>CAEFZP010001458.1:0-45906 GCA_903064625.1 Mallotus villosus | reverse complement strand
AGAGAGAGGAGAGAGAGAGAGTGGCAAAGAGACAAAAGAAGAGAGGAGAGAGAGAGAGAGAGAGAGGGGGGAGAGAGAGAGTGGCAAAGAGACAAAAGAAAGAGAGATAGAGAGACGCGACAGAGTGCGTCAGCAAGTCTTACATCGATCTCTATCACAGGCCGAATTCAATCACAGTCCTCCGATATACAGTATGCAGGATGGCACTTTTCACCCACACCTGCAATCCTGCAGTTTGACTGAACTGTTTCTCACCACACCAACATCCTTTACGGTTGAGGTCTGCACTTGATCTACTATACAGGGTGATTTGGAGGCTGATGTTGACATGGTCAGAGGATACTGAATAATAGATAGGACACATTGGACAACATTGACAAACATGATCATTGGAAATCATTCATGTGGCTAAGAAGGCAGTAGTAATAATCCGACTCGGTCATAACTGGTAGGTGGAACCTTTATCTATTAATGTCAATGCTGGTTAAATGACCATAGAGAGGAAGAATTAGACCATTTACGCAGAAGAAACAGAGACTGAACCTGACTCAGGTTCCAGATACCATGTCATGGGTCAGCAGAAAAGGACCAATGGAACGACCAGAACCCAAACTAGGGCCAAACAGGCAGCCAGAACCCAAACGGGCCAAACCAGGACTTGAAACTAGCATCAAACCAGGCCAAACCAGGACTTGAACTAGCATCAAACCAGGCCAAACCAGGACTTGAACTAGCATCAAACCAGGCCAAACCAGGACTTGAACTAGCATCAAACCAGGCCAAACCAGGACTGAACTAGCATCAAACCAGGCCAAACCAGGACTTGAACTAGCATCAAACCAGGCCAAACCAGGACTTGAACTAGCATCAAACCAGGCCAAACCAGGACTTGAACTAGCATCAAACCAGGCCAAACCAGGACTTGAACTAGCATCAAACAGGCAAACCAGGACTTGAACTAACATCAAACCAGGCCAGACCAGGCCAAACCAAGACCCGAGCCATGCAGGCCAAAAGGCAAACAGGACAGTAAACAGATGTCTGGGCAGATGGTTTAGGCTAACGCGGTCTTGGTCACATCCCAAATGCACTGGGGCGCAACTGGGGCTTTGTGTGTATGTGTGTGTGTGTGTGTGTGTGTGTGTGTGTCTGTATATGTGTGTGCGTGTGTGTGTGTGTATGTGTTTGTGTGTGTGTGTGTATGTGTGTGTGTGTGTGTGTGGTGTGTGTGTGTGTGTGTGTGTGTGTGTGTGTGGGTGTGTGTGTGTGTGTGTGTGTGTGTGTGTGTGTGTGTGTGTGTGCGGAGGAGGGGGCATGCATATTTATCATGCATGTGTAAGTACATTTTATGTGCTGTGTGCCACATCAAGTCATTGAGTAGATATTGATCGTGAGTTGTGTATCTCTCAGGCACTTGATTGATCCAGGCAGTAATCTGTCCAAGCAGACAACAGCAGTCAGCAAATAGTAATCATTATTATTGGACTCTTAGTTATTATAACATATTTCGTATTATATTATCACCCTCAAAACCCCCTTATAAACCTTGTTTCTTTACACGCAATTCTAGGAATATTGCAATACAGCAAACAATTACAAGCGAGACATAAATGGGGCTCCTTCGAATCTATTGGACAGCGGAGTCAGCCAACCGCGCGAGTGTGTGTGCGTGTGCGCGAGAGATAGAGCGAGACAGCAACTCGTGTCTGGTAGTCAGGACGAGTTCCTCAAACAAACCTTAAAGAGAGACAGAGAATGCTGCTTAGTTTAGACATGGATATGGAAGTAGCACGTGCAGCGTGACCAGTTTATACATCTACCCTCATCTGCACAAAACGGTGGTCTCACGGGGCGAAGAGAGAGGAAGGGGGGGGGCGTGGAGCGAGGGAAGGGGCTTAAGTACCTTGGACAGCGCCCGAGCGCTCAGTACTGTGCTGAACTGCGGGGGTAGTATGTTCATGGGCAATTTGCTCCGAATTTCAGTGGCTGTGTGTGTCCACACTTCAGAGAGAGGATACGCTGTACACAGAGTGGACAAGTGACTCGCTGGTCCTCCGCTTTATCACTTGAATTTCCGCTACAGGCTATACCGATAGTCACGGATCTATCCTCAAGTTTCCTCCGGTGTCTGGACGAAAGTTACGCCGTGCACTCTCGCAGGGCAGTGCAGTGGACATCTCTGCTCCTATCTCCTCCTCTTCTTGGAGCGATGCCCGGGGCGAGATGTGCTCCAACCGGAAGATCCTGTGGAGTCTGCTGGTCCTGTCGGTGCTGGAGGTCGGTCTGGGGGTTGCAAGTATCGTGCTGGGAGCCGTGGGCATCAGCCGGGTCAGAGGCGAGCACAAGCCGTTGCAGGGAGACGCATCTCCGGTCTGGAGCGGGCTGTGTGTATGTAGATGTTACGTAGCTAGTGTGTATTAGAGAAAAGAAAAGTGTGTTTGGTGTGAACTCTCTACTGTGTCAGTGTATAGATTTAAAGATCTAATAGATCTAACCTATTGATTGGTGGTCACCCCCCCCAAAAAAAACATAACTAAATCTACAATCTCTTGAATTGGTAATTTTGCTTGCGTTTGAGATTAGGGGTAGAATCAAGCTTGTCTTAAAGTTATTTTAAGAATAATTATTTTTAGGGATTGTGTGGTTTTGACGCATTTAATCGTAGCTCGTAGATTGAATGTTTATAAATGCACGTGGTTTTACGCACGCACTCCGTTTGTCCACACCCTGCGGCGCAACGTGCGCCCACCGCTTTGTGACAGCCTCGTTGTCTCAATTTGACCCTCCTTCGGGTGAAAAGTTCCGGGGCGCTATGCAGCTGTGTTTGTCTTTTCTAGCATGGCCAGAGAATGACGGCGGAGTCCCATGCACGCGGTATACACGCGGTGTTAACACAGAGAGCACTATATGGCATATAGGCACATTTTTTATGTTGCGTGGTACGTTTGTCCGCAAGCAAATTTGGGCTTGCGTCACCACAGCAACTGCCAACTGCCATTACTCATAAGAAATGATGACATAAATAATAATCTCTGTGCTTCTTCTTTCTTGGAGTGGAACTGCAGTCAACACAATTCTGTAGGCTATGTCTTGTTACTAATCCATGAACTTCTGCCTCTGATTAAGGATTTCTTAGGGTTGTCTCTCTCTGTGGTCTTCTGTCGAGTCTACACTGCTGATCACACTGCCTGTTTATCTTTCATGTAAAGATGCGGCATCATAGTTTCGTGAGCTTGTCCAGACAGGATTGGCCTGGTCGGGGTTAGACTGCTGTTTAAAACGCCATAAACATTGTGTGCGTTGGAATTACGTGTATGTGTGGAAGCGTGTGTGTGTGTGTGTGCCTTTGAATGCCAGCATGTGTGTTACTGTGCCGTGTGTAAAAGCTGCAAGAGAGTTGTCAAGCAACGAGAAGCCCGTCTTATGCACGTCCAAAGACATGGTGCTCATCCTTCCTGCTGAGTCAGCTGCTCGTGACCCCTGACCCCTGACCCCTGACCTCACCACAGACTGGGTCGGAGGGTCGGACCGTGTCTGCACGCATAACTTTCAGTACACACCACCAGACATGAAACGCTGCCAGACCCTCGAAACATATACGCATGCCGCTGCTCTGACACGCCACAGAAGCTAAAAGAACTACACAAGCTAAAAGAACTACAGAAGCTAAAAGGACTGTAGTTTCCTGGTTTAAACGTAGTTAGAGTTGTCCTGGCTCGTCTGCTGTGTCACAGAGTGAAGGGATACATTTACATTAGTCATTTAGCAGACGCTCTTATCCAGAGCGACTTACAGTAAGTACAGGGACATTCTCCCCGAGGCAAGTAGGGTGAAGTGCCTTGCCCAAGGACACAATGTCATTTGGCACGGCCGGGAATCGAACCAACAACCTCTGATTAATAGACGCAACTCCCTAACCGCTCAGCCATCTAACCCCCCGGTTCTGCACTTGGCATTAATGATTAACTGATCCCCTCTGACAGCCAGGGTGAACCCACAGACCACAGACCACCCTCGTGATGTGACGTCTCACAAGCGTACACTCTGTCCCGATCAGGTCCACTCCTTCATGCTGTCCCATATTTCACCTCTGGCTCTTACAGCAGAGCAGCTTCACGCTGCACGTGCTGGAGTGCTCAGGATAATCAGAGGAGGTCTGTTGCCTACGCTGAACTTCTCTCTCTCTGTTTCCCTTCCTCTGTCTCTCTCTCTCCTCTCTCTCTCTCTCTGTCATCTTGTTTCCCTTCCTCTGTCTCTCTCTCTTTCTCTAAATCTGTGATCGGTCTCTATCTCTTTCTTTTGTGTCTTTGCCTCTCTCTCTCTCTCTCTCTCTCTCTCTCTCTCCCTCTCTCTCTCTCTCTCTCTCTCTCTCTCTTTTAGTTCCTTGTCTGTGGGATGTGTGGAATCCTGTGTGCTAAGAAGAGGACTGGTCTCATTGTGAGTATCAGTAGAGAAACAAAGTTCCGGAGGTAGGTCAGGTGACCCTGCCCTTGCGGGGGACTACTGAGCATGTGCAGGAAATGTGTCCTGAAAGAGAAGACCTTTCTCAGGGAGACAGCTGTCACCTTTCCTCTCCTTCCTCTCTCCTTTACTCTCTCTCTCTCTCTCCCTTTCACTCACTCTCTCTCTCTCTCTCTCTACCTTTCACTCACTCTCTCTCGGGAGGGTGCTAATGATGGATCAATGTCACAGACTAACCTGCTGTAACAGAGACAACTCTCTACCTTCCTTTCTCTCTCTCCTCTCTCTCTTTTCTGTTTCTCTCTCTCTCTCTCCTTCTCTCTTCCTATCTCTTTCCTGTCTCTCTCCCTCTCCCTCATCCTCCTCTCAGGCCTCCTCTTCTTCTTCATCCATCTCCTGCAAATGACCAGGCTCTCTGCTTTAGTCTCTTTCCTCTCACCCCCTCTTTCCGTTCCCCTGCCTCTTATCTTGTGTTTCTCCCCCATCTCTCTTTCCCTCCTTGGCTGTCCACCCCCTCTCTCCCTGCTGCTGGTGATCACATTAGGTGAGCTGAGCTGAGGGCGGTTGCGGGGTCTGTCTCCATACCTCACTGGCTAATGACTGAAACTGGAGCTGTCGCTTCCAGATCTGCTTTTCTCTAAAGGCATGCGCGATGGTAGAAAGATGCATGTACACAGAGTAGTGCACTACACACTCTCTAACAAACACACACACAGAGTAGTGCACTACACACGCTCCAACACACACACACACACACAAATACACGTAGAGGGGCACTACTCTGCATGGGGAGATTTTCCAGGCCAAAACGAACTCATCAGCACTTTGAGCGGGGTGTTTTGAGCACAAGCGGTTTTTGTCAGTCTTCATTTTGACTTTCTCTCTATCTCCCCTTTTCTCCTCACACACACTCGTACCCATATCCTCAGATGATCCTGTTCTCAGCTTGTTGTATCTGTGGTCTGATTGGCGGGATTCTGAACTTCCAGTTTGTCCGAGCGTTGTCTAGACGACCAGACTCTCTGCGTTCTCTTCACCTGGCAGCCATGACGATGGCCTGCCTGGGTATGTAAGCACTGGGACTCTCAAACAATGTCATGCTCCTGTTACTGTCACGTACTGTAATAACATTACAGGAAATTCAATCTACAGGTCCGTTACAGAGACAGATAGAAGAGACGCTAGAAAGCAGAAGAGAAGCTCATCAAACCCGAAAACCGCACATAACCCCTCCCCTCCCACTCACCTCCCCTCTCCCCTCCCCCCTCCCCTCCCCCCTGCAGGTATCACTTCCTGTACCTTGTCCACCTGGCTCACATGCCGCCTGGCCAGCTCAGAGCAGCAGAGGATGTTCCTGGAGCGAGAACACTCCCTGCACCACTCCCACGAGATGGCTGAGAAGGTAGGACTCGGCAACAACGCTGCGCTTCATTGGCTGGCCTATCAGTGACCCGGCATGGGATTGGATGGCAGGGTTGATGATTGAGCTTGTGTGTTTGACAGGAGATCCTGGACAACTCCAGTAACGGCATCCCACAGATCTCATACACTGGTCACACGTCCTCGCCCTGACGTCATCATCCGGGCATTATGATGTCATCAAAGGGGGCTTCATCAGCAGGCATTATGATGTCATCACAGGGGGCTGCGTTCAGCAAGAGCTGTTCTGAAAGGTTCATACGCCAGGAAACAAAACAGAACTCCTTTGCAACTGAGCTGCTGGTACTTCTTCTCTGTGTGTGGACATCTAACTGAGGGTTACGGACCTATGTGATTGGACCACTGATATGACATCATTGTTCTGCTGACCTCTGATAGGAGGACAAACAACCAATCGGACGCTTCAAAGTGTGATGAACACAAAACAAGCATGCAACTGATTCATATTTTTTAAGTGGATGTTCTCTCTCTTTCTCTCTGTTTAAAATTGAGGTGCAGTTTTGGAGACAGACTACAGTTATGCGGCCAACCTATTTGGCCTTATGTAGAGTGCTATGATGTGAAATATCCAGCAAGTTATCTATGATTATTTATGAACCAACAATATTTTTTATAAAAGCTTCTTAATAAAACAGAAATTAAATGTGAAAAGCATCTCATTGTGCTCACTTGTGTCAGATAATGTGTGTATTCTTTTTAGTTGGCCAGCAGGTGCTCTGTACAAACACACACACGCACACACAGTAAGATAAACCTACAGTTCTGTCTCCAGGCATACTGCTTACAAATCTTCTCTCACTAAGACGGATGGCTGTCGCAAAGGGTTGTGTGTGTATGTGTGTGTGTGTATGTGTGTGTGTATGTGTGTGTGTGTATGTGTGTGTATGTGTGTATGTGTGTGTGTGTGTGTGTGTGTGTGTGTGTGTGTGGCGAGGGGCGGGTTAGCTGTAAGTGCATACATTTGCTTAATTTTGCTCTCATCCATGTTGTTGTAAATCAGAATTGGACCAATGTGTTTTCACTGCCACCGAAGCGTTATGTAAATACATTAATGTATTCCCAAGTGACCATCACCTTCACACAGGCACATTCCCTTGGGCCCTTGAACACACACACTCACACACATACACACACACTCACACACACACACTATCACACACACACACTCACACACACACTATCACACACACACTCACACACACACACACACACACACACACACTCACACACACACTATCACACACACACACACACACACACACACACACACACACATTGCCACACAGATGCGACCTCTTACAGAGATATACAGCTACACTGACTACATCAATGCTGTTCAATAGTTCATTACGCTGTTTGCTTCACTAAGAACACATTCTTAGTGAGTGTGTGTGGTTGTCTGTGTGCAAGTGTAGATGTGTGTGTGTGTGTGTATATGTGTGTGTGTGTGTGTACCAGGGTTGCAGCAGTGGCTGTGGGCTCTCGCTGACTAAGGAGCCATGTCACTGTTTATCATGTTGACAGCGACAGAGAAGTCATGGCATTCCTGACAGAACCATGACCAGCTCTGTGTGTGTGTGTGTGTGTGTGTGTGTGTGTGTGTGTATATGTGTGTGTGAGTGTGTGTGTGTGTGTGTGTGTGAGTGAGTGTGGTGTGAGTGGTGTGTGTGTGAGTGTGTGTATGGGGTGTGTGAGGTGTGAGTGTGTGTGTGTGGTGTGTGGTGTGTGTATGCGTGTGTGTGTGTGTGTGGTGTGTGTGTGTGTGTGTGGTGTGTGTGTGTGGTATGCGTGTGTGAGTGTGTGAGTGTGAGTGTGTGTGTGTGTGTGTGTGTGATTGTGTGAGTGTATATGTGTGTGTTCACAGGTGCCAAGCGCTGAATAAGATGTGACCTCCTCCAATGCTGCTCTGTCACAAGGCGGTAACACTAGAGTAATGATTCTGCATGTCTGTGTGTCCCAGCCTGACTGACACCACAGGTCACCTTAATGATCCCACTGACTCTGAAGGTATCAAACAGGGGCGGACTAACCCATTAGGACTTAACCGCCTGGGGTCCCCAGCTGCCAAGGGCCCCTTGAAAGACTAAAAAAAAATACTATATGATCAATAATAACTATAATAATTATATCAATCATTTAAAAGTCATAACCTTCCCCAAAAGTATCAACAAAGATACCAATTTGTTTATTCTATTTGTGTCAACGCAGGCTCCCCATCCGATACTACTGTGGACTATTCCATCGATTGCAGCAACTGCGCAGCAAAGCACGTTATTTCAGTTGGGTGATATGAGACAGTAGAAGAGTGAAATGAATGCTAAAACAATTTGCTAAATGAAACGTACAAAACAGAGGTCACCATTTCTGACGATGTGTGACCCCACCGTAACTGCTTCCCAAAGGAGTTAAAACTTCAAACGATAGTTTGGGATAGTTGTGTCACCCCTTCACACTAATCTGGACCCATGTTTTCTGATTTGGAGTCATCACAGAGCCAATACCACAAAGGTCACCATTTCTAACGGCCGTCCGTCAGAATGTGTGACCCAAAATCTCACGCCAAGGTTTTTTGAAAAGTTGGCAGCCCTGAATGTATGCTTTTAAATCAATGCAATCTTCATAAATAGTAAGTAGGCTACGCATCAAGTATACAGAAATATCAGTTGCAAAAATTACTGTTAATAAACGGACCCATCTGCAACCGACACTCCCTACAAGAAAGAACAAGCTAACTTTAGCTAGTTTATTAGCTTGTGATCGCGTTCCCCACAGCGGGCGGAAACTTGTCATGAAGTTAGTGATAACAAAGCCCACCCATTAATTTAACTCTTCACATTCCAACACAAACTGACTAGGCAGGATTGAAGGCTGTATTTCAGAAACATTGTCTGAATAAAACTAATTCAGATTTAGATTCTATGAAAGTTGTTTTTTGTGTTTGTGCAAGTTACAGGTTTTACACTAGATGGCAGTCTAAACATCGTCAAGAGAAGGCGCTGTATTACGCAAAGTATCAAAGTCCGTTTCTCAGTTGCTGTCAGTACATATCATGTCGTTTTAAATCTAGAAAACATAGCAAAAAATCGAATCCATCCATTATTACCATAAAAATATAACGTCTCTTCGCCTAAATTTCAGATACAGTAATCAGCTGATCGATCAGCTGTTCTATGTCGTCATTTCCGTAGAAGGGAGCTCTATTTAGCTACTAGCTATGCAAGCAGGTAACCAATAACAACTGCAGCTGCTACTTGCCTTCCAGATAGCTGGATGAATTATGTGTACTGACTGGACACTCAAAGGTCATACTATTCGGGAATAATGTTCAGTGAAGTCTAAGGTAGGCTTTGTCATGCGGTAGAGATTGTGTATGTAGCGTACGCTAATGTGTCTGGCTTTATATAAATTGTAGAAGAATGAAGCTACAATACTGTCTGTACAGTAGCTAGCACTGAACGCTAGCTAGAATCTAGGAACCAACTTGAGACACAGATGTTAGCATCGGGCCGGGATCCAACCTAGGCTAGCTGTTTTTTAAAGTATACATCTTGTGATTGTAGGTAGCCGTACTCGGTATAAAATGTGCTGTTATTAATTTTGGTTTCTACGACCAAGTTTGTGCTAACTAGCTAACGCTTGGCTAGCACTGTAGTAGTCTAGCTTATTCTAGGTCATCTGTAATTGCGTCGTTCTTCTAGCTTCTATTAATGTGATTTACTGTACCATACTGAACGCTAAACATAACACATCTAAACAAGCTAGCGTAACACAAACGTCAGTCCGACATGCTACAGTAACGCAGTTCGGGGATGTTAAGCTATGGATCCAGCTAGCTAGTTAGTAGCTGCGTTTGTATTTTACACACATATCCACAGGGCTAGCTATATCTCGCTATATACAGTAACTGTATGTCGCGTCTTGCATCATAACACAGGTGGAGATGGGAGCTTAAAACCTGTCAACTGAACAACTCCATCAGTGGATCATGTGCAGCTGACTACAGTATCACCCAAACTCTCGGAGCTCGAGCTGTGCTAGAAACCGACAGTGTTCGTGTCTTGACAGATGGTCTGACATGGATGTCGTCGACAGCCCCGTTACCCTTGTCATCAAGGCACCCAACCAGAAGTACGATGACCAAACCATCAACTGCTTTCTGAACTGGACTGTCGAAAACTCAAAACACATCTCTCCAATGTGTACCCCAGTAAACCTGTAAGTGTACTTAACGTCATCATCACCCCGTGCGGGATTAGTCGAGTGATTTATTCCTCGTGGAAGCTACATCTAGATTACATTACTCACTCATGTAGAACTGTGTTAGGGTTGGGTTCTGGTTTGTTGACATCAAACAATGTATCTTTAGGAATGCTGTCATACAACACGGTAAAGCGGAAATCTACCTGGACGTTATTTCGTCAATTGACGATATCATTTTTTACAGTGGCCTTTTGTCAACGAATCAAGGCTATTTACGAGCCTTTATCTAAATCCTCTTACTAGAAGTGCATGAATGGCTTTGGTAGTACTGTGGTGCACCATGGTAAAATACCAAAGCAACCGTTTGAGTAACCTTGGATACTTAATTAGAGCTTTTATTTGCTTTGATCCAAAGAAAGCACACAAGCAGTGTATGTAAATCAGAGACTACACGTGCACAGTTCTAACTGTACTGCAGCGGTAATAAGCGCCAAAGAACGGTCTGTTCTTGAGCAAGACAGCGAAAAATGTCATCTCAATAACGTTTGATCCCCGGACCAAGATTCTGTAGATTTGACATCAGAGGTGTCAGAGGGAGTTCGTTTCTTTACTCTCCTCAGTCTGATTTTCTAATGTGTCCCGCTGGTAACTCTTGCGTAGTTGTTGATGTAATCACTGTAAACAAAGTGACGCGTGGCCCACACAGATTTCTCTGTTAGCGATCTGTTTGATCCGTGTTACCAGGTCACTTCCTGTCAATACGGTTCACCACGTCAGAAGACAGGAAGAGATCTTGCAGTGAAAACAAATGCCTGTTCACAGTGACCAGCTCTGGTTCGGGTTACAATCATTGGTCCCTGTTTAAAATACAGACCAAACAGGGTTACAGTAGGTTTGGCCAAGAAGATGACCTGTTACGCTATGCTTGTAGTTACCTCACCTACATGTCTAATACTACTTATCCAATTACCTGGACTGGCTTCTGTCTCGGGTCTCTACAGACCGTTTCCTTCCAGGCACACGTTCTAAAGTTAAACCATAATGGGGTCTCCGTAATGTCAGCTCAGCAGATTAAGATGTTTAGAAAGTAGGTTAAGCTTCGTGTAGAGGAGCGCCCTGTAATCTGTGTGATCATTTCTCTCTCGCAGAGTTCCAAAGACCAGAGGCTGGTGTATTCTGGGAAGCTTCTTCTGGATCACTTGACACTGAAAGATGTGCTCAGAAAGGTGTGTTTGTGTGTTTGTGTGTTTGTTCCTGTGTGTGTGTGTGTTCTGGTGTCACTCTCTCCCCAGATCAGAGCCACATATGTATTCAGTCTGCTGTAATCATCAGGAATATCTCTCTATAATAATGTTAGGTTTATGTTGTGTTTCTGTGGTTACTCATGTTAAAAGTAAAGTTACAGTCATGTAAATGTACTGCCAAAGCTGATCATCTGTGTGTGATAATCTTGTTTTTATATTTTAAATCGAATTGGACCTGTTTCTCGCATTGAATGCTTCTCTAGTGACATAATTTAACACATTATTTTAAGAAAACTTGTCATGTGAAAAGATCTTAGTGCACCTGCAGCCAAATGTGCTTGTTTGAACTATAAGCTTACTCATAACAAATATTTATGCACTTCAATGTGATATGGCATTAGCAGCATGCGAATGCATCATCATGTGTAACGTGTCTGTGTGTTTCCTCCCGGTCTCTGGGGCCTCAGCACGATGAGTACCACATGGTTCACCTGGTGTGTGCCTACCGAAGCCCCCCTGGGTCCCCCCAGCGCCCCAGCAGCGCCCGTAACAAGCCCCCCCAGGACCCCCCCTCCAGCAGCACCGTGAGTCCCCCGTCTCCCCCGCCTCATCTCGTCACATCGCACCACTCATTGCCACTCGTTTCATCATGCGTGTTCATTAACACGCGTGTCTGTGGTGATCCACAGGTACAGCTTTAACACGCGTGTCTGTGGTGATCCACAGGTACAGCGTTAACACGCGTGTCTGTGGTGATCCACAGGTACATCTTTAGCACACGTGTCTGTGGTGATCCGCAGGTACAGGTTTAACACGCGTGTCTGTGGTGATCCGCAGGTACAGGTTTAACACGCGTGTCTGTGGTGATCCGCAGGTACATCTTTAACACACGTGTCTGTGGTGATTCACAGGTACAGCTTTAACACGCGTGTCTGTGGTGATCCGCAGGTACAGGTTTAACACGCGTGTCTGTGGTGATCCGCAGGTACAGGTTTAACACGCGTGTCTGTGGTGATCCGCAGGTACATCTTTAACACACGTGTCTGTGGTGATCCGCAGGTACAGCTTTAACACGCGTGTCTGTGGTGATCCGCAGGTACAGCTTTAACACGCGTGTCTGTGGTGATCCGCAGGTACAGCTTTAACACGCGTGTCTGTGGTGATCCGCAGGTACAGCTTTAACACGCGTGTCTGTGGTGATCCGCAGGTACAGCTTTAACACGCGTGTCTGTGGTGATCCGCAGGTACAGCTTTAACACGCGTGTCTGTGGTGATCCGCAGGTACAGCTTTAACACGCGTGTCTGTGGTGATCCGCAGGTACAGCTTTAACACACGTGTCTGTGGTGATCCGCAGGTACAGCTTTAACACGCGTGTCTGTGGTGATTCACAGGTACAGCTTTAACACACGTGTCTGTGGTGATCCGCAGGTACAGGTTTAACACGCGTGTCTGTGGTGATCCACAGGTACAGGTGAACACAAGCTCCACAAACGGCCCTTTGATGTTCTTAAAGTACCTTTTTCTTCTTTTTCATTCCAGATTAATCAGAGTGCTGGAGGATCCTCCCCCAGCCAGGAGAGCCAATCAGCGTCCACAGGACAGAGCAGCGACGGTCTAAGACACCGCCCTGGCTCCGCCCCCCCCTATCCTGGGCCCGCCCCCCCCTACCCCGGCCACCCAGCTTTCATGCCAGGGTACGTGGTCGACACACAGCAAACTATTTAATCCGGAGCCCCTTTCAAATAGTGCATGTAGTAAGTCCAGAAGACTATCAAGGATCAGAAGTGCTCTGGATGGTTGAGCAGGGATGAGGAACCCTGGCAGGGTCACCGTGACGACACTCATCACATCACTCATGTTCAGACCAGGGATCAGATCGTCAGTGTGTGTGTGCGTGTGAGCTCATCATGAACGTTTCCTCTGTTGCAGCTACATGTGGAGCCAGCCAGGCCCTGCATCCTACACGCCACCCTACAACCCCACCTACAACCCCACCTATAACCCCACCTACAACCCCATGACCTTGCTGTGGTGGCAACAGGTCTACGCTCGGCAGTACCTCATGCACTAGTAAGTCTTTTCATCACAGATTAATACAAGGTAAATGTGGTGGAAATAGTGACAAAGTATACGTTGACCTTGTCAGTCAAGTGACCTGTAACCTCATGATTCTCCCTCCACCTACCTCACTTCCTTTCACTCTCTCCACCTACCTCACTTCCTTTCCTTCTCTCCCCCTCCCTCCCTCCCTCCAGCCAGGCGATGGCTACCTCTTCTCACCATCTCAGGCCGACTTCTGATTCGCTGTCGGCCCAGCCCCGCCAATCAGATCCTCCGAACAGGCCTCCCCAGGAGGAGCGAGGCGTGGCCGACCCGGACGTGCAGATGAACGCCCAGGGAGGGGAGGTGCTGAACGACGAGGAGCACAACCGTGATTGGCTGGACTGGGTGTACGCGGTGTCGCGCGCCGCCATCCTGCTCAGCGTGGTGTACTTCTACTCCTCCTTCAGCCGCTTCGTCATGGTGATGGGTGCCATGGTGCTGCTCTACCTGTGAGTGGAGAGAGAGGGAGAGGGAGGGAGAGCAGTATTCTGTGTGGTCAGGTTGTGAAAGGTTGGCTAATGCTGTCCGTCTCTCTTTCTGCCCTCTCCTCCTCCAGGCACCAGGCAGGTTGGTTTCCCTTCAACCTAGAGAACGAGCTGAACCCTGGTGAAGGCCAGCACCAGGACGAGATGGAAGCGGAACTCCACCACGACCTCCAGGAGATGGTACCGCACAACCTCTGACCTTTCACCCCCACTGGTCGGGGGAAACTTCCAGTGGCTGCTCTGAGTTCAGAGTTCAGAGTTCATACCTGCATTAAATCACACAAACTGACGCTTGAGACGTATTTTTTAGTTTTTTTTTGAAATGACTGAGATATGACATACAGTGTAGAGTTATAACCGACAACAGCTGATATGTGGTGAATTTAACAGGGAAACATTCCCCCTGAGACTAGCCACATGATCAGGCCTACATTTAGCAGGGTTAGAGTGGGGATTTGAACTTACGACCTTTTGATCTACAATCAAATCCGATCATCCCATCCAGTTTTAACTTCATCCACGTTCATGTGATCCGCAGGAGCGGGTCATGGATGAGGGCGTGGGGGAGGATGACGGGGAGAGTGGGGAGGAGGGCCCGGAGGATCCGAACGGCCTCGCCCACGCTGGCTTCCTCTCCTCCACCTGGTCCTTCATCATCACCTTCTTCATGTCTCTCATCCCCGAGGGGCCTGCCAACGCTGCCAACTGAACCAGGAAGTCCACAGGAAGTCCACAGGAAGTCCATCACGCCTCTGAAGCTAGACGCAACGCACTGGGGCTGGCGGGGGGGAGGGATATCACACACACACACACACACACACACACACTACACACACACACAGCAACGCACTGGGGCTGACCAGGGAGGGATATCACACACACACACACATACATACACACACTACACACACTACACACACACAGCAACGCACTGGGGCTGACCAGGGAGGGATATCACACACACACACACATACATACACACACACACACACTACACACACAGCAACGCACTGGGGCTGACCAGGGAGGGATATCACACACACACACACACACACACACACACTACACACACACCGAATCACGTTCACTGGAGTCGGGGGGGGGGACACTGCAGGTGTGTCAGTTTGTCTGAAGTCAACTGTGGGACGGCTGCGGCAGGGCGGGACGAGGGGGTCCACGCAGATCGGACGAGGGGGTCCAAGCAGATCGGACGAGCCGCTGTTGTCCCTAGCAGTCCTCTCTGTCAATGTAGAATAGGAAATGGCTGTCGCGAATGTGTCCTTGATGATATGGGACAGGTTGACCTGTTTGTAATATAGTTCATGTTTATTACCAACCCATTATGAGAAAATTCCACTCTGTCAGAAAAAAGTATGTTTTGTCTTTACCTAATGCTGTTGAAACTAAATATTAATGGAATATTGAACTTGACAACTAGTTGATATTAAACTAGTTTCTTCCATTTCAACACTTCATCCAAGCAGTTTTGAATTAAACAGATTTTAACATCCTTGTGTGTTGTTAGTGAACAACCAGCAGAGATGTCGTTTCTCAATGTATTGCAAACACAGCATCAGTGACCGTAGCAGCCATAAGCTACAGTATTAAGCTGCAGTACCTACAATCACACGATAGAGGGCGCTACTTGAACCTCCCAACGGTACACCGAGAAACAACTAAATGACAGTGCCGTACTAAACCGCTAAAGATTCTAATTCCAATGACGAGTGAATAAAATAATTGACTAATTTAATTTACCGTCGGATTCAGAATTTCTTTGTAGTTTATAATTTTCGTAAATAACATTACGCCGCTGGTATTGGTGACAAAGTTGTCAGGGAAACACTATACACACACACACAAGTTCTTTCGACCCTAAATAATGTATTTATTATTTCTTTACTATGATAGACAAAAACAAGTCTGACATTGAAATACTTTTATTGCTTTCCATCGATAGTTACAAAAAATAAGTTTTGTCCTATACCTTGTCATTTCTGTACCTTAACTACTGGAGTAGGCTAGCGTGCTTAACCGACAACAGTAGTGAGTTCAGTGTAGTAGCTGGTCCTAATGATCACATTGGATGTACTGTGCACACCAGCAACATTCTAGTACAGCATATTCACCATGTTATACACACGGAGTCATTTGTACTGCAAGATCATGTGTTCTGTGTTGTGGTGATGCCTTCTTTCAAGCACACCAATATTACAGATCAAACATCAAATGAACATTTGCAATGAGTCAAAACATTGAGGGGGAAAAAGGCTTCAACAACATTCACGTTCACCTGTGATTTTAAAAGTTAGTATAATTTGGTGAACATTGACATATATTGCATTTAAAAACGATCAATAGAACGATTTGTGAAGGGTTTGGGTTGTGTCTATGAAAACATTGTCTTGACAGTAAAACTACAGATTATAAATAATGCTGATATTGGTTACATACTGTACCAGTCAATACATATTTATATATGTATATATATATGTATATATAGTTTTGTTGTTGGTCTGTGTTCAATGTTTTCACATGTGACTTTCACAAAGACATTCAGATCAAGAGGGCCATAAATGTCTGACTTCCTGTTTGAACCGGTATAAACAGCAGGTAGGAACCATAGATATATATAAATACGAGTATTTATATATGAACCATAGATATATGTAAATACTAGTATTTATATATGAACCATAGATATATATAAATACTCGTATTTATATATGAACCATAGATATATATAAATAATAGTATTTATATATGAACCATAGATATATGTAAATACTAGTATTTATATATGAACCATATAAATACTAGTATTTATATATGAACCATAGATATATATAAATACTAGTATTTATATATGAACCATAGATATATATAAATACGAGTATTTATATATGAACCATAGATATATGTAAATACTAGTATTTATATATGAACCATATAAATACTAGTATTTATATATGAACCATAGATATATATAAATACTAGTATTTATATATGAACCATAGATATATATAAATACGAGTATTTATATATGAATCATAGATATATATAAATAATAGTATTTATATATGAACCATAGATATATGTAAATACTAGTATTTCTGTTCGGATGCCATGCTGCAATTACAGTACCTGAACATCAACAATATACATTTATGGTTAAAGTTCGAGCCACAGTGCTGCTTTCACAAGGCACATAAGCTAGTCTCATACCGTAGTTAGCAACACACTGAAATGCCCAATAAAACAATATGACGATTTGACAAACTCAAACCTTTGCTTGACACATACCTCTCAATCCACACATAGCATGGTACTGAACACTGTTGATTATTGCCGCCACAGAACCACGCTAAGCTGATGAGAACTACATATTTCATAGAATACAAAGATACATTTCTGGAGTAAAATAGAAGTATTCTGCATAAAAAGACTTTCGTAATACTGTAATCACTGAATTACGCGACGTACAGGTGCAACAGAATTGATTTGAAGCGGTTCTGTAAGTGACCCCAGTTCACTGACACAAGTTAAAACAATTCCAAACGAGACTAACGTCTTTACTTTTGTATTTTAGCAAAATAGTTGCGATCCCTACAATTCAATAAAACGAATGTACACTATTTGAGACAGGCTTGAGTGTCAACACTGAACCACAGTGACATACCAGGCAGGTTCCATGGTTGATTTTCAGACATCAGACACTTGTCAAACACAACACAAGCCTGTGTAGGTCTCTAGTTCATACAAACTGGCAAAACAAGCTAAAGTGCTATGGGGACGACCTGACCGGAACTGAATGACCTCGCTGACGGCTCTCTATACCAAACAAACGTATTCAGTTCCATCGAAAGAGTCACATTTAGTTTAAAACACGTATCCTCGGCTAAAACGACTTGACGCGAGCAGCAATTTTGACGCTGACATTTTCAAACAAACGCCCAGCAGATGGAGACAAAGCGATAAGGGAGTGGTGAAAAGATTTGGCTCAAACGATCTTTCTACCGAAGACCATGTTTGGCCACCTTACACTCTACTGAGATGATGGGTTAGGCATCTGAATGTTTACATTCTGTTGGTTTGTGGCAGTCTAGTGAACCAAGCTTCTGACATACAGAAAAATCAGTTGGCACTGATAAAAGTGACAATCCACTTGAATGGCTTCAATAAAGTGTGCTTCTCTGTAGCTGGTTTGAAGTGTCTCCATCTGAATATTAAAATAGTTGGGGTTGGGGTTGAGATCCAGTGAACTCACCTGGATCTAATGAGTCATAAATAAAACAAGAAACAACATGAAATCTCCTAAACAAATCACAAATATATTGCTTTGAACCGAAACAGCAATGTCCACCTTTTCAAAATAAAAGTCTGTTCAAGCGTCCGTAACGATCTGAAGATCCTCATTACAGAGTGGCCCCTTATTTTGGCATCTGTGGTTGAAGATGAGAAGATGACTCCCGACATGGGGGTTTGAAGCACCCGAAAAGGGGGATTTGGGTGGGCAGTGTCACCATGGTCCAATCACAGGCCAGGGATTTCTTAGAATGCAACAGTGGGTTACTGGAGGTCAGAACTCAGCCGTTGCCTAGAACAGAGACCCTCCCCCCGACGAGCTGCCCAGCTCCAGATCTAGCTAGCCAACTGCCCCTCTCTGGGGTAATAAGGAGGGGTGGGAGGGAGGGATGGGGGCAGAGAGAAAGGTGTCATCTTCCTCCATCACAAGAAGGTCTCTATGGCCTTGTTGCTGCCTCCGTCTGCGTCTGGGTCCAGGTCCACCCTGACACACGCCACCTTCTCCTCGCTGAGGGAGGCAGGGCAGGACACCGAGAGAAAGGGAGGCAGAGAAAAGAAGAGAGGTAGAGAGAAAAGAGGGAGAAAAAAAGAAGAAGAGAGGCATATGGAAGAGAAGGAAGTTAGATAGCGTCAAGAAGGAGTGATATTTTATTCTTTGAGTGTTTGTGTGTGTGAAGGGGGTTAGTTGTGTCTGCAGGGGTGTTAAGATGAAGCTAGTTAAACTCCAGACTCATTCCCATGCTCTGGGACCACAGCTCTGACAGGGCTGCTGTCAGGAGCGCACAGGTGCAAACGCTGCTCCAGCACCCTGGGCTCAGACGTGCCAGCGTGGTTAGAAAGCAGCCTAGCGGACAGCCTCCACACTGGCCAGGTGAACCCACAACAGCAGGCTGAAGACTGAAGACTGAAACAGCAGCATGTCACCTCAGCACCGTGTGAGTATGTGAATGCTCAGTTGAATACGGTTTCTTCTTCATGTTTTGGGATTTGCCAACTCCTGGAGACTCTCTAGAACGGTTCTGTGTGACGGGAGGTCAGTATGCTGCTCCTTCACGACCCCTCGGAGGGTCGTCATGGCTACATGTTGCTACACTGGGCAGGTTGGGTACAGGAAGGGTCGTCATGGCTACCTGTTTCTACGCTGGGCAGGTTGGGTACAGGAAGGGTCGTCATGGCTACATGTTGCTACACTGGGCAGGTTGGGTACAGGAAGGGTCGTCATGGCTACCTGTTGCTTACGCTGGGCAGGTTGGGTACAGGAAGGGTCGTCATGGCTACCTGTTGCTACGCTGGGCAGGTTGGGTCGTCCTAGCTACCTGTTGCTACGCTGGGCAGGTTGGGTCGTCATAGCTACCTGTTGCTACGCTGGGCAGGTCGGGTCGTCATAGCTACCTTTTGCTACGCTGGGCAGGTTGGGTCGTCATAGCTACCTGTTGCTACGCTGGGCAGGTTGGGTCGTCATAGCTACCTGTTGCTACGCTGGGCAGGTCGGGTCGTCATAGCTACCTTTTGCTACGCTGGGCAGGTTGGGTCGTCATAGCTACCTGTTGCTACGCTGGGCAGGTTGGGTCGTCATAGCTACCTGTTGCTACGCTGGGCAGGTTGGGTGTAGTCGCTGCCAGAAGCTGTTGTTCTCCACCCCATACTTTTGGCCATCTCATCAGAGATGTTAACATTGGGGGGCTCACAACTGCATGCACATGGAGACACACACACAAAACACACAGACAGACAGACACACACACACACACACACACACATAACCAGACACAGACACACAGACAAAGTGTCAGTGTGTGAGGTAAAATCAGGACAGGCGGCGACAGACAAGACACATTTTTCCAGGTAAACGAACAGACTGAAGACAACAGGCAGTATTTCTGCCTGGCACTAATCAGCAGTGAGTGTGATCACGCCCTGCAGGAGCCACACTGCAGCACCTGAAGGTGATTGTCTCTCCACACCCTGCCGGGAGCACGAACCAGATCACCGCAGGTCAGTGATCACAGACAGTGCGATTGTAGGCCTTTACACCCTTCGTGAGCAGTGTTACACGTCATCCAAACATTTGATCCAGGACCATTTTTTTCCCTTCCACATAACACAGCACGCAGGCTGATGTGTGGGATGGAAAATGGTCGATACTTAAAAGCCGAGTTAAGCTTCAGCTTGGGCCATGCGCTGGCTGCGGTTATCTAGAGCTCGTTATGGAGGGAGAGGAGGGGGGAGAGGAGGAGAGAGAGGAGGGAAAGAAGGGGGAGAGGATGAGAGAGGAGGAGGGGGGAGAGGAGGAGGGAAAGGAGGAGGGAGAGGAGGGGGAGAGGATGAGAGAGAGGAGGAGGGAGAGGAGGAGGGAGAGGAGGAGGAGGAGGGAGAGGAGGGTGAGAGACGAGAGCGAGCGATGAGGGCGTGCGTGAGGAGGAGCGGAGGCGTAGGGGGAGGGTGAGCGATGAGAGAGAGGGGGATGAGAGAGGAGGATGAGAGGAGTGAGGAGGGAGGGAGAGGAGGAGGGCCTACGTCAGATGCCCCACTCCTGCCAGCTCTTCGTCCCCAGGGTAGGTGTGAGCCACTATTCTGTACGATCTGTCCAAGATAAACACGTTAGCGAAACCACAGCTAGCGTGATCCCTCCCTCCACGAACAGCAACAACACACGACTGACGAGGAGGTAGAATGTGTTGCAGTAGAGAAACTTCTACAGATACTATGGTTGTTTACAGTAAAGTACCTAACAGTGATTCTGACCATAAAGACATGGTGTGTGTTTGACTTCCTGTCTCCTCCACAGGTGTGTGTGTGACTTCCTGTCTCCTCCACAGGTGTGTGTGTGTGGACTTCCTGTCTCCTCCACAGGTGTGTGTGTGACTTCCTGTCTCCTACACAGGTGTGTGTGTGACTTCCTGTCTCCTACACAGGTGTGTGTGTGACTTCCTGTCTCCTCCACAGGTGTGTGTGGGTGGCCAGGTACAAACCTTCCTGACATGGTCTTGGCGGGGATCTTCAGCAGGTTGCTGCCATCATATTGGAGCTTCACCTCAGGCTCCGCCCCCACCACAGGCTCCGCCTCCACCGCCAGCCTGGCAACCGCTTCCTGTTGTCACCAGGAACACTCTTTACATTTAATTTACATTTTTACATTTACTGTTCTTCTTAAAGATGCTTTTATCCAAAGCGACGCACAAATGTAGAAAGTAAGCAATTGAGATGTTATTGTTGCAGATTAGAAATCCTTTTTCTTCTTCCGTTACTTATAAAAGAGATGTACAAAAAGAGAAAATGTGCAGTAGAAGATCAAAAACCTTTAGCCAAATCACAAAATAACTACAGAAGCTTGCAAATTTCAACTAATGTTGCCATGGTTACTCGCCACGGAGGCCCAGAGAAGGCAGTATGCTGTTAACAGCAGAGACAGCCTGTTGGCCTTGCTGTGTTCCAACTAAGATACTGGTGGTGAAATAAAGTCACACTTCTATCCAAAACAACCCGGGTGGATTTGAACCTGTGAACTGCAGTCAGTCACTCTCCCCCTCACCATGCTATACCACCCCCGTACAGCAAGGTGGCGCTGTGATCTCATTACCAGTTTCTCTCTCGCCTTCTTCTTCTTGTCGTCTTCTTTCTTCTTCTTGCTTTCGGGCATGACGTCGTCCAGCCAGCTCAGCTCCCTCTTGGTGAAGAAGAAGTCGAGAAGTTTCCGGATGAAGACCAGAGCCAGCACCTTCAGCGGAACACAGAGTGCCGTCAGGACAAACTAGGAACCAACCCCAAAGATGGAAGCAACAAGGCATGCGAAGCTGCTAGGGTTTCAACCTTTTATTAGTTTTTCTAAGTGTGTGAGTGTTTGAGTGTGAGAGTGTTTGAGTGTGTGTGAGTGTTTCTGAGTTTGTTTGAGTGTGTGTGAGTGTTTGAGTGTGTGTGTTTCTGAGTTTGTGTGTATGTTTCTGTGTGTGTGTGTTTCTGTGTGTGAGAGTGTGTGTTTCTGAGTTTGTGTGAGTGTTTGAGTGTGTGTGAGTGTTTCTGAGTGTGTGTGTGTGTGTTTCTGTGTGTGTGAGTGTTTGAGAGAGTGTGAGTGTTTCTGAGTTTGTGTGTGTGTTTCTGAGTGTGTGTGTTTCTGAGTGTGTTTGAGTGTGAGTGTTTCTGAGTTTGTTTGTGTGTGAGTGTTTCTGTGTGTGTGTGTTTCACCATCATAGGGAAGACCACGGCAGCAGACGAGGTCTTGATGACCCAGAGCAGCACCAGGCAGGTGAGCTGCACCAGGGTGAACACGTGGACCTTCCACAGAGGCACGTAGCGCAGGTAGATCAGGTCAGGCTGGTGCTTGGCAGGCATGCCGAACAGCTTGATCCGGTCGAAGAACTGGAGGAGGTGGAAGGAGAGGGAGAGAGGGAGAGGGGAGAGAGGGAGATAGGGAGAGAGAGGGAGAGAGGGAGTAAGGGAGACGAGAGGAGAAAGAGAGAGACAGAGAGAGAGCGAGCAGAGATGACGAGAGCAGTGGATCGAGAGGGGGAGAGAGAGTGAGAGACGCTAGAGACAGAGAGCGTAGAGAGCGATGCGAGAGAGAGATAGAGAGCGGAGTGAGACAAAGAGAGAGAGAACCCATGGAGAAGGAGACGGAAGAGACAGAGATTAATTGAAGAAAGGAGAAGTGATCTGTGGCTGTAGCTAGTCGGACTCTCTGAATGTAATCTCACCTGGATGCCTTTAAGAGAGGACACTCCCATGTAGAGGAAGACCCCATACAGCACTGGCATGGGGATGAACTGGGGGGGAAGAGAAAGAGGACTATGAATATATCCTGTACGCACAGTTTATAGTACTACATAAAAACATCCCTTCACTAAAGTATCACTGTCGTACGACATAAAAGGTCACTATTTAACTGAGGTTCGGCCTTGTGTACGACGTAAAACGCCACGAAACGTCCCTATTTAACGGAGGTTCGTTAAAACACGACTTAACACATAAACACGTGTAAACAGGCTTCCCCATGACCTCTGACCTTGAGGGCGGAGGTCATGAACAGCTGAAATTATTTTATTGAGCCTATCAAATTTGAGCCGAAAATGTTCCAGCTTAAAAAAATTGAGCCAAAAAAAATCCACCCCAAAAAATTCAAGCCTATCAAATTCGAGCCGAACATTTTCCATCTGAAAAAATTTGAGCCAAAAAAAATCCATCCTAAAAAAATCGACCCTATCAAATTCGACCCGAAATTTTTCCAGCTGAAAAAGTTTGAGCCCCAAAAAATCCACCCTAAAAAAAAATTCAGATGGAAAATGTTCGGCTCGAACGCCACGAAACGTCCCTATTTAACTGAGGTTCGGTAAACACGACTTGGTTAAACAGGCCTCTCCATGACCTCTGACCTCTGACCTTGAGGGCGGAGGTCATGAACACGGAGCAGCCCATGAGCAGGAAGATCATGAAGCCGGTGAAGCGTTGCTCCAGGATCCCCAGGAACTTGGGCTGTTCCCCAGGGGCGGAGCAGCCAGACTCCAGCTTCAGGCTGTTCACGTGGGAGATGGAGAGGACGGTGGCAGCTACGAACCAGGGCAGGCCCATGATGGAGCAGACCCCCAGCATCACGGCCACCACCAGCAGGTCCAGGTGGTAGCCACAGCCCTTCTGTACCACGGACACAGAGAAACGTCAATGATCACAGATGCCTTTACAAACTTTTTTTTATATTTTTTGTTAGATTTTTGGGGGGGCGGGGGATTAAATTTGTTCAACTTGCCCCCCCCCAAAACATCAACAAATATTTTTTCAACTTTTCGAACACAACACAAAAGTTTAAAACATAATTTTTATAGTTTTCGACCAATCCCTGCCCTTCGACCCCTTACCTTGAGCTTGTGCTCCTTCCTGTTGACGATGACGGCGGTGATCTGCTGGTCCATGAAGATGAGGATGGTGCAGAGCAGCGCGGGCAGCGCCGACACCAGCAGCGTCCACCAGGGGTTGTCCCCCAGCGGGTCGATCAGCCAGCCGCGGTGCTTGGAGGTGGGCTGGAGGGAGGACCAAGAGAGCCTTCATTTAACACCCTCACTTTATATAACCTGGACTGCCTTCCAAGATTATATGACAGTTAAAATGTATAAAGGTGCTAAAATGAAGCTGCAACCTCTTGATATGCTTGATTGCCACCTCTAAGCTATACCCATGAAATAATAATAATACAAATATAAATATTAAAACTTTAAATCATGCGTACCCCGGTAGCTGGGTTTGAATATGGGTCCTTTGCTGCATGTCTTCCCCCCCACTCTCTTTCTCTCTCTCTCCTTCTCTGCCCCCCCCTCCCTCCCTTCCTACCTCTCTCTCCCTCCCTCTCCCTCTCCCTCCCAGAGAATTCAAACAGTACCTCGAAGCGGTCGGGGACGTGGAGTTTGGGAGAGGGGATGCCCATCAGGTAGTCCACCAGCACCATAATCATGATGGTCAGGAACACCGCAAAGTCACTGATGGTGGAGCGGACCTGCATCACCACACCCACACAAAACAGATTCAGGCAGGAAGACTCAGTAGTCTAGTTAGTTCATCCCGTTAACACACACACACACACTCATGCACACACACACTTTCACAGGTAGAGGAGGGGCTTGCGGTCGAACACCACACCTTGGTGGGAAAGTAGGTCTCGGTCTTGAACTGCTTGAGGAAGGAGGAGAGGAGGAAGGTGGTGAAGAACAGGATGATGGACCAGAACAGCACATCAGGGACGTAAGGGCCGTGGGGGCCACAGGCAGGGCCCACAAACTCCCCGTGGAGCAAGTTACACATCTGAGAGAGAGAGGGAGGGAGGGAGGGAGGGGAGGGGAGGAGAGAGAGAGGGAGGGGGAGGAGAGGAGAGAGGGAGGGGGAGAGGAGAGAGGGAAGGAGGGGGAGAGAGAGGAGGAGGAGAGAGAGATACAGACAGGAGGATAGAGATAAGAGAAAAAAAATTCAGCTGGACATTTTTCAGCTGGAACATTTTCGGCTCGAATTTGATAGGCTCAAATTTGATAGGCTTGTATTTTTAGGGCAACATTTTTAGGCTCAATTTTGTGGGCAATTTTTTTGGGGGCAAACATTTTTTCAGCTGGAATTTTTTCAGATGAAATTTGTTAGGCTGGAATTTTTTCAAATGGAATTTGTTATTTTTCTAGACTCATAATTTTTAGGGTGGATTTTTTTCAGATGGAAAATTTTCGGCTCAAATTTGATAGGCTTGTATTTTTTAGGGCAATATTCTTTTAGGGTCAAATTTTTTGGGCTCAATTTTTTTGGGCAAACATTTTTCAGCTGTAATTTTTTCAGCTGTAATTTTTTCAGATGGAATTTTTTCAGATGGAATTTTTTCAGATGGAATTTTTTCAGATGGAATTTTTTCAGATGGAATTTTATAGGGTCAAATGTTTTTGGGCTAGAATTTTTTCAGCTGGATTTTTCGGCTCCAATTTGATAGGCTCCAATTTTTTAGGGTATAATTTTTTAGGGGCAACATTTTTTTGGCACAAATGTTTTGGGCTCAATTTTTTCAGCTGGAATTTTTTCAGCTGGAATTTTTTCAGCTGGAATTTTTTCAGCTGGAATTTTTTCAGCTCGAATTTGTTAGGCTCCAATTTTTTAGGGTCAAATTTTTTAGGGTCAAATGTTTTTGGGCTTAGAATTTTTCAGCTGGAAAATTTTCGGCTCAAATTTGATAGGCTCAAATTTGATAGGCTTGTATTTTTTAGGGCAACATTTTTTAGGCTCAATTTTTTGGGCAATTTTTTTTGGGGCAAACATTTTTTCAGCTGGAATTTTTTCAGATGAAATTTGTTAGGCTGGAATTTTTTCAAATGGAATTTGTTATTTTTCTAGACTCATAATTTTTAGGGTGGATTTTTTTCAGCTGGAAAATTTTCGGCTCAAATTTGATAGGCTTGTATTTTTTAGGGCAATATTTTTTTAGGGTCAAATTTTTTGGGCTCAATTTTTTGGGCAAAACATTTTTTCAGCTGTAATTTTTTCCGATGGAATTTTTTCAGATGGAATTTTTTCAGATGGAATTTTCTAGGGTCAAATGTTTTTGGGCTAGAATTTTTCAGCTGGAATTTTCGGCTCCAATTTGATAGGCTCCAATTTTTTAGGGTATAATTTTTTAGGCCAACATTTTTTTGGCACAAATGTTTTGGGCTCAATTTTTTCAGCTGGAATTTTTTCAGATGGAATTTTTTTCAGCTGGAATTTTTTCAGCTCGAATTTGATAGGCTCCAATTTTTAGGGTATAATTTTTTAGGGTCAAATGTTTTTGGGCTAGAATTTTTTCAGCTGGAATTTTCGGCTCCAATTTGATAGGCTCCAATTTTTTAGGGTATAATTTTTTAGGGCAACATTTTTTTGGCACAAATGTTTTGGGCTCAATTTTTTCAGCTGGAATTTTTTCAGCTGGAATTTTTTCAGCTGGAATTTTTTCAGCTGGAATTTTTCAGATGGAATTTTTTTCAGCTCGAATTGTTAGGCTCCAATTTTTTAGGGTCAAATTTTTTAGGGTCAAATGTTTTTGGGCTAGAATTTTTTCAGATGGAATTTTCGGCTCCAATTTGATAGGCTCCAATTTTTTAGGGTATAATTTTTTAGGGCAACATTTTTTTGGCACAAATGTTTTGGGCTCAATTTTTTCAGCTGGAATTTTTTCAGCTGGAATTTTTTCAGCTCGAATTTGTTAGGCTCCAATTTTTTAGGGTCAAATGTTTTTGGGGCTAGAATTTTTTCAGCTGGAATTTTCGGCTCCAATTTGATAGGCTCCAATTTTTAGGGTATAATTTTTTAGGGCAAACATTTTTTTGGCACAAATGTTTTGGGCTCAATTTTTTCAGATGGAATTTTTTCAGATGGAATTTTTTCAGCTGGAATTTTTTCAGCTCGAATTTGATAGGCTCCAATTTTTTAGGGTATAATTTTTAGGGTCAAATGTTTTTGGGCTAGAATTTTTTCAGCTGGAATTTTCGGCTCCAATTTGATAGGCTCCAATTTTTTAGGGTATAATTTTTTAGGGCAACATTTTTTTGGCACAAATGTTTTGGGCTCAATTTTTTCAGCTGGAATTTTTTCAGCTGGAATTTTTTCAGCTGGAATTTTTTCAGCTGGAATTTTTTCAGCTGGAATTTTTTCAGCTGGAATTTTTTTCAGATGGAATTTTTTCAGCTCGAATTTGTTAGGCTCCAATTTTTTTAGGGTCAAATTTTTTAGGGTCAAATGTTTTTGGGCTAGAATTTTTTCAGATGGAATTTTCGGCTCCAATTTGATAGGCTCCAATTTTTAGGGTATAATTTTTTAGGGCAACATTTTTTTGGCACAAATGTTTTGGGCTCAATTTTTTCAGCTGGAATTTTTTCAGCTGGAATTTTTTCAGCTCGAATTTGTTAGGCTCCAATTTTTTAGGGTCAAATGTTTTTTTGGGCTAGAATTTTTTCAGCTGGAATTTTCGGCTCCAATTTGATAGGCTCCAATTTTTAGGGTATAATTTTTTAGGGCAACATTTTTTTGGCACAAATGTTTTGGGCTCAATTTTTTCAGATGGAATTTTTTCAGCTGGAATTTTTTCAGCTCGAATTTGTTAGGCTCCAATTTTTTAGGGTCAAATTTTTTTGGGTCAAATGTTTTTGGGCGTAGAATTTTTTCAGCTGGAATTTTCGGCTCCAATTTGATAGGCTCCAATTTTTTAGGGTATAATTTTTTAGGGCAACATTTTTTTGGCACAAATGTTTTGGGCTCAATTTTTTCAGCTGGAATTTTTTCAGCTGGAATTTTTTCAGCTCGAATTTGTTAGGCTCCAATTTTTTAGGGTCAAATTTTTTTGGGTCAAATGTTTTTGGGCTAGAATTTTTTTCAGCTGGAATTTTCGGCTCCAATTTGATAGGCTCCAATTTTTTAGGGTATAATTTTTTAGGGCAACATTTTTTTGGCACAAATGTTTTGGGCTCAATTTTTTTCAGATGGAATTTTTTTCAGCTGGAATTTTTTCAGCTCGAATTTGTTAGGCTCCAATTTTTTAGGGTCAAATTTTTTTGGGTCAAATGTTTTTGGGCTAGAATTTTTTCAGCTGGAATTTTCGGCTCCAATTTGATAGGCTCCAATTTTTTAGGGTATAATTTTTTAGGGCAACATTTTTTTGGCACAAATGTTTTGGGCTCAATTTTTTCAGCTGGAATTTTTTCAGCTGGAATTTTTTCAGCAGGAATTTGTTAGGCTCCAATTTTTTAGGGTCAAATTTTTTAGGGTCAAATGTTTTTGGGCTAGAATTTTTTCAGCTGGAATTTTCGGCTCCAATTTGATAGGCTCCAATTTTTTAGGGTATAATTTTTTAGGACAACATTTTTTTGGCACAAATGTTTTGGGCTCAATTTTTTCAGCTGGAATTTTTTCAGCTGGAATTTTTCAGCTGGAATTTTTTCAGCTGGAATTTTTTCAGCTGGAATTTTTTCAGCTCGAATTTGTTAGGCTTGATTTTTTTAGGGTAAAATTTGATAGGCTCCAATTTTTTGGGGCTAGAATGTTTTGAGCTGGAAAATTTTCGGCTCCAATTTTTTTTATTGGATTTTTGAATTTTTAAAGATCTAATTTTTTAAGGCTTGAATTTGAGTTTTAAATTTTATTTTACATGGAAATATATTCAGATGAGAATTCAGTGTTGTTTAATTTCAATATTAAGTATTAGATGCCTTTTAAAATTCAAAACTTTATGGCACTGATTTGATTCCATATGTATCTGTCTGTGTGTGTGTGTACGTGTGTGTGTGTGCGTGTCTCACCGACACATTGAGGCTGCTCCAGGAGATGTTCTGTGTTTGTCCTGTCTGGTTCCACGACTGCAGTGCCTGCTCTGAGTCATTGGTGGGTGGGGCACACTGACACCTGCAAACACACACACGCACATTACACATCGACACCTGCAACACACACAAACACACACAATCACAGACTACTGTCCCACATCCCACACACTCCACACCGCGACACCAAACACAACCCACGACAGCCGCATCAGCGTCTCTGTCACATCCTGAAACACAACCGCCCCTTAAAACTACATCTCCCAGCATCCTCTCTGCTCCCTAACCAGGAACCCACGAGTAGAGGGTGAGGTTTGTCCAGGCTGCTGTGTGTGTTGATGGGGAAGTGCTTCCCCCCAGGTGGATGAGCTTCTCCAGAGCCTCGTAGATGAAGATGAGGCAGATGAGCGCGGCGAACGCCTCCTCCGTGAAGCGCGTGATGTAGCACACCAGCGAGCTGGCGTCCGTGGCAACCAGGACCAGGCACAGGAAGGCCGTCCACAGGCCGATACAGGTCCTCAGGGACAGGTAGGACAGGCCATAGTCACTGGGGGACACACACACACAGGGTCAGTGTTGGGTCAGGGTCAGGGTTGGGTCAGGGTCAGTGTTGGGTCAGGTCAGGGTCAGTGTTGGGTCAGGTCAGGGTCAGTGTTGGGTCAGGTCAGGGTCAGTGTTGGGTCAGGTCAGGGTCAGTGTTGGGTCAGGTCAGGGTCAGTGTTGGGTCAGGGTCAGGGTTGGGTCAGGTCAGGGTCAGTGTTGGGGTCAGGTCAGGGTCAGTGTTGGGTCAGTTCAGAGTCAGTGTTGGGTCAGGGTCAGTGTTGGGTCAGTGTTGGGTCAGTTCAGAGTCAGTGTTGGGTCAGGGTCAGTGTTGGGTCAGGGTCAGTGTTGGGTCAGTGTTGGGTCAGTTCAGAGTCAGTGTTGGGTCAGGGTCAGTGTTGGGTCAGGGACAGTGTTGGGTCAGGGCCAGTGTTGGGTCAGTGTTGGGTCAGGTCAGGGTCAGTGTTGAAAGCAGGACTCACCTGCAGAACTTGAAGAGGATCTTCTCGAACACCAGGACTGGCCCAGTGCTGCCCAGGATGGTGAGGGGGCTGGCCCGCAAACACAGAGAACGCCACGCCCGTCAGAGACGCCCCGAACAAGGACTCGATGGCACTCTGGAACGAGAGGAGGAGGGGGTGGGGGAGGGGAGGAGGGGGTGGGGGAGGAGGAGAGAGACAGAGAGAAAGAGGGTAAACCACACAGACAGGGAGAAAGAGATAAACAGACAGAGACAGAGAGAGTCAGAGAAGAGAGAGAGAGAGAGAGAGAGAGAGAGAGAGAGAGAGAGAGACAGAGAGAGAGACAGAGAGAGACAGGGAGAGAGAGAGACAGAGAGACAGAGACAGCGACAGAGAGAGTCAGACTCACTATGTTTCCCTTGGTGGCCTCCCCCAGCAGTCCTCCGAAGGTGATGACGGGGGACATGCAGGCGCAGTAGAGGAACAGCACAGAGGCCAGACACTGCAGGCTGAAGGCGTCCCTGATGTCGCTCCAGTAGAACGGAGCCTTGCGCTTCACGTCCCGGACCAGCCCTCCGAAGATCCTGACCAGGCAGCGGAGAGACACCAGTGAGCATTCAGACAGTTTAACGCTGGTCGTGTCTTGGAGAGACACCAGTGAGCATCCAGACAGTTTAACGCTGGTCGTGTATTATTATCCAGGGAGACATACAGTGGAGGGAGAGGGGGGATTTGAACACGCTAACCCCATGATCTGCTGTTCAATGCTCTACCCCTGAGCTGTACTCGTCTAATGTGTTTACGATGACTGACCAGAACCAAGCCTGGTTCTGAGGTTCTAAGTTGTGGTTTTAAGTTCTGGTTCTAAGTTCTGGTTCTAAGTTCTACTCTAGCTGTTTGAAGCTGTGCGTTCCGGTGCCTGTCATCGACAGAGGTGCTGAGGACTGGGTGGCCTGGTTCCAAGGTTCTAAGTTCTGGTTCTAAGTTTATCTAGCTGTTGAAGCCGTGCGTTCCAGTGAAGCTGTGCGTTCCGGTGCCTGTCATCGACAGAGGTGCTGAGGACTGGATGTTCTCATCCGTGGTGGTGGTGGTTACCATTAGCAACATGTTCTGTACTGACCCAGATACCAAGTAAGATCTCCCTCACACGGGGTCTGTACCTCACACAAGCACACACACACTACAGACACACACACACACTACAGACACACACACACACACACACACACACATACAGGGCACAGACTGATCTTTGCAGTCAGTGTCAGCTTAACACCTTAATTGGCTTCCTCTCTGTCTCTTTCTCTTCTTTTATTCTGTCTCTTTCTCTCCTCTGTTTCCTGCCTTTCTTCATGTTTCCCTCTGTGTGAAAATCACTCTGTCAGACTTCCTCTACTCACACTTTCTCCTTCGCACTCTCCCCCTCTCTCTCTCTCCCTCACTCTCCCCCTCTCTCTCCCACACTCTCCCCCCTCTCTCTTTCCTCTCTCCCCCGCCCCCCTCTCTTTCCCTCTCTCTCTCTCTCCCAGCGTGCTGCTTTTTATAGCGGCAGCAGAAAGGAGAGTGGGTCTACAGTGGTAAATAATGCAGCTCCCAGTCTGTGAGGTCATCGTCTGTGTGTGTGTCTGTGTGTGTGTCTGTATGTTTTTCAATACTGAGTTGAATTACAGCATCTCTTCTGTCCGCTTTGACACTTTGCGTTTTCTGTCTTTTATTCACTTCTTTAGCAGACGTTTTCATCAAAGGGACACAGAGACAACACAACTAGAAAGCAGGAGAGAGGTGGAGAAGGAGAGAGGGGGAGGAGAGAGGAGGAGAGAGAGAGGGAGGAGGAAAGAGGGAGGAGAGAGAGGGGGGAGGAGCGAGGGGAAGGAAGAGAGGGGAAGGAGGGAGGAGGAGAGAGGGGGGAGGAGGAAAGAGGGAGGAGAGAGAGGGGGAGGAGCGAGGGGGAGGAAGGAGGGGAAGGAGGGGAGGAGGAGGAGAAAGGGAGACCTACCGTCCAGTTCTCTCCAGCTCTGGTCCAGTCTGGTGTTCCTCCTCCTTGTCCTGCTCCCCTGAGAGAGACAGGGAGCCGTTGGGCTGGGAAGGCCTCTTCCTCTTCATCTGGCAGGGGGAGAGAGAAGGATCTAGAAGGTTCTCCCTGTGAACCCCTCTCTAGTCCCTAACCCTCTCTAGCCCCTAACCCTAACCCCTCTGTAGTCACCCTGAAGCAGGATCTGAAGGTGAATCTGACCAGAGTCTGACCTGTGAGGGGACGTTCTTGGGGGGCTCGATGCGTATGGTGGGGTCCCACTCCCCTGGAGGCAACACCGTCACCTGGTCCAGGAACTCGTCGATCCCCGACAGCAGGTCTGTGCGGTCTTTAGCCTTGTAGGCCACGTCGTGGAAGATCTGCAGGAGGGCGGAAGGTGACCGGGTCATGGGTGGACGGAGGGGAGGAGGGGAGTGAAGCTCACGGATGAAGCAAGGGTAGTTAAAACACACACACACACCTCGTCAGTCATGAGCGTGGCCATGGACCGGCCGATCTCGTGGTACTGGGGGCCCTTTCCTGTGGGGCCCAGCAACAGGAACAGGAACCTGGGGAGGAAGAGGAGGATGAAGAGGAGGAGGAGGAGGAAGAGGAGGAAGCGGAGGAAGGAGGAGGAGGAGGAGGAAGAGGACAGCCTTAGAGAGGACATGCTGGTCAGGGATGAGGGAGGGAATTCACAGTGGGAGGAGGAGGGGCGTGTAGAGGCGTGTGTGTGTGTGTAGAGGCCTGTGTGTGTAAAGGCCTGTGTGTGTAGAGGCCTGTTTGTGTGTAGAGGCCTGTGTATGTATGTGTAGAGGCCTGTGTGTGTGTTTAGAAGTGTGTGTGTGTGTGTGTGTGTGTAGAGGCCTGTGTGTGTGTGTGTGGTGTGTGTGTGTGTGTGTGTACCTGGTGGGCACGGGCACCTCCGTGAGCCCGGTGATGAGCACGGCGGGCGCGAGGCGTACGAAGGCGATGATGGGTCTCTCCAGGAAGTCCACCTCCCCCACCAGCACGTTGGACGCCTCTGCCCCCGGAGGAATCTTCTTCATGAAGTTCATGTCCACCTGAGACACCGGGGGAGGGGGGGGTCAAAACACACACACAGTACACACACACACACAGAGCATTCTGCTCCTGAGACACACACAAACATACCGTACACACACAGCATTCACACACATGACATGCTATTCCTGTGACAGCTGATACTAGATCATATGGAAGGTTGTCTAGGAGGACAGAGAGAGAGAGAGAGAGAGAGAGAGAGACAGAGAGAGGAGAGAGAGAGAGACAGAGAGAGAGAGAGACAGAGAGAGAGAGAGATAGATAGATAGATAGATAGATAGATAGATAGAAAGCGAGAGAGAGAGAGCGAGAGAGAGAGACAGACAGAGACGGAGGAGGAACTGTGTGTTTTGTAGTTACAGTTTGAAAGTGCTGGGGGACGCTATAAAAGCTGAAAGGAGGGAATTATCTCTCTTCCTTCTTATATAGACAGATACACACACACACAAATCCACACACACACACACACACACACACCACGCCCACACACACACACGCGCCCACACACACACATCCACACACACACACACGCGCCCACACATCCTGTGTCCTTCCTGCTGTGACTGTGTCCCTGGATGAAAGGCTGTTTCTTGGCAGAAAGAAGATCTGTTTTTAAGGGTGGTGAGTAGCAGCTGACTCTTTCCATGGATGGAAGTGAGCTGATGAGATGCCACCATGCAGGGTGTGTGTGTGTGTGTGTGTGTGTGGTGTGTGTGGGAAGAGCTGGGCTAGGGTTACTTTCAGTCAAGCACAGTTATTCAATTAAGTAGGTTGTGCAGTTTTGAAACCATATCCTGGTTCTCTGGGCAAAGCCTCACACACACACACACACACACACACATGCAGTAACACACACACACACATGCAGTAACACACACACACATGCAGTAACACACACACACATGCAGTAACACACACACACATGCAGCAACACACACACACACATGCAGTAACACACACACACACACATGCAGTAACACACACACACACACATGCAGTAAACACACACACACATGCAGTAACACACACACACATGCAGTAACACACACACATGCAGTAACACACACACACATGCAGTAACACACACACACACACACACACACACAACACACACACACACACACACACATGCAGTAACACACACACACACACACATGCAGTAACACACACACATGCAGTAACACACACACATGCAGTAACACACACACATAACTCAGCGTGGTGCTCTCCTAGTAACAGACTGACTGAACCAGACATTCTGGTGGTGCTCCAGGTGACCTGGGTGTGATGTCATCAAGCGTTCCTCATGGGCCCTCGGTGTGGGGGGTGGAGGTGGGGAGGAGGTTGAGGGGTGCGGAGGTGGGGGTGAATGTTAGGGTGGATATGGGATGGATGTGGGAGGGTTAGCAGGTCAGTAACCAGGGTTACCTTGCTGAAGTCCACACTGCTGTTCTCTCTACTGACCCCAACTTTGGACGGCCTCCGATCTCCCGTTCTGCCGGCTTCCAGGTGACTGGGAACAGAGTTGGCCGACACCAGGGACCCTGGGGGAGGGGGGGACACAGAGAGAGAGACCAGAGAGATAGGGGGAGGAAGGGGGAGAGACAGACAGAGGGAGAGAGAGAGGGGGGAGGGAGATGGAGAGAGTGAGAGAGGGGGGAGGGAGATGGAGAGAGTGAGAGAGAGAGAGGGGAGGGAGATGGAGAGAGAGAGTGAGAGAGAGAGGAAGGGAGGGAGATGGAGAGAGTGAGAGAGAGGGGGGGAGGGAGATGGAGAGAGTGAGAGAGAGAGAGGAAGGGAGGGAGTCAGCAGGGTCAGTTCTACAGGGGACAGCAGTAGAGACAGACATGAACGTATTTCAAATGTATTCTGATTGACTTGGATCAAGTGCCTTACAGACTCAACCTGGGATTTAAAGAGAACAGTTAAACATGGTGTGTTGACTGTGTGTTCCACACTTGCACAGCCACACAACACTGAGACTGATCTGGACTCAGCCTGACTTGATTCTCCAACAGAACTCTGAAGACAGTGATGTGTCCTGATTGGTGCTAGCCTGCAGCAGTGATGTGTCCTGATTGGTGCTAGCCTGCAGCAGTGTCTCAAGGGTTGAAGCAATCCCCAGCCTGGTCCCCAGCCTGGGTGGAGGCTGACGGAGGGATTAGCCGCCCAGAGGACGGGGAACGCTAGCACTTCAGATGAGACGGGGGATGGGGGGGATGGAGATGAGATGAAGATGGATAAACTGTAGCACTGTCTTACGAGTTTGACAGGAAATGACACACGAGCTAGCGGTCAGAATCACCTCCCCGGCCTCCATCCCGGCCTCTACCCCGGCCTCCGCCTCCCTGGCCACCGCCTCCCCAAACACAGGGGACAGTGTCTCGGGGGACAGTGTCTAGGGGGACGGTGTCTCCGTTGGGGGTCACCACCATACACCAAATCAAATATTACAATCATGTATCGTGTGAAATAAAGTATCGAGTAAACAACACTACTGAGTCCTCCTGCCTGGAACAACCAGTCAGAACCAGTCGGTCAAAAGCAGACAGTCACCAGCCAGTCCAACAGGGAGCAGAAGCCACATTCCCCACAAAGCCCCTGGATCAGAACAGCTCGCTTCCCCGTCGCGACTCATTCAGGGAGATTAAGCTCGGAGAAATTCTCTCACCGACCGGGTCTTTTAATCAGTGGCGTCACACCCTCCCACATTCCCCCCCCCCTGGGTGATACAGCTCCACTGACACTCAGCTAACCCAGTCACAGAACTCCTCCTGGACGTCAGTCGCAGACCCAAGATGGACGCCCAGAGTACTGTGCCACTGGGCGTCCATCTTGGATCTGCGACTGACGTCCAGCCGCTGGTTTCAGCTGCGTCCTTCATCACGACTGTGAGTGCTCCACTACTGCACATACATGTCATACATGATGGAACACTCTCCCTGCTTCGGGACCAGTTGAAGACGCTTTCCCAGAACCCCACTCAGCCCAGCACATGTTTCCACCCTCTTGAAACCAGTCTGGTGTCTGGTTCTGGTGACGCATGCAGAGACACACACACACACACACACACTGACACTGACACACACACGCTCGGTCTATAAATACAGGGCAGAGTCTGGGACGTGAAAAAACAAAAACAAAGTCACAGTGAGTGACTCTCCCCTCTCCCAGGCCCCCCCTGCCAGGCCCCCCCCTCCAGCCCCCCCTCCACCAGCCCCTCCTCCTGGCCTGTATTATATTTAGCCGTCCTGTAAGCACTCACTCGACATGCGTTGGACAGAGATCCTCAGAAGGCCTGTGTGTGTGTTTGCACTCGGGCGACCAGGAGGAAGAGGAGGAGGCTGAACGAACTTCTGATAAAAGACGACAGACTGAGTTGTTTTAAGTCTGCGCCTGTTTTATCCACACCGAAGACAACGTTCTGAGAGCCCAGAGACAAATCTAGCTGGGAGGAAACGAGCTGTTTCAGTGGCCTCTCAACTACAGAGCAACACCAGGGCAGGGCAGTACTAGGGTCAAGGATACACTAGGGCAACAGGGAAAGTGATACAGCATGATGGAGAACTGTGCACACACACACAACACACACGCGCACACATACACACAAGCTAGGAGGAGAGGGGTGTGGGCCAAGCCAGGTAGTGGGAAGGAGGAAGAGGATGAAGGAGTGTGTGTGTGTGTGTGTGTGTGTACAGTATGTGTGTACAGTGTGTGTGTGAGTGTGTACAGTAGAGCCCGACTGAGAAATATTTTTAGGGCCGATACTGATACGAATATTTGGTGATTAAAAAAATCCGATATTCCGATATATCGGCCAATATATAATAAATTTTGTATCCAGAAACGCGTAAAACAAACAGATTTCCCTAACATCAGTTATTGTAGTTATTTATGAGTCCTCACTAAAATAATATGTAATTCAGTTTAAAAATAAACGTGTTTGTTTTATTGTCACAACAGAACATCAGAATATATTAAAGTTCTGATGAATACAATTATAAAACTTAAAGTCCTTTGAACAGGGACGTTGTAGAGTGCCCTCAGGTGGAAAAACTATGCAACGCCAAAACTCATAAAATAGTTGAAGGGTGTTTCGTCTGTCTTTATTTTATTCATTTTAAATATTCATTTATCTGTATACGTTTCTCTGTGTATATTTATCCCCCCCAAAAAAATAGATTTAACTATTGTCTTTACATGATATCTGACTGTAAGATTATCTTATGTTAATCTATATACTTTTGTTCTTACAAAAAATATATAAATCTTTTATCGGCCATTATAAATGCCGATACCTATAGTTTTGAAAATGCATAATATCGGCCGATAATATCGGACCACCGATAATATTGGCCCACCGATAAATATGTCGGGCTCTAGTGTACAGTATGTGTTGTGTTGACCATGCCTGTGCTGGAGGAGTGGGGTGGAGGGGGGGTGGAGGGGTGGAGCAGGGAGGGTACAGCCCACCATGCCAGTGCTGGAGGAGTGGGGTGGAGGTTGAAGGGGGGTGGTTGAGGGGTGGAGCAGGGAGGGTACAGCCCACCATGCCAGTGCTAGTGCTCTCTCTTCAAGCCGTGACTCACACTGGCAGGCTACACAGATATTTGCCTTCTAGCGGCAGCAGCTGGATCGCCGGGCTCTGGGACGCCGACGCAGCCGGCCTCGTTCCTGACTCCGCCCACTTTCCCTCCTCCTCTGCAGCAGGGGGCGGGGCCTCGTCCTCCGGGGGCGAGACCACCACCTCTGGGATGGGTGGGGGGGGCCCGCGGGAGCGGCGGGAGGAGGGCGGGGTGCTCTGGGGGGTGGCGAAGGGGGAGTGGCCTGGGGTGGGGCCCCCGGGGGGGGTGGAGGAGGAGGGCAGGAGGTGGTGCAGGAGCATGGAGACTCGGGACTCTCGTCTCTGGGACAGGCTGGACCCCGAGGAGGAGGACGATCCCGGCTTCTGGAGGGAGAGATGGGACGAGGACAAGCCCTCTCCTGATACACGGAGCAGAGAAGGAGGAGGGAGAGAGAGGGAGAGAGAGAGGGAGGGGGGAGAGAGAGAGGAGAGAGAGAGGGAGAGAGAGAGAGAGAGAGGGAGAGAGAGGAGAGGGAGAGAGGAGAGAGAGAGAGGGAGAGAGGTAAAGGAGAGGAGGAGAGAGGGAAAAGAGAGGGATGATGGAGAGAGGGAAAACACAGGAGGAGATTAAAGAGAGGTTGTACCAGACCCAGAGGTGTGTGTGGGTGGCAGGAACACAGGAACCAAAGAGGTCAGGAGAGAGAGAGAGAATGAGAGATGAGAGAGAGAGAGGATGAGGAGTAGAGAGAGACGAGAGAGAGAGAGAGAGAGAGGAGAGAGAGAGAGGAGAGGAGAGATGAGGAGGATGAGAGAGAGAGAGAGAGACTGCAGGGTGCTTGCAGGGGGGTGAGCGGGCGCAAGGCTGTGTGCAGGATAGGAGTCAGGGGTCAGGAGAGACAAGCGTGATTGGGTGGGAGAAAAGGGAGGGTCTGCACAGGCCAATCTAGGTTGTCCCATTTACCAACAGGCCACCAATCACACGCAGATTGAATCAGAGTGCATTCTGGGTTGAGAACGGATTGCATGAGGGTAAGGAGAACTGGAGAAGGAGTTTAGTGACATCACACACAACCACAAACACAGAGATAGTATCTTTCCCTCTGTCAGTTGTCCACTAAACAGTGTGTTTCAGGTTCAATTACACGCAAACCAACGTCGTCAAGACAACACGGAATCCAAACGTGGAAACAAGCCAAGCCCAAAACCCTTATGATGTAATCAGTTGACTTGTGTTAACCACCTCTCACTGCAACCACACATACAGACATCTCAAGAATTAGGCTTAGTGTCTGCAGGACCCAGGACCCAGGACCCAGGACAAGGACCAGGACCCAGGGCCAGATGCCCAGGACCCAGAACCAGGACCCAGAACCAGGACCCAGGACCCAGGATCCAGATCCCAGGGCCCAGAACCAGGGCCCAGAACCCAGAACCAGGGCCCAGGACCCAGAACCAGGACACCCAGAACCAGGACCCAGGACCCAGAACCAGGACCCAGAACCCAGAACCAGGACCCAGGACCCAGAACCCAGAACCAGGACCCAGAACCAGGACCCAGAACCAGGACCAGGACCCAGAACCAGGACCAGGACCCAGAACCAGGACCCAGAACCAGGACCCAGGACCCAGAACCCAGAACCAGGACCCAGAACCAGGACCAGGACCCAGAACCAGGACCAGGACCCAGGACCCAGAACCAGGACCCAGAACCCAGGGCCAGGACCCAGGACCCAGACCCAGAACCAGGGCCCAGGACCAGGACCCAGAAACAGGGCCCAGGACCCAGATCCCAGGACCCAGAACCAGGACCCAGGGCCAGGACCAGGACCCAGAACCAGGGCCCAGAACCAGGACCCAGAACCAGGGCCCAGGACCCAGAACCAGGACCCAGGCCCAGAACCAGGACCAGCCTAGCACACACACAGTAAACCCCTTCCTGTGAGCATGCTCAGTAGAAGCCTGTGTTAGCCAGACATGCTAGCGCCCACATGCACACATTTCTCTTTTTGCTGCTTTCTGCTGCTGGGCTGCAGTACCTGCAGACCCAGGCGTGGCTGCAGACCCAGGCAGGCTGCAGGCTGCAGACCCAGGCGCGGCTCGGAGCAGTCAACAGGGTGGCATGATTGGGAACCACCTCCTCACCCTCCTTCATCTATCCTTAACTCCCACACCTCCTCCATCACCTCACCCCTATACACCTCCTTCACCCCTCCTTACTTCCCACACCTCCTCCATCACACTCCCCCCACCACCTCACCCTCTACACCTCCTCCATCACCTCCCTCCGCCCCTCACCCTCTACACCTCCTTCATCACCTCCCTCCGCCCCTCACCCTCTACACCTCCTTCATCACCTCCCTCCGCCCCTCACCCTCTACACCTCCTTCATCACCTCCCTCCGCCCCTCACCCTCTACACCTCCTCCATCACCTCCCTCCGCCCCTCACCCTCTACACCTCCCTTCATCACCTCCCTCCGCCCCTCACCCTCTACACCTCCTTCATCACCTCCTCCGCCCCTCACCCTCTACACCTCCTTCATCACCTCCCCTCCGCCCCTCACCCTCTACACCTCCTCCATCACCTCCCTCCGCCCCTCACCCTCTACACCTCCTCCATCACCCTCCCTCCGCCCCTCACCCTCTACACCTCCTCCATCACCTCCCTCCGCCCCTCACCCTCTACACCTCCTTCATCACCTCCCTCCGCCCCTCACCCTCTACACCTCCTCCATCACCTCCCTCCGCCCTCACCCTCTACACCTCCTCCATCACCTCCCTCCGCCCCTCACCCTCTACACCTCCTCCATCAACCTCCCTCCGCCCCTCACCCTCTACACCTCCTCCATCACCTCCCCCCACCACCTCACCTCTACACCTCCTCCATCACCTCCCTCCGCCCCTCACCCTCTACACCTCCTTCATCACCTCCCCACACCACCTCACCCTCTACACCGTCCTCCATCACCTCCCTCCGCCCCTCACCCTCTACACCTCCTTCATCACCTCCCCACACCACCTCACCCTCTACACCTCCTTCATCCCCCGTCTATGTCTCCCTCCTTCCCTCCCAACACCTCGGCCACACAGCGCCCCCTGGAGTGCAGAAACAGAAATGCGAGCGTGTGGCGCCTGTCCTCTCACCGTGGCGATCGAGCAAGAGCGGGTCGGAGTGTTTCTTGCCTATGTCAGCGATGGATCGCACCAGAGGGATGCGGTTGCTAAGCTTCCTCTCGTTCTGGTGCTGGTGTCTCTTCAGCATGGCCTCACGCACCTTCTCACGCTGCTGCTCCAGCAGCTGCCCCGACGCCACCATGCTGTCGATCAACATGTCTGACACACACACACACACACGCATACATACACACACACACACACACACACACACACACACACACACACACACACACACACACACACACATACACACACACTGGAAGGTTAGGCTGCAGGCACATCTGATCATAAGCAGTTTGTGGTCATGTAAAATAAACTAGAGCACCAGAGAGATAACAGGGAGATAACAAGAGATAACAGGGAGATAACAGAGATAACAGAGATAACAAGAGATAACACAGAGATAACAGGGAGATAACAGAGATAACAGAGAGATAACAGGGAGATAACAAGAGAGATAACAGGGAGATAACAGAGAGATAACACAGAGATAACAGAGAGACAGAGAGATAACAGGGAGATGACAGGGAGATAACAGGGAGATAACAGAGATAACAGAGATAACAAGAGATAACACAGAGATAACAGGGAGATAACAGAGATAACAGAGAGATAACAGGGAGATAACAGAGATAACAGGGAGACAGAGAGATAACAGGGAGATAACAGGGAGATAACAGAGAGATAACACAGAGATAACAGAGAGATAACAGGGAGATAACAAGAGATAACACAGAGATAACAGAGAGATAACAGAGAGATAACAAGAGAGATAACACAGAGATAACAGAGAGATAACAGGGAGATAACAGGGAGATAACAAGAGATAACAAGAGATAACAGAGAGATAACAGAGAGATAACAAGAGAGATAACAGAGAGATAACAGAGAGATAACAAGAGATAACAGAGAGATAACAGAGAGATAACAGGGAGATAACAGAGAGATAACAGAGAGATAACAGAGAGATAACAAGAGATAACAGAGATAACAGGGAGATAACAGAGAGATAACAGAGAGATAACAAGAGATAACAGAGATAACAGAGAGATAACACAGAGATAACACAGAGATAACAGGGAGATAACAGGGAGATAACAGGGAGACAGAGAGATAACAGAGAGATAACACAGAGATAACACAGAGATAACAGAGAGATAACAGGGAGACAGAGAGATAACAGAGAGATAACAGGGAGATAACACAGAGATAACACAGAGATAACAAGAGATAACAGAGAGATAACAAGAGATAACAGAGAGATAACAGGGAGATAACAGGGAGATAACAGAGAGATAAAAGGGAGATAACAGAGAGATAACAGGGAGATAACAAGAGATAACACAGAGATAACAGAGAGATAACAGGGAGACAGAGAGATAACAGAGAGATAACAGGGAGATGACAAAGAGATGACAAAGAGATGACACAGAGATAACAGAGAGATAACACAGAGATAACAGGGAGATAACACAGAGATAACAGAGAGATAACAGAGATAACACAGAGATAACAGGGAGATAACAGAGATAACAGAGAGATAACAGGGAGATAACAGGGAGATAACAGGGAGATAACAGAGAGATAACACAGAGATAACAGGGAGATAACAGGGAGATAACACAGAGATAACACAGAGATAACACAGAGATAACACAGAGATAACACAGAGATGTTGGTGACGGCGTACCTGCGATGTCCTCGATGCAGTTGGCCCTCATGTCCAGCATGACGGTGCCGTTCAGGATGCAGCTGCGCAGCTCAAACAGGCTGTGGAGGGAGAGCGTGGCCACGTAGGGCTTGCTCCACCTCTCTCCTCCGTCCTCCACGTCCTCCTCAAACTTCAGCCACCTGCACACCACACACACACAGGTTAACACACACAGGTTAACACACACACACACAGGTTAAAACACACACACAGGTACGGTAGTGTACGGTGTGTATGTTTGCACGTGTATGTATATGTTTGAATGTGTGTGAGCGGGCACGTGTGTGTGTGTGTGTGTGTGTGTGTGTGTGTGTGAGAGCGGGCATGTGTGTGTGTGAGAGAGGGCACGTGTGTGTTTGTGTGTGTGTGTGTGAGAGAGGGCATGTGTGTGTGTGTTTGTGTGTGTGTGTGTTTGTGTGTGTGTGTGTGTGTGAGCGGGCACAAGTGTGTGTGTGTGTGTGTGTGAGCCCGACCTGGCGGTCTCCTTCCACTCGGTGGCCCGGCCGTCTCTGCAGGACAGCTCATCCAGCTCAGTGAACAGGTCATGAGGGACGTGCTCCTGGTCATCGTCCTCCGTCCCCAGGATGAACTGTACCCTCTGGGACGGGGTGTCTGGGGGGGGGAGGAGGAGAGGAGGGAGGAGAGGAGGGAGGAGAGGAGAGGAGGGAGGAGGAGGAGAGGAGGGAGGAGAGGAGAGAGGAGAGGGAAGGAGGGATGAAGAAGGGGCGAAAGGAAGTAGGAGGGTTTGAGGAAGGATTGAGAGAAGAGTGGGAGATGTGAGGATGAAAATGTTGAACAGGATGCTAGCACACAGCCTAGATGCACTGCTGTTGAAGGCAATGTGCTGGCTAGGATGCAGGAGAAGTGCTAGCTAGGATCAAATAGAGTAGTTTTACTGTTGTTACAGAAGGTGCTCTAACACCAGTGCAGGGTTGGCTCCGAATGGAATGATGTGCCCCCTCAAAAAATAATTATAATAAATTAAATATCAAGATGGCTACACATGCAGGTCTGCTCTTATTTTGACTCTCATACATGATTTGTAAATGCATGCCCCACTTGAGAACCCCCCCCCCTCTTTAAATTCGTTCTGGAGCCGAGTCTGCACCAGTGTGTGACCGGACGGCAGGGTACGGGGATTGGGGAAGACGTTACCGTATGTGGGAGACTCCCGTTCGTCCTCCCGCTCGTCTTCCCGGTCGGAGTCTTTGTCACGCCTTTTCCGGTGGTGTTTGTGGCCTCTGTGGCGATGGCGGCGTTTGCCCTCGCGTCCCCCCAGCGGAACATGGACGCCCACGTACACTGCCCTGTGACCTGAGGGGGGGAGGGGGGATTCCAACGGTTACTTCCAACGGTTACTTCCAACCTCGAAATCTAAATGGTTAGTGCTAAGTCATATTGAAAGTGTACCACGGATACAGCTTTCCACAGTTGGACTAGATATTAGTGCGCATTCATGTGGATTGTCAGAAAACGCGTTAATCCATTAACAAGTAGAGATAGTACAATTTAACTGCATCTCTACTGAAAATAAAATGTCCGTCGTTATTGTTTTGCTGCTCGTTAGCTAGCTAGCATTTCAGTCATAAATAACTCTTTGAAACATTCTAATTCAAACAACTATGCCGACATTGTTAGCTACTTGCCATATCTGCGCTGGAATCGCGATGCAGACATGCAGATATGGAACAAAAAAGTAAGTATGCAACCGTAAATAAGCTTGACATTTATTTGTGGGAAAACTGGCTAACATTGAGCTAACTAGTTTCCGTTTGGGAGGGGGTACGACTTTGACAATACGGAAGTACAATTAGTTATTTTGAAAACGGAGATTGCCAAAGTAGCAGAAAGTCGCCAGATGTGTCACTATAGTCGCTAGTTAAGAGATTTGTCGTCGCTCGAGATGGTGAAAGGTCTATAACACTTTCAGACGTCGCAACCTGCAAAAACTTATTTCAGGGAGGTTACTGTGCACGCACCCAACCGCCGACGACACTCGACCACGGCACAATTTTGGCGATATAGGCTACCACTCCCTCTCGTGGTTTATGTCTTCAATAAATAAGCTACTGGTGGAATAAGCACATTCTATGTACAATTACAAAATATCTACGTCCCTTGTAGGTAATTGCGAGTATTCCGTTGGTTCCGGCGTCAACAAGCAAGTGGCCCACTTTCCCAGCCAATAGTCACTTGCCAAGGATGAGTCATTTGTCTTTGATTTACAGGGAATTCTGGGAAAAAACGAATACAAACATGACGCAGGACTCTGGGGAGCGGAGGAGGAGACGCTCAGCCAAACAGATGGGAGACCAACAGACGAGAGAGAGAAAGAAAGAGAGAAATAGAGAGACAGGGAAGGGAAAGACATGAAGGATGGTGAGGGCGTGGAGAATATAAATAATGCCATTCATTCCACAGTGCGACCTACCCTCCTGCGCGCGCGCGCGACGCTCGCGCACGCTACTGCGCGAGAGACTGCTCGCGCGCAGCGCGCGCATGCGCTCACTCGCGCGCTGCGCGCGCATGCGCGAGAGAGAGAGAGCGCAGTGCCAGAGCACGAGTGTAGATGATGCGCACGCCTGAACAGCTTCACACATCCGTTAAAACTCCGCCTCTCTCTCGTCCTTCGATCCCCTCCTCTCTCTCCTCCTAACTCTCTCCCCCTCCTCTCTCTCACCCTTCTCGTCCTCTCATCATCTCTACTCTCACTCTCTTTTATCGTCCTCTCTCTCGCTCTCCTGACACGCTCTCGGCCTCGTTCTTCATTCCCCTCCTCTCTTTCTCGGGACGAGAATCTGGCCCGTCCTCATCCCTACACCCTCTTTTGATCCTTCCTCTCTTCTCACCCAGAGACGCAACACACAGCATCATAAACACTGCTCACTAGAACACTCAACTGCTGATTAAGCTTCCAAAACAAACATTGCACCCACAGTACCATGCAGTACCCACACACACTAACCTGACCAATCAGAAGCCTCCCTGTACACTACCATACAGCTCCTGACCAATCAGAAGCCATGATGGGAGAACAGGATATTGTGAGTTGTTATTCTTACATAAGTACCTATGCCCTAGCTATTACACATAATCACAGGTATTTGAAAATCCTATGGTATATACATGTGTGTGTGTGTGTGTGCGTGTGTAATTCACTATCTAGCACGGCCAAATAATCACCTGACAAACCTCTAGCTAGTTTGCCGGCTACTCTCTGTGTATCCCTCAGAGCACTGTAGGCTGGCCAGGATCATCCTGGGGAGGAATGTTTAAGTTGAGAAGAGCGTCTCCCGAGGGCTTTTTGTGAAATTGAAGATGTACTATTTACCTGTATAGAA
>CAEFZP010001457.1:22500-173475 GCA_903064625.1 Mallotus villosus | reverse complement strand
CACTTGGCTATCACTGCAGCCATGATGTCCGTCTCTAACTGGGTAGGTCTGGTTAGGTGTGGGAGGGAGAGGCAGAAGGCTAGTAAGAGGTGACAACAAAGAGATGCTAAGGTCACATGCGTTACACATGTCTGACTAATGATGGTGCTCTGGTGAGGGCACCCCTCACACACACACACACACACACACACACACACACACACACACACACACACACACACACACCACACACAATGAAAATGATAAGCGCTGCATGTCCACTTCAACACTTGCCCTTGTTTTGAGTGCCTCACCGAGAGATTAAAGGTAATTTGTGTCATTTCTGGTGAGAAGGGGAAAAAGCAATCGACGTGCCTGTCTGTGGAGTATTGAGGCACCTTTTCGAGAAGTGTGCGAGAGTGTCATGCGATGGTTTTAGAGGTTAACGTCGAACACGGATCACTTTCAGACGCTTCAGTCAACATCACAATGTGACTTAATGACTCGAGGTCAATATTCCAGTGTAATTGCAGCTATTAAGTTGAAACATTCTGGAATAATTGCGTTGACGGAAACTAAATTCAGGTGTTTTTCCACCAGTTTTCATCTCTGCTCAGTAAAGTATAATGTTGTTCTCTGAGATATTTCCAATAACTGTACACATGCCGTTTCCAGTCAAATGAGCATGAGATGTCCCTATACAAAGCCAGCAATTAACGTCAAAAATATCACACAACGTCCATCAGCTGGAGACTAACACAGTTGTACACAACCATCCTCAGTTGCACAGAGGTTCTCACAGTGTGTCTTCCTGAGAAACAGCTTTTGCTTTCAACCTTGTTCTCCGGAGCCAAAGAGCTGTTGTGAAAGTCGGCCACCGTCTATTCAACACAACCCAAAAGAGTTGTCTCGGTAACAACAATAGTCGGTAACATGATCTTTCATTAGGCATTGTGTAAACAGTGTAACCTATCACTGCCGTCACTCAAAATGATTGATTGTGGCCTGTCAACGAAAGGAGAGTGACACGTCAGAAAAGTTTTTTCCAGACAAAGCCCAGTGCGTTCAGGCTGCCACAGAAGGTGGTGATTAATGTGGTCGTGCTGGGTAATCTCACACCCCTAACTAATGAAGGACGAATCTATCATGTGTACTGGTTGGCAGATGTCGTAAAGACAGGAATCCAAGTGCCTGGGAACAATATACTCCTATTCTCTAAATGTCTGTGATAAGTGTGACAGGCTTGGACAAAAACAACTCATCAACTCATAGAGGTAGACATAACACTAGAACAACAACTGCTGCCAGCATACAAACTAAAAACACCATTATATCCCTTGTGCTGCCTTATGAGGTCACAATGACCCAAGGTTCACAACGACCCATCATTCTACTGCAACACTTTTACCCAATACATAAACAAATAAAAAAAAATTCTTTTAACTTTGTTGTGGGGTGGGGGTTGTGAGACAGCCCGACGGTTAAAAGAAAATGCTTCACTTTATTTTTGTATGAGGTACAGTTGTCACAACACGTGTGGGGGGTCACAATGACTGAAGGGTCACAATGACCCGAAGATAACACAAGGGTTAAGCAACAGTATCTTCCGGGCAGTTCTGTGTATGTACACTATGCTACAGCACACCCAAAAACCCCAGAACCGTCCCCTTATTACAGTTAATAGTGTTGTATTACGTTTCCATGACGCATCTGGTGAACTGTAACAACACAGTAATTAGATTGTTAAATGATGTGCGTGACAGTGACAACGGGGTTGCCAATGTTTCAAGTAAAACTATTTTTATGAGCTGCCAGCAAAAACAAACTGTGAGCCAGATGGGATAGTCAGTCGTATACCTGTGCCATGAATGTTCATAGTTAAAATGTTACAAGCCCATCTCTAGTACCTGAAGTAAACAAGGTTGTTATGACGGTGTCCCTAGCCACCCATGCTAGAGTCCTACCTCACGCTTGTTCTCAAACGTGGTTGGGACTTTTTTTTCCTAATAACTGAGAATGCTACCGTTAAATACAATTAAAAAAAGTAAAAAAGTGTGTTAGGGGGGAACAGATTTTCCGCTGTCAAAAGGTGTCCCGTCAGTGTGTAATGAAGCCTGCTGCACCCCTACTCCCATCTGCAGCCACCTTGATATCAGAGAGGGTAGTACAGTGAATAGTTCCAGGCTTCACCTAGCAAAAGATTCAAACCAGAAATCTTAGCTGTCTCTAAAGATGAAGTGGCCTCAGGCTGTAAGCTAAGATATAGTCTTCTAGGATGCCACTGCCCAATCTAGGACAAGTCACTTTTACTTGCGGCTGTAGACTTGAACGTGAAGCATTTTGCTGATTCAGACTACGACACACTGAAACTAGACCTGAATTTGTAATGTAAAGTCACAACAGTGTTAAATATTCATATGTGCTTGTGGTACTACACGATGGACACTGCAACACATACAAGATGTACAAACATTTGATTTAATGTAACTGATAGGCTTTCATAATTTGTATCTAATTCATTCACTTATCAACATGTGAATATCTAGCTTGATCTACGTGAAGGACAGAGCCTGTAGCCAATGAGGTTGCAGGTATAGTGGGCGGCGTTCGATGATGTTGTTGTTGAAACTTGTAGGCCTACAGTTTAATTTCTCTCCTCCAAAAAGCGGGGACCCCTTTCAGCTCAAAAGTTGCCCCAGCGCTAAGAAAGCATCTTTAATGGATCCTTTAATGCTAGAACTATTAGAACTACTGAAAATTACACTGAGTGCATATGTACCTACAGTTTTAACCATAAACATTAATGAGGAAACTAGAGCTATTTGAAGCCTTTTGAGAATCCCACACAAGAGTTCTGCTAGATGAGTAATGCTGTACACACAATAGGAATACAGAACTCCACGGTTGTAATGTATGTTGATGTAATTGATTTTATTATTTCGATTTTAATCCTACGCAACTCACTAACACACCGAGAGTGCCGAGGCTTCATAAACAAACCATCTGTGTTTAATTAGGCCCGCAACATCTTATAATCATGTGAGAAAAACACAAAATTAAATTGCAATTAGACATTAAGGGCTGAGGCTTGGGAATTGGCTTCCCTGAAGAGTGCTGTGTTTAGCAGCCAGCTAGGGCTGCCGATGGCCCTACAGATCATCAGTGCAGAGAAACAGCTGCTGACGTATTGTTTTTAGGAAAGATATCTGGTATTATTTTATATACTTGTTTTTCACATTTTTGTATTACTACAAAATGTTTCCTTTTTGGTTTCCTTAAACATCAAGTGTGGCCTGGTCAACACAAAACGAGCAGCAACTACTAAAACTATACAAACGCTGACAGGTTAACGACTGCGATTCATCAACGAGGCTAATCACCAACTTCAACCTCTCTCGTCGTATTTCCACCACGGAGTAAACGGGAAAACGTGTCAGGATATTTCAATGTGAAATATGTTGGTTACACCAAAAAATGTTTGCATAACCGCTCTGTTTGGAAGTCCTCGCTACAATGTGCGGCTGAGGAGACCACTTTCCAAATGATTCGCAGATGTCTGTTCACACTTCATTTGATTTAATCTGGGTTCATGCCTGTTTGCATTAGATAGCTGATAAAACAGAAACACTTTCAAACATCTGCCTGCCGGGCGCCTGTTGATTATTCGTTCGGTTGAGGGGGGCCGGGGAGGGGGGGGTCAAAAAGCACGAGAGGCGCACACACACCCCCAAACCCAAGCTAATAAATCAATTCGGGAGCAATTATGAGTAATCGCATGCGCTTTTAAGTTTTACAGTCTGTTTCATGAGGTGTTGTTTCATGTGAATTATGAGAACGAGATGAGTCATCGCTCTAATTGCACTTGTTTTTGAGAAGCCTGGCCCCGATGTGACCTGGTTCTGCAGCTGGTGCTTCACTTCAGGAACTCGCGGGTGAGCTTGCACCTTCATGCTATAGTTAAAACCTAATCCACAACACCACGAGAGAGAGAGAGAGAGAGAGAGAGAGAGGGAGAGAGAGAGACGAGAGAGAGAGAGAGAGAGAGAGAGGAGAGAGAGAGAGGAGAGAGAGAGAGAGAGAGAGAGAGAGAGAGAGAGAGGGCGAAAGGGTGGGGGTCACTTCTGTATGTAGGCTACATTAAAAAGCTAATTACATAGATCTGCCGTGTGCTCTCAGACATACATGTGTGTTTACACATGGAAGCTATAAAAAGAGACTTTGCTTTTAAACCTTTCTAAACTTTCAACCTTGCTAAACTTTTTATAGAAAATATTCAAAAAGTTTTTCCAAAAGTTTTTCCAAACATTTTTGTAAACTTTTTTCAAAACGTTTTTCAAACCTGTAGAAACTTATTTTTTCCAAAAATAAATTTCAACCTTTCTAAAAAAATGAAACCTAAATTTTGTAGAAAAAAATTGTCAAAACGTCAATGTTTTGAAAAAAACTTTCTACAAAATGTAAGAAGTAGAAAGTACAGATATTTGTGTAAACATTTTGTAAAGTTGTCAGTTACCCGAAAAACCGGTACACAACTTAATTTCATGACAGGAATCGAACCGGCAACCTTCTGATTAGCAGCCCGATTCCCTAACCGCTAAGCCATCTGACACCCATGTATGTGCTCTGTCGCTCCGATGTGAACGACCGTCAAGTTGAGTAACGCCGCCGCGACTCGACAGACGCTGTCTACTTTGATGTGGATTTATGCATATGAAATTAGGTCAGACCTTGGTCATTAAAAAGAACTCCCTTTATGCAGAGAGATCACGCCATGAAAGGCACTTCCTTCAAAAGACGACTTACTTTGCAGATTTGTGAGGGATTATGACAGGAAGGCATGTATAAACAAAGAGATGTGAGGAGAAGAGGGAAATGGGTCACATAATGCCCTCTGTCACAGTTGTTACACGTCTCAATTACTCAGGACGCAGAGACACGGTTTACAGTTATGAGGGATCGTTTGGCGTAGAGTGAAAACGCAGGGCTAGTGCGAAGCCTGGTTCGCTCACGTCCTTTTCTGTCGCCTCGCCTAGAAACATTAACTTGTTTTAAGTCACTTTGTTTATGGTTTCGTACAAAGAGAACACAGACGCGAGCTGAGAAGAAACGACTTCCTGCTCCACCGATCATGTTGTATCTTGTAACACTACGCACACAATGACAGTCAAACACAGACTCTTTCCAATGACGAAGCATTTGTGTTTGTAGTCCCAAACACTCGGCTTATAAAGCCTAGTATGTTTACAGCTTTCCCCACATATAAATAGAATTTAAGAGTAGGCTTTGTCTACTAGGGAGTAGGCCTGGGCCGTCCGCCATGACAGTCTCATGCTCTCGCACACACAACACAACAGTCCATTCTTGGGCTGATGCATGGCTATGTGACACATCATCAATATTACATCACAATAACCCCAGATGCAGTCTGTTACCACGGCAGCATCAAACTAACCACAATGCCTCTCCAAAGCAAATGATTCCTTTAAGGTAATCCTGTACAGTAAATGATTAATACAGCATGCATTGTTTAAAAAGCACTTAAGGGATGCTGGTAAAAGTAAATATATTTATAAATCATGGTCAAAGAGCATGGTTGTATTATCTTTCCATCTTGGACTGTCTGAAAGCATAATTAATGTGCTGTGTTGATATTAGGCACAAAGGATTCAGGAAAGGGATTTTTTTTGAGCAAATCGGTTCTGGCACCAAAACCAAAAAGAAAAAAAACTTTTTGAGAGGTTAATTAATAAAGTCTATGTTTGAAAGTTCTTTTAAATCCTTTTTCAAATAATAAGTGGCATCTTAACAATGTAGTTAGTGAATTCATTTGTCTGCTTAATGGAAGGTTCTTTGCTATTTTGTACATGGGCATTGTAGTCAACACATTACTATAACATCCCATAATAATAGAAAGCTGTCAAACTGTCATCTAGCTGTAGCAGGATGGTAAGGTAAATGACTAATAAATGTAACCTGCATATTTAAATGTATATTTAAAAAAAAATAGTTCTTCAACTGTATCTCAACCCTCGACATATCCTCAACACACAACAGTCCAGTGAAAGTGGATGTCACGTGAATGAAAGAAAAAAAAAGCTAAATGTATGCAGAAAACGTTGGCATGTAATGAAAGGTGCCAGCTGCTTGGCCCGTGGTTCTTTCTTGGTTACCTCGGTTGTACAGGATCAGAACATTAGAGCGTTGACAAAATGATGGATGAACCGTGCTAAAGTGAACTAGCTGGGGCCTCGAAAACCTTTGAAAAGCAAAACAGGCTCTCTACGAAATTGTATCAATCACCGATATACATTGAACTAATTGAAAAATGAGCCCTTTGGAATCAAAACGCAGACGTGCTGAGGTAGCAGAGGCACGTGAAAGCCCCTTCGTCAGAGAGACCTGCACACACACATACACACGACCCCCTTCGTCAGAGCAACCCGCACACACACACACAACCCCTTCGTCAGAGCGACCCGCACACACACACACACACACACACACACAACCCCTTCGTCAGAGCGAGCCACACACACACACACACGACCTCGGAGCTTGTGTGGCTCTGACACTCGCTCACACCACCTTAGTTGTGTTAACATTGTCGGCTCGTGTTGTGTTCACAAAATGGCCTTTCACATGGATGAAAACACTGAGATCATCGACTTAACCAGTGGTACAGCTCACTGTAGTCTGTATAGGCTTAGGTATTGGCAGTTGGGCTATTCATTCATGCTTTAGGCAGTCTGTCTTGAAGACAGTGAGTGATAATGACATCTCATGATGAAATCGTATTATCCGAGGGTTGAGGGCTGTGGTTCCTCTAGAGAATCTTCATCCTCCACTAGAGGTCTCTCTACCACCCCCTCCTCTCTCTCTCTCTCTTCCTCTTTACACTCAAATAAACACTCCTCTAGGTTTTAACTACCATTCTATCAAAGATACAAAACATTATCAAATTTTTACATGGTCCTTGAAAATGTAATTTAAAATCAATCGTAAGTGTGATGTGGGGCAACTCGGGCACATAACGCAAGCAGATTTACATAACAAAAATGTTTAAATGTGATTTGTTTTATAACCTTCATCTACCGCACAGCCCTAACCTGAAAACCTTCGGGAACAACGGTGAGATTTCTGAAAAGCCTGAATAGCTAACGTTGGTCAATGAACAGCCTTTATCTGCTCTCCCATTTAAGAAGCCTAACTTCTCAAAGGCTTAGTATACCTACAAAAGACCAGGCTACAGTCATCATCCTCCGAGGGTGAACGCCTGGCACGGTAAGGCATTTCTCACACACTGGCAGCATGAGCGATGCGGGTCACTTAGCGAGTGGCCGAGATTCAAAACAAAGAGAAGGCCGTAGCGATGAGGTCCACTGGATGAATCTGTCAATGTCTCGTGCCTTAAGGCACCCAGCCTAGTCTGACCCTAACCTCCATTCTCAAGATAAATACCTCTGTCACCATTCACCTTCAGTCCCTGGACACAAATTTAACTTGTCATCCATCATCCTTGCACAGGGGTGTAATTTTCGACCCCGTCTAATAGGACTAAGACCTGGCCTAGGATGCTCTTCCTGCAGCGCTGGACATGCTGGAAAAGCAGGTTAGAACCCAGATTTGTTTTATGGTTATTACTGGTGCCAAATGACTTGATCTCACACTCTCGACCAGAAAGCCTTCAAACTGGATAAATGATTGACTGTGACGTTCATTGCAACTCAGGGTCCATACAAAGTTCAAGTCGTGGAAGGTGCACGAAGCTTGGGGTATTTGTTTCCCTCAAATGGCCACAGCTGACAAGCCTGTATGATAATGTGCCCACTGTACATCAACTTAATTGACGCTTAAATCTGTCACTAGCCATACAAATGCCGACCTTCTTTGGGGAACAAATCCTTTTTAATGTGCATTCTTGTGACTGATTGTGTGTTTGAGTGTTTGAATGTGTGTGGGTGTGTATGGGTGGGAGGGAGGGAGAGAGTAATGAAGAAGGAGAAAGAGACAAAGAAAGGGATTAAAAAGGGAAAATGCAGAAGTAAAGCAAAAAATATGTTTATATTTCAACACCAAATGAAAACTCTAGGGTGTTAGGGTTACGAAATTGAATTATTACAAAGAGTACATTTAGTTTGGGATAAAGGCATACTTTCAGAACAATCTCATTACATGAGCATAATAATCTTATAAATAGAACTAACATACAGCATACAGTACTGCTGGTTTACCCTGAACCTACAGTACTACAAGAACCCACACAATAGAACCAAGCCTCCAGAGCAGTAAACAAATCAATGTGCTCCCAATTCCCTTTATACCTGCCTGATTAGGATATTTTTTGCAGTGTAATGTTATTAGCTGCGTGGTTAAAAGGCAGCCACAGTACACTGGAGGGTGTGCTTATTAATTGTTGTTTTCGTGTCAACACCGCTGTGTGCACCCAGTGATTTAATCATCTAAATTCACTACCAGGGGACAGCAGAGCCGATCAGCTTTAGCGCTGTCTGGGTGGTAATACTGTAAGTGCCATATAGTGACCCCTCAGTGTGGGTATATTGCCTCCGCGTGTAAAAGTGCCTTTAGGATCACGTAATGAAGACCACTGGAGAGCAACAGGACGTGGGTTTTCGGCTACATGATTTTACTCAATTACCCGTGATCCCACAAATTCATTTTCACACTGTCTGCTTATAAGCCATCGATGTGGGAGCCATGCCTGGCCAGGATGGCAGATCGAGTGGACAGGCTGACAGATCCAAGGAAAATAGTGGTCCTTATTATTCAGAGAGGACACATTGATGAGCATTGAGCTGTGTGTGCTCTTCTGCTTCCTGTTCTAAGAGCTCTAATGACCTAAGGGGAGCCCTCTGCCGTCTCCCTCACAGGTACAATCTTGTTTATCTCTCCCTCCAGACTCTCACCTCACTCCCTGGAGAATGTTGCCCTGCCTCTGCCGTGTGCTAACCCCGCGTCACCCCCCACACACAACCACCACTCCCTCTCTAATCACTGGCATCAACACCACCCCTCCCCTCCCAAGCCCTACTTTATCTAGGGGATGAGGCCTTGTCTATTCACTGTAATTAACCCTGGGACCTTGTTACCATGACACTGGGTACACAAGTCTCTTTAGGCCCATGGTACAAACGAGCCCGATGGGTCCCAACCTGCACCCATATAATGAGCCAAATAATGATAAAGGTGCAACATGAATACAAAATAAACTAATCAAGCTTATGCGGATGTTTTTTTTCGAGCTTTGTCATGGCAAACTGACTGACTGCCGTCATTAGAAATGATCAGAGAATATAGCATCCAAGATTTGACTGGAAGTACGACAACCTTGGAGACATCGTAACAGAGTTGGGTCAAATTGGGTACCTCGCCTCAAATTATTTTCACTCAAGTCTCCCCAAGTTTCCAAGTAAAGGGGCAGATTGCATATAAAGTCTCCTGGAACAGTTTCCCATGAATGACAAGAGACAGCTTGGGTGATGTAGAGATGGGCGGACAGACACGGACGGATCGATGGACGAGTGCATATGCAGACACGGGTATTGATAAACCCCTGCTGACAACAGGCAAACACTTTGGGCTTATTGGCAGAAACGTCAGTCACGGTGGCCATTAGTTTGCAGTTCAAGTTAGATGTCCTCAACCTGTGTCCATGAGGCACTATGACCATGGGGCACTAAAGCCAGTCTGAGAGGGTCTGAGACATGCCAAAACATTTTTTTTCTCGCATGTCAAATTTGATTTGACTTGGCTCTCCCTCCAAATGTCTCCTCGATGTTTCCAGGTATGAGGTAAAGCTAGTTTGATTGGTTCATCCAGTGACCAATCCCAAAAAAGTGCGGGCCGAGCAGTTACACAGGATATGGGCTTTACGATATCCTGAGAGGATAAACACAGTCAGGTCCCGGTAAACAAGCCAGTCTTCTATCTCCTTAATCTAGAAACAACCAATGAGCTCAAGGAAGCACTAACATACACACTAAAACATTGCATCAGGTTCAGTTTTTCCGGGAAAAAACGCCTGACGAAATTGTACATGTTCTCCAGGTGTCGATCAGTCCAGCCAATCAGATGACCAGGCTGCCTGGCTCAGATGCACACACACACAAGCACACACACACACACACACAGAGAGGCTGCTGTGGACTGGATAAGTGATGTTTGTATTCCACCTAGGCTCTTTAGAAGTGCGTATGGCAGGCAGATCGACACGAAGCTCATGGGGCAGAAAGACAAATGCCTGATGAATTTGCCAATACCACAAGAGTGATGGGCCTCATATGTGCATAATGGACTCGATGCTTTGCTGTACAGATTGCCTGTCAAGATAAGAAACCGTAATGAATGGCCTCGGAGGAGAAGGATTTGCGAGGAGGAGATTAAGCTTTTTAACGTCATTTAAAAGACAATGTTGGACATTACGCCTGGAGAACCGTGTTGTGCAAAAATGTAGGACAGATTTGAAATTCCCAGACCAGCTGGTCTGATTTTACCCCCAACAGTGTAGAATAATGATCCTCTTCTCCGCAAAAGTGTAAAAACTTTCTCGGAAGGTTTTGTATTCATGCATATATACAAAAAATATACAGCACTTTTTTTTGTGCATTAGACAAAATTCTTCTTCTCTTCAGATTGTCTTCCTACTTGACAGATTCGTCCATCCTGCATCACCCATGTGTCCTGTGCCTCACATCTCTACAAGCACATAACACGGATAAATAAACTCAGAAAAAACAAGTCAAACTCACACTGCAGTGAGAGAGAGAGAGGGGGCCCTGGGAGAACACAGTCTTGAGAAATCGGTTTCCTCTGGAAACCTGGGTTGAATAATAGACATGCTTCCAGAGAAGCAGCGCTCTTGGTGGTAGGAGGTTAATATTCTCACATGTCATTAGGTCTGCTGGCTTGGCGGACGGCTCATTGAATCAGGCAGCAAATGATTTCCTCACGGTGCAGAGGACAGGGCACTTCAAAGGGAAGGGGCTGAGGGTCAGGACAGCTCTCCACTTTGATTAATGACTAGGGATCAGCAGAGGTTGCCTGTAGGTAAGAATGTGACGGTGGATTGGATTTGAAGGGGACTGACTTTTTAAGCTGGATTTGACCTAGGCCCCGGACAAACTTGAAGATAACATCTTTCTGCCTGGCCTGATGGATTCTGACAAAACAGCATGCTGCCCCTCTGGCTTACGCAATCATAAAAATGAGACGCCCAACTAGCTGGACGTCAGGCAGCTTGACAGTGTTATTCCTGGTTCAGACAGCGTGTTTAATTTTACGACAGCTCACCTCTGTTTGTTTACATTAATATCAGTTGAAGAGAAATTAGGATCTAGTTTAAAATGTGACAGTTATACCACTATACCACAAAGGTGTTTGTGTTCTCCACACACGGTCACGACTTCAAAGCATAACTGCATCCTTCCTTTATGTAGATGTACAAAGGGAAAAAAGCTCTGGAAATTAAACTGATTATTTCATTGGATTTAGACTTGCGAGGGGATTAAACGTTTTACCACCTGCGTAGTCGTTCTCAAGGGCCCCATTATCACCCTCCTTATTAGTTTTTTTGACTCGCGGGGTAGAACGTGACCGCTTCGCTCTTTGATCTCTGGCGCGCTGACACAAATCCTTTCAAGCCGCCGACGTTCTTCTGCTAAGGTAATTAGCACTAATTAAAAAGGTTTCCAGCTGCCCTTGTGTGCATTCTTGTTTAGTTTTTTTTTGGTCTCCTGCACAAGACATTGTCCTCACAGGTGCTTCACCCATGTTTACCATGGGCACGTCATTCACATTCCTCTCCTCGGCGTCACAGAGCATGATCAAAGAGATTAGCCTTCCTATTGTCGAGAGGCGGGAAAGATCCTGGATGGCCCGTTAGTTGCCATTGGGGACGCATTACTTAACCTCCCACATCTGGTTAAGTGTTTTAAGTGTTTAAGAACTAAGTCACTAGAGCAGAAGACATAGTTGAGGCTGTGCAGGCTGATAACAGTGGATGAATGCCAAGTATAGATTTAAGGTATAGACACAGTAATTATTTTTGTTGGATCTTCTTTTGTACTTCATTATAAACAATGGATATCTGTAAATGGAGAAGATTCTGCAGGTGATAAAAATAGTGATAATGAAACAGGTCTGCTAGTCGACTTGTATTATCGTACCTCCTCTGGAGCAGAATGTGGAGTTCAAAGTGTTGACACCCGCTGACATTTGACGAAACTGACAGTGTGATGTTAAGAAACTTGCGGTCAAGAAAGAAACCATTCTCACATGCATGGAGTTGTGCTCTTGAACATAGGACATGTACATCCTCACACCTTTTACTTTGCAAATTGGATGACACTTTTTGTGTTTGTGTGTTAATAACCTTGTCTCAATAATGTGCAAAGCTTGAATATGCCACTGTGATTAATATAATCTGTTATGAACAACATAAGATAAACTTGATAGGTAATGTGGCATTGGTGAAGTAGTAATAATTTGTTGTATTATATTTTCACACCAAACAAGAAGCAAAGTTTTGGACCAGCGAGATTACAGTAATTTGCGCAAATTACTCCAAATTTGTTTTCTAAATTTAGAGATTCTCTGTATGGGTTTTCTTGCTCAGGTATGAAAGTAAAAACAGTGCAAGTTACAAAGACCAAAACAAGTCAAAGTCACTTGCAACTCTAATGGGCTGTCAACATCATTAGACATCATTTCCCACTCCAGATCCACATGAAGTGCTCTTTATTGTGTAATGAGCCAAGACTATGAAAAGATTGCCACTTCAAAGGCTCTCTTGAAAGCTGTCGCCCATGCAGCCCGCTGCTATGTCAAGCTGGGATTAAACGTTCCCCCATAATCATTTCTTTGTTTCCAAATAGGCAAGTTGTTTATCTGCACCTTGGGTGACAGCCATCAAGGTTATGTGGAACTCTATAGCAGCACTGAGAGAAGAAGAAAACAAAGAATATGAACTGGAGAGAGGATTCTATGATGTTGGTTTTGACACCTGTACAAAGTTTCTCAGAACCTTGGAACTCAAACTTGTGATCCCATGGAACGTTGCCCTGCCCTATCACTGTGTAACAATACTGCTGTAGGCAAATACAGTCCATTGAACTTATATCTCAACTAAAAAGATACTGTCCATTTCCGCCTCTAGGTTGTGTTGTGGTAGCCTGGTCTACTCAGAGCTGTGAGTAAAGAGGTCATTAGACGGTGCTTATGGCTGCAAAAGCCTGGCCCCCTCTTCTGCCCCCCTCTTCTGCCCCCCTCTACTGCCCCCCTCTACTGCCCCGACTCTCTCGGACTTAAAAGGAACATTCCTTAGCTTCGTTTGGAACGCTAAAAGAACTCTCCGTTGTAAATCACGCCCAGAGAGCAGTGCCCTAATTGTCATGCTAGGAGATACTTTCTCGCGTCTCTTCTTGAGAAAACAGGCCTTTGTCCAAGGGCAGCGATGTGTCATCAGTGCCCAGCCCCCCCACCTGGCAAAGACATTGAGCCTCTGTAGCAGGGAAACACTTCTCCAGGCCCTTTACAGAACTACAGTAAATCTTCAAACTATTTATCCAAACAAAGGAGTGAGAAAGGGGGAGAGAGAGAGAGAAGACACAGGAAACAGATGAATAAGCAACATCAATTACTAGGGCTTGACCTTGAGAGCCGCACACCAAGGCGTACATCTCACACCAAATGGCTGCAGATTGGGGTTGACAAGCCTGGAGTGTAACCGCTAGCCCTCACAAGGTTATCCACCGTGCATTTGGAAGGCCGGGGGGGGGAACCGAGGGGACACAACGGAGAAGGGGAAAAAGGGGGCTCTGAGGTAAAGGAGCCATGAATGAAGAATTACCATAATGGACCCAGGTTTATTTTAAAGTGAAACAAAATGGCTCAATTTGAGCACTTAGCCTGCCAGAATCGGTGCAAGTGAGATGCAAGAGGAACATACAAGAGGACAGACAAATCACTCCCCAGATAAGTAGACTTTAAGGGCCAGACAGAGCCAGACGTCCAACAGGCAAACACCCTGCTCGAGTAGCCTTGGTCTAATTTGAAGAGGCCAGGCTGTTCATCATTAGATTCTCTCTTAAATCATACATCCATAACTCTGATAAAGACAAGTCAAGCAGAGCTGTTTAAACAAGAGAGATGACATTAGGTGTTTAATGAATACAGGCCCTTGTAAATATGCATTTGCCATGTCGCCTTGACAATTACGCCACAGTACATCGAGTTAAACAGCATGGCGGTTTCAAGGCCCTGTTTAGATCCATACCACAGCACCGTTAGCCTTTCAGAAAAAAAATGCCTCCCTTCAACATCTGATTCGAAAAAAACAAGTCGACACCGAAGCTCCTTAAAGGGGAGCGAGAGTTCGACCTCATCTCCCTGTACACGCGGCACTGTACTAATTAATACACCGACAGCAGCTTGGCAGCCGGCGATGACAACCCCAACAAAACAAAAGACACGAGAGGATTTTTTTTTCGTGCTCAGACAATTAATTCAATCTAATTCCTCTCCAATTAGCCAGTGAAGCAGGAGGGTCCGAAGCCAAGGCCAAGAGACCATACACTAATCAGGCTAATAGAGACATATACTGCAGAGAGACCCCTACAATGACAGGGAGATGACGTCCTCGGACACATTAAAGGTATCAGACACTGGAGCGAATTGGAAAGGACATCGTCTTGCTAATGTTAACCTCACATTAGTTGCTAAGCGATACGATGACTCGCGGGCCCATAAAAGAAGCACTCGCTGGTTAGATTTCCTTTACATCCCAGGTGATCATGAAATTAAAACCAGAGTTAACGTTTAAGCAAAAGGCTAATGAAGTACCCGAGCATAGTTAGCTGGACATAACCCCAGAACTATTAACCAAGTCCTTCGCTCGACGCGATTGGGACCAGGCTTGATTGAATTAGCGCGGCCTTTAATTATCAACCCATCTAATTGAACTTCTTCATGCTCTGTGAGCTCTGGACAAACAATTTGTGGAGAAAAAATTGAATTACCTGCTTGGCTTTTTCGGCATTGATTATTATAACATTAGTTAAGTCCCTAGAGTTTCCAAGCTGTAAAAGAGCAAATTGTAAAACATTACTCTCAATATACGCATATGTTATAATCGCAGAGAACTTACTTAAAATTCAATCCACTTTGGCATCATTATCATGTATCAACATAATGAATGGCTCCTTCAGAGTATGGTAATTATAATTTGATAAATCATCAGCAGAAAATTAACTGGATGTCAAAACATTCAATGGGAGGGGTGATGAATCGAGGATGATTGTGGTGATGAATTGTGTTAATCTGCGCAGTATGAATCCAGTGAAATGGCTAAGCAGCCAAAGATGGATGAGGTACAGAAGCTGCAAGGTCAAAACACAAAGCTGGAGCAAGGAGGAGATTGGAAGGAAAAGCCGTGCGTATTAATGGGGAGGTCCCCCCTCTCTCTCTCTTTGGGTTATATTGTTGTACACATCGTCAATAAATTCAGTTTCACTTGTTTTCAGTCAGGACTGGCACTCAGACCGAGCCAAATAAAACCTCAACGATCCTTCAAACTGGTGAGCCCATGTTGATAATAGTGATTCCCCTCTTGGTCCCTCCACCTTGTGAAAGATGTGTCTGGTAAGTGGGAGAGGTCAAACACGAGTCCAGAAATTTATTGCGTGTACTGCAAGCAGATGGAGGCAACACATTCATCACGGGGCCGCTGTCACCGCGGTAACACCCGTCGCCCATAAAAAGGTTCTCTCTCCTCACAGCGAGCCCACTGGCCTCGGACGCTGTTTACAGCAAGCGACCCTGGGATGGCACAACAGCGACTTTGTTCAATCATCGACAACGACGCCCACCTTGCCTAAAACCCGGTGCTATTTTTAAAACTTTACTTTTATCAATAGTAGCCGGAGGGGAGATATTAAAGGCATGAGCAAAGAAGGGCGTTTCTGACACTTGCTCCCTCATTCATCAGTCCCCTTCATGGGCCCCGTCGGTGACAATGAAAAGATTTCACAACACCGCTAGGCAGAAACTCATTCCACCAGTGATCCATCATGTTCAGCTCAGCGGGCACTCCACTGACCTAATCTGTAATGCCTGGATGCATGCGTGCACCGTTCTCCTCACAGCCCCCCTTCATTAGTGCTAGCCGTACAAAGACAGGGCTCAGGGCTCCGACCAGGCCTGATGAACTGCCTAAAAACGGCCTCACAGACTAACACCTCAGCGTGGCAGTTTGTGAACAGACTACTGTCCCGCATCAACTAGCACATCGGAAGCCATCCGTTTCCAAGGGCCCTAAATCCTGCTCTAAAGCTTTGTGAATAAAGTTGGAAAAAATGAAACAAGAAATGTTTTTGTTACTTGGAAAATGATTGATCCTTTTGTGTGTTTGAGAGAGACTACAACTCACGCCTGGGCGAAAAGAACTACAACCCCCACCCACACCCAATGCACAAACAGCTCATAAAACCACACCAACTGAAACAACAGCAGTAAATACATCACTGCTCCCCAGCTGAGCAGATCATTTGTGTTTTGTTCGAAAGCCATATTCTTATCCAAAAGTAAATCTGCCTTAAATCCTTATTTTTCTTTGTTTTGTTTTTTAACAGACTACGAGGACTCTGCAGTCCGGCACTCCCCACTCCCCCCTCCCCCCTCCCCCCTCCACCCCCCCACCCCCTCTCCTGTGAGGCTGGAAGGTGGGGGTCCAGGGAGGTCTCGAAGCTGCAGTGAGTTAGTCTCCTTCAGGCAGGCTCTGACGGCCTGCTCTGGCCTGTGCTCTGGTGAGTGTTAGTTAACACACATGAGCACAGGGCTGGGGAGTACTCCCTGACCCTGCACTGGCTATTATAGAGAGATTATTCCCTAAACCCCTACAGCTGAGTGTGTTGGCAGATTTCCCTTATCTCTAGTGGAGCGGCCAGACCATCTATTATGGGCTGTCTAATGTGACCCTCTGTGAGTCTGTGGAGGGGACTTCTCTGAGTGCACATCATTCGGGTTGAATTAAAAATCTGATTTTACCTCGCGATCATAAATGTTAGGAAACGACTTGTGATAGTCTTCATCTATGGGTTTCCGAAATGTTAAGTTCCAAGTGTTTCTCATGAGTACCTACTCATAGCTCACAGTAATAACTCTTGTCCACATTAAAAAGTATTATCCCCGTAAATAATGTGAGCTCGCTGGCCTTAAAGACATCTGACTTTGACCTACACACAGATCACTCTGAACCCGGTCGAACTCTTGAGCGGCAACATCTGTGAAAAGTGAAGTCACGACTCCTTACAACAATCAAAGGCTTTAATAGTACCACAAAGAGCATATGTGGAACGAGGCGGTGCTGTAAAAGGGTTTGTTCTGCTACAAGGCCCTGAGGGTTAGCCGTACGCCGCGCGCACAAGAAAGGCAAAACACGCAGAAGATATGATCAAGCACAGAAATAATGAGGAGAAGGATAACCTCTGGCTCCCAGTGTGGGCATCTGTGTTCCTAAAGGTTTCAAACGCATCGCCGTGTTGGGCCGGAGAGCTTTCCTTTGTGTTGTTAGCAGCTACAGGCAGGATTTGTGGTGTGGTGGTGTGCAGAGGTGTTGGGGAAGAGGGAGGCTTGCTGGAGGCCAGAGACTACTAACCCTCCTACATTCCACCCACTGAACACTGACCCCTGGCTATCCACAACACACAAACACGCACGTATACACAAACACACACAAACATGAGGGCACAAAACACACACACACACATGTATGCCAGTGTCAAACTGTACATAATGTACTACAGTCTACAACCAATTTGAGAGCAGGGTGTAAAATAACTATGAAAAAGCACTGCAATGCAAAGAAAGCGCCTTAAAAAAACACTATTTATTGCAGACAAACAATCCTAATTACCCCAGCGTTCTGTTTGGGAAAACAACAACAACTTTTGATAAAATTCAAACAATGAAAACATGAGGAAACAAACTCTCCCCTCTGATGTGTTAAGTCCACGCCACAAATATCCCCCCAAAACCCAGTGAGTAATGTTCATATCCTATTATTCTGTTAACTATCAGCAATTATCTCCCTGTCAAACCTCCAGGTGACAAATTTCCTCCATATCCCGCCTGGCAGAATCATCAACCGGACATGAGCTTCATGTGATGGAAACTAAATCACCAGTCGTGCTCAGAGCCCTGACAGACTAATGTGGTGTCTTGGAAAAGCCGGGCCCATCACTCTCGACAGAAAAAAAGCCTCTCTCTTCTCCCAGTTGACCTTTTTTTTCCTCTACGAGAGGAGATTAAATACCCCAGATTCTGTATGTATGGTCTGTTTCCAAAATATGAGAATTATTAATGGGCCTAGCGGAGGGGCCGTTTAATCTTCTGCCAAGTTGCAGTCATCGTTTTTACCTTGGGCTGCTTTTCCTTTACAGATGGGCCCTGAAAAACAGGAACAAGCTTTAGTCTCCATGCAAAAGGCAAAGGAAGTGTGCAAGCAGAGGCCAGGTGATAATAAACTGATAAAATGTTGTTGTTTTCAAAGTGTTTGTACAAAGACAATGAGATTCTGGGTGCTTGTGTAATCAAGACACTATCACTCAAACTATTGCACCCTACAACTTTACAACAACTAAGTGGGAATTGAAAGTTAAGCGACTGATCGCAATTCACATGATGTGTCGTGTGTGTCTCACGGTGACAAATTACGACCAGTTCTCACAGGAAGGTGTGTTGAAAAGAAATGCATACCGTTTCGACTAAGCTCTTTCACTGGCCCTCACTCAACACAGAGGCGTCTACGCCCACGGGCTCCCTCTGAACACCATGTCCATTTTCGGCAGCTCAGGATTAATACCTGGCATGTTGTTATTAGCGGCGTGCTAGTTTTGGACAGAGATGCCAGAAAACGCACCCCCTCTGAAATGTGCATACCCACAGCCACATGCCACTTTTCACAATGGGGTCACAAGGCAGGTTCCTCGAGCCAAAACGGCGCGTCGATCAGGCGAACGTGACAGAGAAGGTAAATCTTCTCCTCCGTCTCGTTGACCTCTTCGCCCCGTGAACCCCGGTTCACCCTACGAGCTGATCTCCTGGTTTATCTGAGCCAAGCGCAAGATCTAGCAGAAGCCTGTGGTGGTGTGTATTATTGTTGTGTGTGTGTGTAACTGCCCCGGGGCAGGAGAAGACCCAACTGCTCTGTCGCTGAAAACAACACTGCATGTTCCACCCCCCTCCACCCATCATTGAAAAATAGATACAGGGGGGGCCTTGGGGGGGTGGAGGGGGGTGGAGGGGGGCCCCCCCTGTATCTATTTTTCAATTTCTTTCTCTTCCATTCTACAACAGCGGCCGATAACTAAGAACATTAGTTTTACGCGACTTGTCGAGACCCAATGAAAAGAGAGATACAGTAACTCTAATGACTCCTCGATTAATCGCCCCGAAAGACAGACATCCTTGAGACCAGACACTGACTTCAGTACAAATAATAGATTATCTCATTAAATCAGCAGGTCACCTTGTGTGTCAGACGTGGGGGGTCTAATCCAGCATGCTGGTATTCTTAGAAGAAGATATATTCAGATGTGATAGTTGTTTTTTCGAGGGCTCAAACTGTCCTCGGGGGATGCAGAAGTCAATTAAAGGATGCAGAGGCTGACGTGTATCAGAAGTTAACATTTTTTTTAGTTGAATAACAAGCTCACACTCCACCCAGATGCAGCCTCCCACCAACTGTCGTTTCTAACGTTACCTGAGGACACGTGATGTGCAGTCTCATCTCAATAACACTTCCCTGTTCACATTAAGACACAATCCTAAGAGATGAGACACCCCCCCCCCTACACACACTTTCTTTTCCTGTAAAATCTAGACGTTTTGTTTCGCTTTATTTCGAGAACATTTCCAGTTGAACAGCTTGTGAAATGATACATCGTCGCCCCACCAGGTCCTCCTCCTCACCACCCTAACCTCCTCTGGCCCCTGGGAAAGACCAAGGCCCTTGTCTGAGCTCCGTGTTATATAACGTTCACTTTGGCCCCCTCGGCATTAAGACACCTCCTGCACCAGATCCATACTGTGGGACATACACTTCCCCTGTGGGATTCCTAACTAAATTAATAACTCCTTCTATCCTCCTTTCGGAAGCTGCTACCGCTATCTTTACCGATCTTTCACTTGGCAGTATCTGCACAGTGAGAAGTTCAGCGGGCTTCTCACCATGACCTTGGCATTTCTATTCAGTCTTGGGTTATTGATAATCCTCCTCCAGCAGAGCCTCTTCTCATTTGTCATGATTATTGCTGAATTTTTAAACTGTCATCTGTGAGCATGGATCAATGGTTGTCGACTTCCCCTTTGTCATATTGGCAGGGCCAACAGCCTTCCCTTTCTAAATGAGGCCCCTCTTGCTTCTCTATCTATTAACTGTCTGTCTCTCTAGGCACTCGACCCTTTGTTAGGTCAGTCTATACATCATCCCTCCAATCAAAGCCTGACACTTTTATACCGTACACCGTCCTTTTTATTGTCACAAACAATCTACAAATGAAATAACTAACTGGATTTGTTTAATTCACATATATGCTTCTAGGTTTATAAAAACACCTCCCAAGGTGAAAGCTAAAGTATGTTTATTTTTATCTTTTGGGGGAAAAGATAACAGGTTTCACTGAATCGAATACTGGAGAGAGAAAAAAAAAGTATTGAACTTGCATTTATAGAACGAAGCAGTTGACAATCCAATCGCTCGACTGTCAAATAACGGCCGTAATAAGACCTGACCGGGGCAAAGTGATTAATGAATCCTCACAGCAAACGGAACTAGCTCCAACTGGTAGCAGGCCCCGCTCTGTCTCCCTCGGGGAGTCGTGCCATACCTGTAACCAGCCCAGGCACATCCCAGCCCCAGAACGACTACCTCTCACCATCTCTCTCTACTCATGTCTCTCTCTTCTCCATCTCTCTCTCTCTCTCTCTGTCTATCTCTCTCTCTCTCTCTCCTCTCTCCTCCCTCTCTCTCTCTGTCTCTATGTCTCTCTCTCTCCCCTCCCCCCTCTCCCTCTCTCTCTCTGTCTCTATGTCTCTCTCTCTCTCCCTCTCTCTCTCTCTCTGTCTCTATGTCTCTCTCTCTCCCTCTCTCTCTCTCTCTGTCTCTATGTCTCTCTCTCCCTCCTCTCTCTATGTCTCTCTCTCTCTCTCTCCCTCCCCCCCTCTCCCCTCTCCTCTCTGTCTCTATGTCTCTCTCTCTCTCCCTCCCCCCCTCTCCCTCTCTCTCTCTGTCTCTCTCTCTCCCTCTCTCACTCTCTCTGTCTCTATGTCTCTCTCTCCCTTCCTCTCTCTGTCTATGTCTCTCTCTCTCTCTCCCCTCCCCCCCTCTCCCTCTCTCTCTCTTCTCTATGTCTCTCTCTCTCTCCCTCCCCCCTCTCCCTCTCTCTCTCTTCTCTATGTCTCTCTCTCTCTCTCTCTGTCTCTGTCTCTATGTCTCTCTCTCTCCTCCCTCCCTCTCTCGAATGGCTGAGCAGCCCTGACAGGCGGATTCCTTTTCTTCTGGATGTATTAAAGGCACTTTCCTGCTCTGACAACCTGCTCCGTTCTGCCACCTCCTAGCTGCAGCTTCACACTACTGTGGACAGCCACTGGGTCTTGACAGACCACTGTCACTTCCCATCATTCTCTCCGTAGATCCACGGCCCGCCCCCCCCTCCGAGCACGCAGACCCACTTTCAAACCAGCGCAATTATTTTTTTTGACAAGCCATCCATCAGCTTTAACTTTAAAGCACTTTCCACTGATATCCATTGTTACACCCCTGTGCCTTTTTTATGCAGCCTGCATGGGAGAATATGATACCAGACATTCGAGCTAGCGAACCATGTAAATCTACTTTGTACTCTGTTTTATTTCCAATTTCGTGTTTCGTTTTTGGGGAATTATGCATATTTGTTGTGCATAATATGCCCTTGTCAAATCCTATTAAGGTGCCCTAAATTTGGGAGTCATAGAAAAGGGTTAACAATCATCAGTTATTGATGGGGCGTGGTCTGAAGACAAGCTGGCCTTAAGACTGAGATTTGGCCTGACAAAGCCCTTTTCCTTACTACTGTCTTCCATGTGTCATTGTAACACTGAAGAATCATTACAAAGTTCCTTTGAAAAAGATAATAATCATAAATGATTCTAACTTTGCATGGATGGGATATATTATTCTAGGGTCTAATAACTGCAATGCTGGATTATAACAAAACTACATAAACAACAGTCCCAAACCCAAACCCTAACCCTAGAAAACCCTTAGTTCTCATCTGAGCCTGTCTTAAGGAGGCTGTGTGGAGTCTTGCAGCCAGGTCAGTGTGATTAACTAGCATGGATACAAACAGAGCAGCGAGCCCGTTCATCCTGGCCTATACCTACCCCGTGGAATCACAATGACAGCTTCCAAAACTTAGACTGATGCAGAATCAGTGAGGATCCCTAATTAGAATCTCAGTGTGAGAGTTAAGGACGGGGGGAGCGGGGGGGGAGGTGGGGGGGGGCCGGGGAAGCATCTGGGGGCCCCGGGGGGGGGGACGCGCTCTCAGACGGTGACATTTGCTGTTGTCCTGAAGGGCGGCGCACTTCTGGACGCCCGACGCCGTGCTTGTAAACAAACGGACGCCAACACCTCCGTTTCCGACTTCAGAAACGTCAGCTGCAGTGAACGCTTCTTCCGGTTGATGCAGTGCTCCGTTTGAGTTACGGTGGACGCAGTGCACATTCAGTGGTACAGTAGCTGTAGTCTGCTATTTATGTGTGCGATACCATTCTTCCCAAATCAAAAACTTCAGTGGGGCTCTGCCAGGACACTCTTTATTCTTTAGACATTGAAGCCTAGTCTTGTTTACATGGATCTTTACAAAACAATAAAGTGTGAACATATGGTTGTGAGTGACCCAGATGGTCTGTGTCGCCCTACAGCCTGTTGACTCGACATCCTCCATCATGGGAAAGGTTAGGATGGGCAACAATTAAGCAGGTGTTGATCAAACATAATGAGCGACATCTCCCCCCCTTCTCATTCAGACGGATGATTTGCTACTTGCAGATCATTATAACCCCTAAGTACTGAGTGTAATCACTGCCTCTTCACATCACAGGCTTGCTTGGTCTGCACTTGGTCGGCCACATTTACTCAAGGAAGTCATAATCGGCAGCTTGTCACAGCTGTGAAACTCGACACAGAGGCACGGTGCCCTAAGTGACAAAGTGTCAACATTTGTCAGCCAGATGAAGGGATGGGTTATTAATAAATCAGAATGACCCCCCCTCAATGAAACCAAGCAGATGCAGCACCTGGACATGTGATGTATTGAGTAATTGATGCTATGAATTGAGATATTGGAGTGGGGGGGTGGGGAGGGAGGGGGGAATGTGATTTAATAACCAGGCTCACATCTGCCGGTTGAAAACAGCCATTCGCTTTATTATGAAAATAACCGCTTTGGAATACCAACTGTTTATTTTAATCCCATCAATCAGGTCTGAAGCATTTGACGATGTACTTCACAGAGCAACAGGACTGGTTCTATCCGCGTCTGTGTGGAACCTGCCAAGGTGGAACCTGCCAAGGTGTAGTCTGCGTGGGGAGCTGAGAGGAGAGAGGGGTGAGAGAGGAGAGGAGACAGGGGTGAGAGGAGGAGAGAGGGGTGAGAGGAGGAGAGAGGGGTGAGAGGAGAGAAGGGTGAGAGGGGTGAGAGGAGAGGAGAGAGGGGTGAGAGGAGAGAGGGGTGAGAGGAGAGGAGAGAGGGGTGAGAGGAGACAGGGTGAGAGGAGAGGGGGTGAGAGGAGAGAGGGGTTGAGAGGAGAGGAGAGAAGGGTGAGAGGAGAGAGAGGGGTGAGAGGAGAGAGGGGTGAGAGGAGAGAGGGGTGAGAGGAGAGGAGAGAGGGGTGAGAGGAGACAGGGGTGAGAGGAGAGGGGGGTGAGAGGAGAGAGAGGGTGAGAGGAGAGGAGAGAAGGGTGACGAGGAGAGAGGGGTGCGAGGAGGAGAGGGGTGAGAGGAGAGAGGGTGAGAGGAGAGAGGGGTGAGAGGAGAGGAGGGGTGAGAGGAGAGAAGGGTGAGAGGAGGGGGTGAGAGGAGAGAGGGGTGAGAGGGGTGAGGGGTGAGAGGAGAACAGGGGTGAGAGGGTGAGAGGGGTGAGAGGAGAGAGGGGTGAGAGGAGACAGGGGGTGAGAGGGGTGAGAGGAGAGGGGTGAGAGGGGAGGGGGTGAGGGGTGAGGGTGAGAGGAGAGACAGGGGTGTGAGAGGAGAGGGGAGAGGAGAAGGGGTGAGAGGAGAGAGGGGTGTGAGAGGAGACAGGGGTGAGAGGAGGAGAGGGGTGAGAGGAGAGGGGGTGAGAGGAGACAGGGGTGAGAGGAGAGAGGGGTGAGAGGAGAGAGGGGTGAGAGGAGGAGCGAGAGGGGTGAGAGGAGAGAGGGTGAGAGGAGAGAGGGATGAGAGGAGAGAGGGGTGAGAGGAGGAGGAGGGGGAGAGGAGAGAGGGGTGAGAGGGGTGAGAGGAGAGAGGGGTGAGAGGAGAGAGGGGTGAGAGAGGAGAGAGGGGTGAGAGGAGGAGGGGTGAGAGGAGACAGGGGTGAGAGGAGAGAGGGGTGAGAGGGGAGAGAGGGGTGAGAGGAGAGGGGGGTGAGAGGAGACAGAAGAGAGGGGGTAAGAGGAGACAGAGGTGAGAGGAGAGAGGACACAGGGGTGAGAGGAGACAGAGGTGAGAGGGAGAGAGAGGTTGTCTGGAGTCGCGTCAGTGTGTTACTGCCAGCAGGGGGTTAACCTCCCATGCTGCTGCTGCTGGATTAATCACCATTGATGTGTGCTCTAAAAGGATTGCTCCGGGAAATAAAGACACCACGGTGTCAGCTGTGCTAGCCTGATGTGACTCCATCAGACAAGTGGGTGCTTATTGACAAGGCGAAGAGGAGAAGAGAGGAGGAGAGAGGAGGAGGACGGAGAGGAGAGAGAGAGAGAGAGAGAGAGAGAGAGAGTGAGAGAGCGAGCAATCAGTCCCGAGTCAGTCACCTTGGCTCTGACGCAATGTCATGAAAGTCCACACCATTATTCCTCCGGCCGCACAGGAGCATTATTTAAAGTCAAACAACTACAGGGCCTGAATGTCACCAGAAGGACGCACACACACACACACACACACACACACACACGCCCCTCTCCATCACATACCACGGTCCACTCTGTCTTCCCCCCTCCCCCGCCCCCCCCCTCCGCGGGGCTGTCCACAGATCAAAGCTCAGAGCATGGAGGCCTTTCATCACCCTCGCTGACAGGGAGACCGGGGCCCTAAGCCACGTATTGACATTTCTTGACCGCTTGCCTTTCAAGAAGCACACAAAATTAAAATTTAACGGCATATTCATGTTAAATGCTCTCGAAAGACCACATTTCATGGTAGGCGATGCTTACTGCTCAATAAATATAAATTAAGTTCCTGTGCCAAATCCAAGGATTTTTAATAGTTGGAGATCTAATTTAATGAGCAGTTGCTCAGGACGGCTTCGGTATTCTCGTTAATTAGATGCACTTCTCTCTCATTATTACATGCCTCAAATGTTTAAGTAATTTAATTTGTCCATTTTATTTCATTTGGGGGAAAAATCGTTGCAGGGAAAAATTACTCATCAAGGGTGCAAACAAAGATGACTCCAGAGAGAAATGGACTTTAATAAAAAGCAGTTATAAAGATCTGTTGGCGAGCGCTTGTAAAACACATTAACAAGCCCAATGAGGGGAAATTTCGGAGAGAAAATGAATAAATATCCCACTAAGTACAGTACAGTACTGTCCAACTAAAACGCCTCGACATGCAGTCAGTCCAGCAGTATAGGAGGACAAACACTGGCAGAGCTTACGATCTCTGGATCAACGAGTAAACGGACCAGAAACCGGTAAGACTCATCAATTTATTAGGCAAGGATGTAAGAAAGAAGAAGGAGGAGCAGGAGGAGGAGAAGGAGGAGAGAAGAACAGGCGAAGGAAGATGTTTTGTATCACGTTTCCTCAGGAGAGACGTTGGACCTGGCACTTCTGACCCTTCTTGATAGTCTACCTCTTGGCTGCCTCCAAAAAAGGTGGGTTATTTAAGAAACAATTAGGAGCATACGCAAAGCAATTTGCAGGCAGTCGAACTCCTCGGTCTGGCCCTCTGAAGGGCCTTTCAGGGCTGATTTATCACTCTGTCGCCTTCACAAGGCAACATAATTAATAGGAGCATGGACTTCTAATTCCACTGACTTCCACAGCGAGTGGATTTCACTTGATTTATGATGGCCGGCGAGTTTGCATTTTATCAGTTCATTCGCTCGTTATTTATGCTGATGACCAATTTCAATGGGTCGCTATCATCTAACTCACTACTAATCAAAGAGAATTAGGGTTCACTGCATTATTTAGAAGCTGCTAATTTATCTTGGGAACAAGGGGTGGAAACGCTAGCTTGAATCCCCCCCTGTAACTTCCAAGGCCTGTGGGGCGACTGTACAGCTCAGTGGAAGGAGTAGAACACTCTTTCCTGGGGCATAGCCACTGTCCTTACACTTCCACAACTACATCTGTGCTTGAAGCTAAACTCCATATCCAGGGCAGGTTTCACTGGAAAGGTATGAAATAATACCACAAATTACTAAATATATATTTTTTGTTTTTTTTTCTGTATTTTACTGTGTAGGTTTGTACAGTATGAGTGGGCACTGTGTTCATGCAGCTCCTCTAACAGCATCAGTGGAAAGTAGAGAGGTCTACTACTACACATCTTTAAACCAACTACTGGGTCACCCTGGTTTGCTTAGGCCTTACCACAGCGGCCCGGGTCAAATCCGGCCCAGGGCTTTTTCTGCATGTCATTCCCCCTCTCGTTCTCCTAACATGATACTGTCACTTTAAAAATAAAAGACAAAAAAGAAAAAAAGAGAAAAAACTTGTGACATAATTTGTTTATTAGTTAAATTAACAAGCCAGGATAACAAGGCATACTAGTCTGGGGTTTTCTTTGCATGTTTGCAATCACTTACATCTGGAGAGACAGCCAGGCAAAACTCGCCTTAAATATACACCATTCAGAGTAATCAAGACAGGAAATTCTTCAATGTTCAAGTGGCGGCCAAATCACCTAGCAGCCTATTTCACTCTCCATAACCTGTGATGGTTACACACACTCCTGACTAAAGAAATCGAGAGTGAATAACAGCCCTACTTGGTCTTCATGGTCCCGTTGGCTGGCTGTAACACTGAGTACTGACTGGATTGGAAACATTTTGCTCAGGTGTGAGTCGGAACAATAAGAGTGAGTTATCGGCCCGCTGGAATAATGGCTCGTGACTGGCCCTACAGATTAATGCCATGCATTACAACAAACAGAGATAAATTGGGGTCACATTGTAACTCTGTTGGTTGGAAAAATTACACCTGTTCCAAATGTTATGAACCTGCAAATGCTATTCTGAAGGTTAAATTGTGTATTACTATAAAACAAATTGAGATAGAGGAAACGGCTGGCAGGAGACACATTATTAACGTCCTTGTAGCCACGGTTACAATAGGCTGGGATTAAGAAGCAATAAACCTTGCAAAGTCTAAGAAAAATAGCCCTTGTAAACAATGCAGTAAAAAAATAAAAAATCACAGAGCTGCCCCACCGCACACACGGTACTTTCCAACCTCCACATTTATCATTTTAATGCTGCACCAAACTTTCAAGACAAGGATATCATCCGTTTACAATCATGTTCGGACGACACCATGATTTCACCTTGAGGACTCCGGTGACTGTGCAGTAAAACCCACTTCCAAACGCGCTGGCTGCGGTCGCGTTTCTCCTCACCCACGCCATTACGGACACGGCCTTCATCTCCGATCCTTCCCTATTTGGTTCAATTATTCAGCGGGTCTGACTGATAAGGCGTTTTGTGACGACATTAATCACCCCACTGGGCTGTGATACTGCGCTCGGCAAGAGCGTTTCAGACGCGCCCATCGACTAGCTACCTCTCCTCCCAGCCACGAGCTGTATCACTTATCCAGAGGGGTAATAAGATGCAGAATTTACACAGGCCTGTCAATAGGCATGTCGATAGAGGGACACTTAGCATCTATCATCCGGTGAATCAATGCCATTTTCAGCTATGAATCCCGGGGGAAATGATAGCTTTCAAATAAATGGTGGAAAAGAGAAACATGACACTCCTTAGGGAGAGAGAGATAGAGCAGCAGAGCATAAGCGTCGCAGATAGAGTAAGAGAGAGAGAGAGAAAGAGAGAGGGAGAGAGAAAGAGATAGAGAGAGGAGAGAGAGAGGTAGAGCAAAGAGAGAAGAGAAAGAGAGAGATGAGAGAAAGAGAGAGAGAGAAGTAGAGAGAGAGAACGACGATAGGGAGAGCCCTCTGTAGCTCCCTCCCTCTCGGGATCTCCCGATGTCAGACTCTTTAGATCTCCATCTATCTGTCTCCTCCTCTTCTCCCTCCCTCTCTCTCTGTCTCTCCCTCTCCCTCTGTCTCTCCCTCTCCCTCCCTCCCAGCACCATGGCTCTGGCATCTGGCTCAATGGGAAAGGTCACAGGACATTACAGGAGAAGATCTGGGGAACAAGATGTAGAGAGTGTCTCCTACCTGACAGCGGGCCAGGCAGCAGGAGGAGAGGAACATCTATATCAAGACCATAAAACACAAGTCCTGACAATACAGACCGAGGTGTGGGAGAATGACCTCAGTGAATCTAAAGACTGTAGCTAAAACTAGCATCGTCGTCGGGGGTAGAACCATGTTGTCTCTACAGGAGAGTCTGCAAGCAAAGGGAATTAATTATGTATTTCACCTTCTCCCTTCTACAATGCAGTGAGTCAGTGAGTCAGATTCAGTGAGTCAGATTCAAAATGACTTCTTATATTACCTCACAATTAGGATGCAACAGACACCTCTTTAGCGGGTGATGGGTGACTTGCTAAACGCAACTGCAGATAGACCGAGAACGAAACACAATTGTTTCCTTTTCCCCACGGCGGGAGCAGACTAGACCGAGTCTAAAGCGCTGTTCCTCCCGGTGACAGTCACGAGGGCCACTCCAACTCATTAATCACCAGCCTTACCACAGGAGCCATACTCAATCCCATGATGGTATTCTCACCATTCGCGCTGCTTGTAAAAAACATGTAGAAAAAAAGAGGAGGAGAAGGAAAAAGAGAATGATTTACACAAATCAATCACTCAGCTCGTGGGCTGCTGAGCTCAGCCCCCCCCCAAGCCTGTCTTTACTGCTTCATCTTAAGGGCGCCTGCTGACAGCCATGCTTGATGAAGGGCTGCGGTTCCCTAACCTTTCATCTGAGGAACGACTGTCACTGAGTGATGCTTTTTTTTTCCACAGGTCGGTTCAAGGCGAGGATATTGGCATTCAAATTCACAGCGGCTATCGCGAACAGATGTCAGTGCTGGCAAGTAAGGGTAATGGCAACAGCAGGTACTCTCCGACTCCTGGGGCTAAACAACACTAGTGCCTACGGGTTTCTGGCGGGAGGGGAGAGTAGGAAGGGGGAGGGGGGGGGAGGGGTGTTCAACAAGTGAACTCTTTACGAGCAGCGCTCCTTATCCCCTTCCCTGCAATTATCATCAAAGAACATCTGCTTGTTGTTCCTCGGGCGCCCCCCCTCTCTCGCGAGTGTCCTAGCCTCACCTTGACCCGTGCTTTCGATTGTATCGGACGGGCGCGACTAAAAATAAAAAGCCGGGGCTACGCAAACGAGCGAGGACGGCCCTTTGTGCTGGAGGAGGGCGGCTTCCATGGAAGTTTCTGAGAGGGAGGATATCCCCTCTCCCCTCTCCCCCCCCCTCCCCCCCCACCGTCCCCGTCGCTGGCACAGACACTTGGCTCCCGGCTCCTGACAGGTATGTGGAACACGTGCGTCTGAGGCCCATCAGATACACCCTCACCGCTCACGCGCCTCGTTGGGCTTCTCAAGTTGATCCCGCCGCCCCCCCTCAGTCCGTCTCCGGCTGCTGTTTAGTGGTTCCTGGACAACTGATACACGTAAGCTCTCCTCTCACCTCGCTGCTCGGTGCTCCATCGACTGCAATCGATATGGCAGGCTGTAGACATTACCAATCGAGCGCAGAGTGTGGCTTGAGATTGATCCCGACGCCCTCCAAAAGGCCCCGACTGTATCCTCACCGGATCCCGCTCTCGTCTTCCTCGTTCTCGGCTCCGATGATCAGCGCTCTGGTTAACACTGCAATAGCTTTGATACTCTCACTCACAATCAATTAGCAGTCGTCTGGCAGATGCCCCCTCTGGACTGAGATGGGCAGGCTACAGGGCATGCAGACATAAACAAGCAGGAAAGCCTCCAATGCAGCTAAACAAACGTCGTTCCGCACTCGCCATCCTCACGCGACTGCTAGACGAGACAGAGGTTTCCACTGCGTGTGCTTGTACCTTCAGGGGTAGCGCATTTTCCAAACCACGATGTAAACTCACACAACCTGTAGGATGAAAGCAGCCTTTACGTAAGGCCTTGTGCTCTGCCTGTTTGAAGCCTCTTGTTACCGCGGGTGATAGTCTGAGAGGGTTTCCCGCAGCGTGAGAATCATTGAAAACGCTACACTGGCTATAGAACCATACAACATTATGACTGCCGGAAAAAAACATAACGACTCAAACGGAATAGTTCCGCAGACGAGCGTCTCCCCCCTCGTATGAAGGATGTTCCTTCGGCACAGTGAGAAGTGGAGGCCGTGGACCCAAAGGGGCTCTAAACATTTAATTTATGAAGACTTTTCAAATGACTGATGATAGCACACAATGAATGGGAGTTCTCCGGGGGGAGAGAGACCCAGCTGTGCTCCTCAGAAGTGATCCATGCCCTGTTAGGCAGACGTAGCTCGTCAGTCCTCCACACCCCTCTCACTCTCCCAAAAGAAAAATGAAGGGCATAAGGAGCTGGATCGTGTGACGGTGCGTGTGTCGTCGTCGCGGGGGCCCCGTCCTCGGGAGACACAGACAGACCATCCTTTCTTCCTTTCGCACATGGAGTCACTACGGCCGAACGACAAGTCAAAACACGGTCGGAATCACGGAATCACAATTCATCTCGACACAATGCTCTGGTGGTTCCGCGTTTGGAAAGTTCTCGTCAAAACTCTGTTGTGATGTAGCACTCGAGAAGGGTGGGTTGTCGTGACAGCGTTACAGACGGCCGCACGACCTAATACAATGCTTAGCATGGAGCGGTTTGCCCTGGAAACTGGACGGAGGCCAGCAGCATCTGTGTTTAGACAAGTTCAATGGGATTTGCAGTAAGCCAGAACAAACACAGATACACAGCGCGTTTATTGATAGGCCTGCCGGTCTTTGTTTAAAAGAAAGCCTGTGATATTTCATTGTAAAACGAGTTCAAAGACAGCTCTCCCCCCCATTTCATCAAGGCAGCATGAGTGGTTTATCTGCCAGCCAGCACCGAACAAGGAGCTCGTCATACCATCTTATCAGTGTCAATCATTGAGCTGGGACACAGCAGGCCAATCATTCATCGGTGGGCGGGACCTGAAGCTCCAGCAGCTCAACAGAGAGAGACAGAGGAGGGGTTGCACAAAGCAAAGCCCCCGTGTGGGTGATAAAAGTCTTGATAACCCTACACATTTTACACATATTTATGGTTCTCATTACAAAGCAGCTATAAAGAGAGTTGTCGACGAGAGAGCAAACACGAGGAACTCAATTTCCTTTTCAAATCTCTGATGGAGGAGCAGATTGCTCACCAGTATGTCGTATTTTGGAAAGGGGGGGGGGAGGAGGGGCTGGTGGTGGGGAGGGGGGGGCTGGTGGGGGGGAAGGGGGGCTGGTGGTGGGCGGGGCGGGGGGGGTAAAGATAGGAGATGGGCAGCATGCTGGTATGTGGTCCTGCCTCGGCCATAAATCTTCCTCTCTCTTCTTCTGTGGTGATAGCGAAGCGGGGCGAGTCGCTCCCCAAGCTCCCTCCATCTCATTCACATGTCTATCTGCCTGGTATCCATGCCCTTGAGCAAAGATTACTGATGCCCTGCCTTTGATATATGACACATCATGTGCCACGCCGTTTCATCCAATGAATTAACCTAGAGAGGTTGGAGGGGGTGGGGGGTGGGGGTTGAGCAGACCCTGGCTACCATCACTCCTCCAGACTTCTGCTCACAATCCCCCTTCTCTGTGCTCATCTCCCCTGGTATTGTGTTGCCTGAGCACTATGGGATGGGTAGCCCAGTTCAGCGGCTAAGTGTTATCTGACCTCTGCAGGGTTTTATCATCTACGACACGTCACAGCAGATGTCATCTTCTCGACACGTTCCAAATGTGAGTGTTCTTCGGCAGTCGTGGCGAGGGCGGAGTTAGAATGCTGCCACCAGGACTAGTTTACAGTTATTGTGATGTCGTAGGAGGCAGGGAAAGTGTTCTTTGTATTATGATGTCATAATGCTAAATGTGTGTCATATTACACTGCACGTTATGTAACAAACGGAATACTTGGGGAAGTGTCGAGTTACACTCAGGCGATTCTGCCTTCATTATATGTCTGTGGCAAACCCCCAAGCTTGCACTTCTGAATTGCACAAATACACTAATAAAAGTGCCTTTGGTACTAACAAGGCAATCAATAGACCTGCTTGCTTTTGAAATAATTGTGTGCTACTCGGCTTTTACGAACACCAAATGAAATTTATGACCGTGTTTCCTCTGGTGTCGACATGGAAAGTCTAGTAAATACATGTTTCAACTGCCTATAAACAAGGACCATCAAGGAGAGCCCGCATCACTCTTCATTCATAAAAGTGAGCCATTAACAAGCCCTGAATGTGATCCACCAATCATGGGCTGCTGTGCTACTGGCAGCCCACTACCTCGGTACATTTGTTACGGGCTATTCCATCTGGCGGGGGTCATTTGCCTTTTTAATTTGCTTGTCTGCCTCCCTCTCATCCCTCTCCCATAAAGAGCTTTAAAATAGGCCTCCAAGCTGTACTTTCCTCCCTGGGATGGAAACATTTGGGTTTGTAGATTTATATGCAGACAGGTTCCCGCCATAAATTAACTGTTCAGCTTCATTAATAGTTTGTAACAGATGTTTACTGATTGTTGATTACCGGCCATGTTGACCAGAGAAATCTGTTCATAAATGAGGTGGAATTTATGGCTCCAGCTTCGGAGAAAACACAGCCAGACGGGGCTGTAATCAGTGACAACCACATATTTTGAAACGCCAACATAAATAAATTAGCACAGGACGTTAAAATATGGTTAGCGGGTCCTCTGCTCACTCCCCTTAGGGTAATGCTTATTCAAAGTGACTTTAGAGAGAGGGCTGTATAAACTTTGGGAGTTTCAAATGGTTAGCAGATTCGCTGGTTTGCTATCATACATCGTGTTCATCCACATTATAGTTTAGAAGAGGGAAAACAGACACCTTTCATCAGTATGTACAGTATCTGTGTAGTCAAACCAGTGAGTTCTGCTGTGTAAAAAATAAATAAAAATAAAAACAATAAAAAAATACAAATCATGACTACTCCTAAACGGTTGTTATGACAATAAAACGTCTCTGCCTATGAATATGTTGAAATTCCTCCTCATCCCTACACATACATCCGTCCCTGGGACTGGTTTGCCTCTCATGATGTTGTTGTTTTCTTACAGTCCAGTCACCTGCCTAGCACCCTTCAGCCAAGTCCCTCAGAAGCTGTCAAACATGGCGGCCATAATATATGCCCTCTCCGTCGAGAACAGCTGGGCCAATCTCTACCCCACCCCGCCCCCCAGCCCCGCCTGGACTCTACACTGCCCTGCATAAAAATAATACATCAGGATTAATAGATTTCCTGTCAGTCTCGCGGAAAAAATAAAATACATGTTCATGTAGTCGTTCCCAAGCATTAGAATTTTGTACATGCCAAGTAATTGAAGTTTTAAATTATGCATGACAGGGAGAGGGCGTGATTGAGTGGGCTTCCACGAGGCCCAAGGCCACAGCTCAGACCCTCGTTTGTGCTGAGACAACAATAGCACTTACTTAAGCTCACATAAATAATATATGTATTTACATACTGTACATCTTTGTCCTGGAAGGCTATTATCAGCTTCTGAGCAGGAAGGTCAAAGGGCGGTCGTTTGTCCAGTCCGATGACGTCCATTTGTAGCTCGTGAATCACCAAAATCACCGTCTGATGTGGGCAGACAGGCGGAAGAGAGTCAGCAGCGCTTCGATTCCCTTAGTGCTCGACACAATAACACATGCGACGCATGCGACGCATGCCATGCACCCATGCAAGAGGAACATGTTAAATCCTGTCCAGGCTACTAAGCGCTCGTGTCATTCTAGAGAGACGGTTTTAATTCAAACGACGGGGGTGAGAACGTGAAGATTGACATGAAAAGAAACTCGAGACAAACGCCACCATTGTTCTAAAAAAACATGAATAAGATATGGACAGCTCCTTTCATTAGCGATTGGGCTGCCGGTGAGAATGGGGCTGGCGGTGAGGACGGGAGATCCACACAGCCTGCGATGGAGGAGGAGGGTAAGGCCCATAGGGTCAGCTATGGGCCAGGGTCTTAAATCAGAGCAAGGGCCATGGCTGGTGTCAGAGACTCTGGAGGAGGAGGAGGAGAGAGACCTCGCCCCCTCTGCCTCGGCAACAATGAAGAGAGGCCAGGGATATTTGTTGTGGATTGTTTTGGGATTACCAGCTGGATAGGGAGAAGCAGCTGGACAGAGGGGGCAGATACAGAGGTCACGACAGGGAGGGAGAGGGAGGGAGAGGGGGTGGGGGGAGACACATAGTTCAGGCTCAGGAGGAAGGAGAACGTGGGAGAGGAGGAGGGCAAAGACTTGGTCAGCAAAGACATTCTCTCCCAGGGCTTCTGAAGTTAAGGGGGAGAGCGGTTCCTTCTCTGCTGTAGATTCAGCAGGTTCCATTCACAGCCTGGATACTTTTAAGAGAGTTTAGAAGATGCGTTGGACTGAGAAAGCTAAGTACAATACGCAGAAGTCCCGTAGCCTGGAATTAATGACAGAACACACGTACATACATACAAACTACGTTCGACGAGCTGTGAATTGTGCTTTTGGTAATTAGGTAATTTCCATCTCCCGCCGTTAGCGATCCAAAAGCAGAGAGGTGTTTCAGCAGGCCTGTAGCCTACAGCAATTAGACTGTTCAAATAATTTGCACCACAAACAAAACATCATCAACGATAACACTGACGAAACCACTTCAATTTGCTAGTAAACTGTGTAGGATTGAAGAGCGCTACACGCGCTTCCAGTGAGTTCCCAAGCTGTGGCCCTGTCAGGCCAAATAGTGTCCTAGGGCCAATTAAATAAGCCTACATAAAAACGTCCTACCCAGTAACCAGTATAGCAACCATGACAGTTTCCTGCTAGCACACGCAGCTATCTCAGTAATTTAAGGTCGGCATAGCGACGGACGCGTCCTTGTTTGGGAATGGCATTGTGATGTCAGGTAGGACAGTATTTGGCCCTAGGCCTATTTGGCCTGAGCCCCACTGGTTGGGAACTGAACCACAATGGTACACACAAGTCTCCCACTGTTTATGCTTCTTGTTCTTGCGAACACATCCAAATCTCAATTAACATGGGTTGTTAATGATACACCTGCTGTAGGAAAATCACTGCCAAATTTTCGCGCCAACAAGGAAACGCTCGACCGCTAGAAAACAGCCAAGATCGTCACGGAGTGAACATCTGTAGAACAGCATGGCATAACCAGCGAGGGTCAGCTAATTACAAACTATGTTTTATGTTTTCATCTGCAGTGACATTGTGTTTGCAGGACGTTACATGCAGCTCTTATAAGGTTTCTCATGACTCTCACCTCAAATCAACATAACCATTTGCACACAGGCCCAGAAATCATGTTTGCTTTGCCTCTGAGAGTTAGCACTCATGTGCATGATGCAGTAAGCTTTCAATTTGACAAAAAGCCCCACAGTTGCATATTTATGTTATTGAATGCAATAATGGTGAAAGGAAAATCGCCAGCCCAGAATGACCTCTGAAATACTAAATAAATTACAACATGCTCATAATAGACTCGGATCCTGCATACAAACATCTCCATCTCTCGCTCTCTCTCTGTTCCATCTCTCTTCCTACACAACAGCAATCTTCATATAATGAAAAATTCATGTTTTTATCAACAGTGCACTTTACAGAGAATCAAAAAAGGATATGGTTGGACAAACAAACTGATACCCAAGGTTAAGAACACGAGAGGTAATAAATTGCTCGAGTGTCATGTTCGATTTCGACGACGGCATTACCCGGCATTAACCATAACAGGATTTAAATTGTTATCAGGACACTCTGAACAATCCACTTTACGTCTGCGGAGCTTCCTGCCTCCTCTGATACAAGCGAAGGAACAACGAGAGCCAGCCCACGCACACACACACACACACAAGACACAGACAACACACACACACACACTGTCCCACTGCAGCTACACACACACACACACAGAGACACAGACAAACACACACACACACACTGTCCCACTGCAGCTACACACACACACACACACAAGACACACACAACACTGTCCCACTGCAGCTACACACACACACACACACACACTGTCCCACTGCAGCTACACACACACACACACACACAGACACACACACACACACACTGTCCCACTGCAGCTACACACACACACACACACACACACACACACAGACAAACACACACACACACACACTGTCCCACTGCAGCTACACACACACACACACACACACACACAAACACAACACACACGTCCCACTGCAGCTACACACACACACACACAGGCACACACACACACACACACAGCACACACACACACAGACACAACACACACACACACACACACACACACACACACACGCACACACACAACACACAGCAAACACACACAGACAACACACGCACACAGGGGTAAATTGTGGACTTCGACAATTTGTTGAATAAATTGCTTCCATCCTGGCTGCTGTTGACACTCATGTGACGAGTCCGAGTCATCAGTTTTAATTGTCTTTGTTCCCTTTCTTACTCAGGCTCTCCTTCCTGTTTCTGCCAGGCGGGACAAAATAAATGATGTTCAAACACAAATCTGCCCTTGGTTCCTCTGTTGTAGCAACACAACTGCACAAACTGTCAGATTTTTTTTTAATTTGCTGTTAAAACTAAAATACTGTTAAGTGTGTACCTTAGCTTAGTCTAAGATGATAATACTGCATCATTGGTTTTAATTTGACTTGCGTGTTCTCCCAAAGTAAGCCAGGCACTGGTTTGACTACAACTTGCCACACTACATTAAAGACTACACCTTTAAGAAAGAAACGCACTTTGAACATACCATCTGCCTTTTCTTAAGAACCCTAACGGGACACAGAACAGGTAAAATCTTTGTGATTTACTCGTAACCTTTCGTTTTGTCCACACCTCTTGACTTCGAGCTTTATTGATGTACAATCCATCCAGCTTTTCTTTTTTTTTCTCTCGAAAATCTGAAAACAATCAAGGTGCAGCACAGCAGAATGTGGGGGCATTAATCACAAAAGGCAGTATTTTATTTCAGCCCAGGAGTTTGTTGCAACAGCTGCTAAGCATTCTGGTAAAGGGAGTGATTTATGGGCGTGTAGCTATGGCGATGGGGCAGTCATTACCATATCGACATCCTCTGAGATGGATTATCCTCATTGATTACTTCATGGCCGGTTGATAACTATTTGTTAGCAAGTGAGCCAAAGTAGCCACAGCAGGCATGTCTCAAGCCCGCATTCAGGACAAGGAAACGTCCTTGGAAGACGTGTTTCAAAGAAGCTGGTCACTGAACAGTGCTGAGGAAACATGAAGTCAGCTCTACATTTACATACATTTATTCATTTAGCAGACGCTTTTATCCAAAGCGACTTCCAAGAGAGAGCTTTACAAAGAGTGCATAGGTCACTGATCATAACAACGAGATATCCCCAACATTGCAAGTAGTCAAACATGAAGCATACATTGTCCGTCTGCCCGTTTCTTGCCTGGAAATCGCCACATTCCAAGCTACTGTTTCGTTAAGAAGGACAGCAGATATAGACTGGTTCCTTTGACACATGGGCACAAGGTGACGGAGAGACACTAGATCGACGCCGAGACGAGAGGTAAATAACGCCGATGACGACCACCGGTGACCAACAGTGAATGGAGAAGGGTTCGCATGTGTAGGATTTCACAGCTAATCACCAGCCAACTCTGATTCATGGCTCGCCCTTGCTCCTCTCACCCATATATCAAATCACACTTCTCCCCACCACCGCCTCCTCCTTCGGCCCGGCCAACAACCTTGCCAAGGTCAGCCGAAGGAAATGATACCGCAAGGCCCAAGATTTATGGCCGATTCCTTCCCATCTTCCTCTCTGTTTACTGAACACATCGGGGGAAGGCTCTCCCTGGCGGCCTGCAGGGCGGGAAGCGTCGGGGGGGAAGCGTCAGCGAGCAGTTTCACACAGACACTTGTCTCAGGTGACAGGTGCTAATTGAGAGCCAAACACGAAACCTCGCACGGCGTTTAAACGTCCGCGTTTCGTCCCCTCTCTTTCCGCTGCCGTCAAAGTGGAGGTAACCTTGAACGTAGCCAAGAAAAACAGGCAAATGGGGGGAATTTAAAAAGCGAGTGTCGCCGTATCACGTTGACGCCCCTCCCCAAAAAAGAAAAAGTCAAGAGAGAGGCATCCTGAACCACCCGGCACACGGAAGGAAACTTCACCTGGTCCCTCCTAATTGGGAGTGAGGAGTGTGGGGTGGCTGGCCTTCACGTGTCCTTGGTGTGCTCTAATGAAGGGATAGTGAATGGGTGTGAGAGTGTGTGTGTCCCGACCCCTCCCCACCCACCCCCCCCCCTCCCCCCCCCCACCCCTACTCAGTGACAGGGTGCTGCCCTGCCCCTTGCTCTGAGTGGACCAGGGCTTTAAATTGCTTCCATCTCTCCGCGTCTGATTAATGAGAATGGTTCTAATCGGAGTTCCTGAGGCCAACAGCATTAGTCTTAATCTTGCAGGCCCCATCCACCACCACTACTGACATTTAATGTAGTGCTAGAGCAATGGTAATGAGAATTCATTCTCCGACAAGGAGGCCGACCGAAGCCCACCCATGCTGGATCCGGGTTTGGGAAGGTTATTGGCCCCGTCCGTGGGATTCAGGGGTTATTAGCTCTTCGCAGGGCATGAGGTACCTACCGTTTCCTCAGGTTTTACGGTGCGCTTCGAGGCAATGCAAATTAACCTGTGTGCTTGAACACACCCACAGACGATTGAAAGCTGTATTATACCGCCTAGGATGTGGGTTTGTGGCGTGTGTGTGTGTATTTGCACACACACCCCACTAATACTTAACATGTATGGATCTGACTAGGTGTGAAAAGCAGGCAATCATAAAACAATAGTTTGAGAGTGGGCAGCCCCTGGCTGCTGAATAAAAGCCATTCCCCGTGTCAGGCCCACTTGTACCGATGCAAACAATGCTCCTGTGCTCAGTTAGCAGTAAGTAAATTGCTCTGGGATTTGTATTGCCGGAATGCTTTAGCAGGTAATTCCTCTCTGTCTTTCATTTTGTTTGTCTGTGTTAAATTCCCACTCTGCCCCCATCCATTCTCACATCCAGTTCTCGGCTTTGTCCATCCATCAATGGGCGCACTTTGTCAGTGCTGACTTCATCCTGGCTGCCGCAATCACATCCGAGCAGGGCCTGGACGCCACTGGGGAGCTTTTTCACCTCCCATCTGCATCTCCCCGATCTGCTGACGGGGCCCCTGACGAGCAGCGTTTTGTATTGCACAGGCAAGCAAAACAACACTAATGCTGCACCTCATTTCTCTCCAGACTACTTCCCTTCGCCGGCCTCTCTCTCGCTACACAACACGGAGGGGTGGGAGAGAGAGAGAGAGGGGGGGGTGGACAGAGAGAGAGAGGGGGGGGGAGAGAGAGGAGAGAGAGAGAGAGGAGAGAGAGAGAGAGAGAGAGAGAGAGAGAGAGAGAGAGAGAAAGTGGAGAGAGAGAGAGAGAGAGAGAGAGAGAGTGAGCGAGAGAGTGAGAGAGAGAGAGAGAGAGGAGGGGGTGGGGGGGGTGAGGAGTGAGAGAAGAGAGAGAGACGAGAGAAGAGAGATAGGAGAGAGGAGAGAGAGAGAGAGAGAGAGAGAGGAGAGAGTGGGTGGGTGGGGAGAATAAGAGGGAGAGAGGGGGTGGGTGGGGAGAATAAGAAAGAGAGAGAGAGAGTGTGAGAGAGAAAATGAGGGTAAGATTGAAGGAGGCTGAGTATTTTCAAAAAAATTCTCTCTCCAGTCAGGCTGTAGCTCAATGTACCTTTCCTACTGTCACGTACATCAATAGACTTCACAGGGAGAAAATGTATCACTAATTAAGGGAGTGATGAGCTACAGAGAAAGACAGACTATGGGAAAGAGAGACTATTTTACATTGTTGGGTACCTGTTAGCTCTTAGCACCAGATTTGCAAGGCTGAGTATTTTCAGACACCTGATGTTAGGTGAAAAATGTTTTTCACGAGTGCAAGGTCTCTCAGGATTCTTAGAAAATGGCCCCGGCCCATTTCAAGTCTTATTTAAAGGATACAGTCAAACATACAATACTCAGCGTGTTAAAGCATGTACAGTGTAAACAGCCAATGGGCCCACAGAAGATGATAGACAGACACAGTGTCATGTGTCTGGATGTAATCAAGGCAGCCTAACGTCATCCAGTTTAAACAGAGTCGAAAACAACAATGACAGCAGCAATCATTTCCCAAAGACAAATCCATACAGCTCTGCCACTGCCGAGTCCTTTACAGCAGAGAACACTAATTAGACGGCAATGGAGGGTTATTAATAGGCTGGACATTCCAGAATGATCTTGTTATAAATGGGTCCTGTCAACCCTTTCCTCAGCCTCCAAATGAGTATTCGCACTTCGCTGCCCCCATCCCTTAGCATCAGCACCAGCGCTGGATAACAAATGATTGCTATTAACCGTATTGTTAGTAATGATGGCCCCCAAAAAGCAAACAAAAGACCATAAATAACAATCTGCAGGAGGAGAAATGAACCCATAAACTAGATGGATATCCAGCTGAGGTAAAACAACCGACACACGCGTCCCTGCAGAGCCGGGGATGAGGTTGTTTGTGAGGAAAAGAAAGAAAATAAGGCGAGAGGACTTGGAGGTGTGATAATCAGTCCGCCCTCCGTGCTGAAGGGGATTGGGTTGTGGCACACAGTACGGGCATTGTACGAGCACATTGTAAGGGGTTTCCTATGCAGGGGTGTAATGTTATTTGCAGATTACAGTTTACGTAACACACAAAAAAACCCCGAGAACAGTCAGCCCGAGCGGGCTTCGACAACAAAGCGACCGTGCTAAAGTCGTTTAGCCGGACACAAAGGCAATCTCTCATATTAATTAAGCGCTGTCACCGCTGTGCTCGCTTTCCCTCGCCAAGCACACGTCCACCGTGTTGATATGTGGGTTAAGTGTTTTCCCTGATGCTTCACTTTCAGCCTGCTTTTCACATAACACCTCCTCCCCAGTAAGACTCTCTGTTTACAGAGTCAGTTCCACTTACGTAAATCCCCTCCGTGTAAACAATATCAACACAGACTCCACGGGACTGACGCTGGATGTTTATGGGCCTTAAAAAAAAATATGTTTATCCAATTAAGCTGCACTTCAGCAACATAATCCTAGAGCATAAATGTGTTTAACAAGATTACATGACCCGGAGTGAGAACACTGTATACACATGTTGTGATGCTCCCTGTTTAAAAGAAAAAATACATAATTCGGCTTTAATCTCAACCAAACCTTAAATATGGTTGAGTAGGAGCAGAACATTTTCAACAGTAGCTACAACTAAACACAGTCTAGCCAGAATTCTTCTTGCGGTGAAGGAATAACATATGACAGGTCAGATATGTAGCCAACATGACTCAAAAAACCCACAACCAATACCACTATTCTTTGCAGTTACATTAATTCTTCATTCATGCAAAGAATGTGTCGTTCACCCATCTGGTGTAAACCCACCGCAAAATAAATAATATAAAGGAAAAGATAGAATTGCTTTAAGTCTGGCCAGAAAACAACCCACCACAGACACAATTCAGTGATTCTGAGAACATAAACCAAAAGAAAAAATAATAGGACACATAAGACCTAAGCTCCATATGATGTGAAGTACACAAATATGTGAGAGAGACAGTGAGAGAGAGAGAGAGAGAGAGAGAGAGAGAGAGAGAGAGAGAGAGAGCAAGAGAGAGAGCAAGAGAGAAATAGAGAGCGAGAGAGAAATAGAGAGCGAGAGAGAAATAGAGAGAGAGAAATCGAGAGAGAGAGTAAGAGAGAGAGAAATCGAGAGAAATCGAGAGAGAGAAATAGAGAGCAGAGAGAGAGAGAGAAATAGAGAGCGAGAGAAATAGAGAGCGAGAGAGAGAGAGGCATCAAAATAATGAAAGATTGTTTATGTATCCTGGCATGAAATGGGAGGGTGTTGTGAAGATGGGAGCTTGGGAGGGGAGATGGTGACGGATGGACAAGGCTGACAGTGTGGTATTCATCCTGCACGCTAGAGCGCCCGTCCTGCTAGTGGCGCTCGACAGAGCAATAAATCACAGGCCCTCCATCCTGTATCTACAGCTTATTACATCCACCATGACAAATAAATAATAATCCTTGTCAGCGCAGCCCTTTTGCTCAAGGATTGAGTCTGAAACCTTTTTGCTCATCACTCTTGCTCCAGAGTGAAAACATTGGAGCAGGGGAATTGAAGGCCATGGTTTACTGGCCCTCTGAAACTTTGAAAGGGGGGAGAGAGGAGAGGCGACGCGCACGGTAAAATGTCGGAGAGATATGCCAGGATATGACAGTACGTGAGCAGTGAATCAAGTGACATGAGAAGACACACCATCTGAGGGTTAGGAAACAAAAGGACCACAGTGTACTCAAGTCTGCTCCATAGATAATCAATAATCAAGGCCGTCGTTTTGACAGATAACCCACACTGACAACATGCAGGAGTAGGTGAAGGACTTCAGGTCAGATACACACACACGTCAGCACCTTGAGAGCGAGCGAGAGGCTCGAGGCCAGTAAACATCAAAGAGACGACGCACATGACCGGCAGGCCTCAAATATCATTTTTTTTTGGTTTGGATAGGTCCAGCAGTCATCTAATTGTTTAATCGATAGCTGTGCAGAGCTGTTGGTTGTATTGTTTCCAATCAATACAAATTGATTTACGTGTGTCTGCAGAGCGACACGTCACCGCTCTCCCCCCCCCGTCATTCCCCGTTCGCCGTTCTTAGTTGCCGTCGCCAGATTGTATGTAAAGCACATCCGCTTTTTCTTCCCACGTGCCCTTACGTTTCTGTAAATTGTGTTAGACCTATTTAATCCTTCCTAGACGAGGAGCCATTCACTTTGCTCTGTCCTTCAATAAAAATTAAAAGCTCCCATAAAAACAAAATATTAAAAAAATAACACGCATGTGGAAAGCACTGTCACCTAAATTACGAGCATCAGTCTTTTTGCAAGCTGATCCTGAATATTTCATGGCCCTATTTTATTCTGACATTTGTAGATGACTTGGAGTGTTACACAGGAAATAAAACGCTGATGAAAGAGTCCACTGTCATAAAGGTTACTGAATAGTGAATGGGCCTACGCATCTTGACTGATAGGCTGCTAGGAGCAGGGCAGTAAACATGATGAGGGATGTGGCTTTGTGGCCTGGGCGCTCCTTTAGGAATAGTATAAACATTAATCATGGAACTACCGGGCCTTGCTTAATTGTGAGTTATACATCATGCCGATCAATCGCGAGACGAAGGAAACTCATTATTGCCGTCTCATAACATTGAAGGCTTCAATTTTAAACTCCTACGCACACCTGAGGCAAATTTCAAATCAGGGAAAAGTGATAATTCATGGTTTGACATGATCATGTGAAGCTATCACCATGCTAAAAGTACCACCTATGCAATTGGTATACGATAGAGCGACAATGAACACGCCTCTCGGGCAGTTCGATAATTCGGATATAGGCAAACAGGCAAATATATATCTGAAGTATTGTTAATGTAGGCTACTGCCAATGCCAAGAGAATAAATTAAAAGCTATATCAATAGACAAGAACAGGAGAATGTCTAGCAGGTATTGCTTTTTATTGTTCTAGTTGAAGGATAGGCTCTCTTGACAGTTTTGTACAGCTTAATAATGTTTTTTGGAACACAACTGCAAACCTATAGCCTACTTCACACAAACATCGAAGCCAGTGCATGTGTGAAAGGCCCGTTGAATACGTTATTAGAAATAATATATCAACAAGAAGTGACAGTTGGTAATTAACACGTTTTCGGCAAACTGTAAATCTAGCCCACTGCAAACATTGCTCCTAAATTCTGCCTTGGTAACAAGAAAGGCCAAAATTCCACACAACCTGAAGGGGCATTTTTGGCTAACTCAGGAGTTTGTTTAACCTTACACGATACTTCAGGGAAAGGTGTGACCCGTTTGAATGATATATTTGGATTATAAATGTATTTTACAGCTACTTCCACACATTGGGGATATCTATAAACCATGCTGCTTAGACAATCTGTAGCCTTTTACTAGACACATTGTGACCACGTCTTAGCTGCAGGAGCTTCGAACAACTAAAAGACTAGCTACTACAGTGTAACAATAACATCTCAATTACAGTAGCTAGCTAATTAATGTAAGGTGAAAACAACACAATTACACAGTGCAATAATATCACAATTCCTCAACTAAAGTCTTACTCACTCACTACTGTAACGTTTCAATAACGTAGGTGCTACAGTAAGGAACCGTAAGTGCGATCGCTTGAAAGACGGTGTAACAACAGGATCTCAAATACAACGTGCAGAGAAGGCAAATACAAATGTGCAGATATCACAAGAAGTAATTCACTGCTAAGTGCTGTTTTCGGAGCCCTTAGTCAAAAGAAGCTATAGTGGAGGTTGAGAGAAGCTCTTTCATTTGTTGGCCCTGCTTCTAACACATTTTACTCGAGTTATGTAAACCGTGTCTGGCAAGTTCATGGCTCGTGTGGACATTGTTGCATCAAACATTGTCTATGAGGCAAAAAATAAGGGATGAGATTGAGATGAATATGCCATGATATGATTTAATCAAAACGCTTCTTAAACTATTCTTTTCTTTCCCCCGATGAATTCCTCGTTTTTTTACGAAAACAGCCGAGAGATCTGCAGTGAGGCTGCGAGGGCCTCGTGAATCCCTTCAACATTCTGTCCCCTCGTTGACACTGCCATGAAAGAGGTATGGGTTACATTCTCTCCCTGCTGGACAGGGGTTGAGGAGAGGCCAGCCTTACCACCTGGGGAGGGGAGGGGCTGATGAGGTCCAGGTTCCCCAGGACCTGTCATGCATTAGCAGGGTCAGGGAGTTCACACACGACACCTCAGCCCTCACGGCCCGGGATCTGAACCCACGACCTGCTGAGAGGGAGGGGTCGCCGCTCTGCATGCACAGTAGCAGTAGCCGCATGCTGACTCCATGCCAGCACAGCAGAATCCATGTACCAGTTAGGCCCTGATACCATCTCCCTATAGGAGGAGCAGTTCACCCCATCGCCCACCCCCCCACCCCCACCCCCTCTGTGTTTATGGCCTAGTCTCTCTGTCCCCCCCGAACCATAAATCATGTTAATTGGTTTACTGATAAAGTCTGTCAGGTTCCACTCACATAGTGCCATGGTATCCTCAGTTACTGGTTAATCCGAGTCCTGCAATAGTTCATCTGTTTAACTGACTGGAGGTGAGCATTGTGGTGGAGAGTCCTCTTCTTTACCAGTCAGCACACGGAAGTGTGAGATGCTAATGCTAGGTAGTGTGAGATGCTAATGCTAGTCTTTGCTCGGTCGACGTCAGTGATGAACGAGCCGAGTTTCAGAAACGGCTAAAACACGGACAACAACAAAAAATCAATGATTGAGGATGGATTCGGTAATCCTTTCAAAGTTTTTCCTTTTAAAAGGTCTCATTGCGGTGTCATTGCAAGCTTAATCACCCTCTAGTGTTAACAGACAATAACAATTCCCTCAGACATAAACACGTCACTAATTACTATTCTTAAAAGCACCTTCTCCCAATTCAGCTGAAGGTTGCTCTTCGACTTCTTCAGAGATGACACTATCTCATTATATAAACAATCAACATCGCCACGGAGACGGACACTAACCACAGTGGGCTGAAGAGACGACTGCTTCTCTAGAATGAAATGCCTTCGTCTGGGTTAAGACTTCTCAGTAAATTGTATTGACTTTCTGGCAAGGACAACTAAGTCCTCAGGCCAGACCTGTCCCCCAACCAACAGATAGACCTCACACAGCCCCTCATTTACCTGTCAGATTAACTTTAGCAATGACTCTGCTGCAGGTCATATTTATCATGGCCGAGAACCAGGAATTTAGACACAGAACTATCAGCCTGCTTTGTCAAAGCAAATTAATTCCAGTCAACCAGGCAGTCAGCAGCATGTATATTCAAAGAAGAAGTTGGTTCCTTGGCCTTTCCTTGGCCTTCTAACACGGGTGTCTTTATATATGCCTGTCTGTAAGGACCCGGTTTATTTTTTTAAATTTGATCTGGCATTGATTTTTGTATGATTAATGGTTTAAAAGAATCTAGAATGAAAAAAAAAGGGTCAACCTGACTTGAACACTGCAGCTACACAGAGAGTAATTAAGACACTTGTGTAAGCATGATTAATAACCTCAAGCTGGCACTGTGTTCTGTAAACAAGATGCAACCAGATGGTTTGCATATTCCATGCATAAATATTGTATACATTATCTTTCCGGTACACACTCGGGTAAGAAGTTAGTTGACAAGATTCCAATCGCGCCTAATAATATCTCTATTTGCTCCGACGCTGTGGCCTCTAAACTACAACAGAAGGAACAGGAGTCAAAAGAAGAGGTCTTGAAAAAAATCCACCCTTCCCTCCCGCCATCTCACCCCTTTATCTCTTCTCCTCTCTCCATCCATGTAACTGGCAGTATAGAGGGATCTGGTCCAGCTTTCAGGGAAGGCATGGAGACAGGTGTCAAAACGGTCCAGCAAGCAAATCTAACCCGTACTAATCAGCCCTGTTGTTCTTCTACAAGCCATGTCTAGTCCAAGAGTCTCATTCCGTATGAAAAACAATTACAGTGGTTTGAAGTTGAGCGTGCACTAACTCACCTGTCTCTTCTGATGAATGTAAGCTTGGAACAAAGAGGAGGGAAGGAGGAGAGGGCAGGGAGGCAGTGTTCTGTGGTATACTGTAGGGCATCCAGAGTAGGGGAGATGGATATTTTAAAGAGCTCAAAGCAAGTGGGCTTCTGTAGAGAGGCGAAGGATCTTTCCTTTAGTTCAGCAATATTACATGGAACTGCATGCTAAAGCAATAAAACCATCGGAAAACAATCACAGCTCACGCAGGGGTAACCGCTGAATGTCACAGGGATAAACTGACAGTTTACAACCGCTTGTAAACACACAGTCGATACATAGTATAGATTTTGAATGCGACCAGCACCTCTTTTTGGTGGGTCAATGGGTCGATCCACAAAACGTTCTATGCGACCATATACGTGTTCGAAACCACTGAGAATTCGCACTTGTTAAAAAATATCGGAGTGCCATCCTTTACAGTGGAAAGAAACGAGTGGTAATGTAAGAACATGCACAACATCTGAGGTATACTGCGCTTCAAAGGCAGTGATATCAGGGAGCGCTGGCGTGTCGGGGGTGAGCTGGATACGGGAGCTTCAAAGGGAACGGGACAGACAGGGCACCACACAGTCATGTATTGAAATAATAGCTGACAAAAACCCTCAGCATTTGTGTCAGTGTAATGCTCAGTGGCACCGAAAGCAGCGCGACTACCAGCCCTCTCGTTTAATTCGAGGCGATGGGCCTGGGACTCTCGCTGGGTCGTGGTGGTTTGCTGATGCGGCCCTCAGTCGTGCCTAATGCACGGGGTTGATGGGAGATGAGCGGGGAAGCGGGTCGGGCGGACAGGAGCTCGATGGAGAAGGACCACCGTGACAGCCAGCAGCTGGGGGAACTTTCATTCTCACTCGACGAGAGTCAGGAGTGAGCGAGGCCCTACTTGAGAGGTTTGACAGGGGGGTGTCGCAATGCCGTGATGACATGGCGTCTACGTGCGGACCTATCACCTCTGCTCCTCGTGTCCGGGGGGAGGGGGGTATATAGGGGCAATCGTTGCCGATTGACCAATCAGGAGCTTGACCCAATTTCATTGCCCAATTATATCACTGTGAAACGAACGAATCGACATGTATTTCAGCTGGCGCCCATTCTAATAAACATGGCTGTCTCTGTTCGCTTAAAAGATTCAGACCTGCATGTTTTCCAAGTCATCCTTCACATTTTCTCCTCATGAAGTACACATTTTGGTTGACAGCATCACTAATTCACCCAGAGTGGGGGAATGACTTAAGACGTCAGTTGAATAGTGCCGCCTACCTAAATGGATGTCTGACCTGACAGGTTCTCTGCCAGTCTTGACAAGCTCTTCATAGAAAGCCGTGCCTGTTGTAAAGCTTTCTGTTAGACCCTCGGCTCCCTTCAGCAGCTTCAGGATGGAGAACAACTGAAGGAGCTGAAGAGTATTACACTCAGAACAACAACAGGTTTTTTTAAGCTACGGTTGTGAAGTGCTTGTCTCTTGGTAAACCAATTTGATAACAGCCTTTAAGTTCTTTCAGCCTGTTAACTTTTACAACTCACAATGCCGTTTTGTCACAGTTTAAAACTTGTGTAAAAGGCAAATTGTGGACTCCCAGTTTTGGCGAAGGACTGTTTTTTATCGTCCAGAAATGTATTTCGGAATTGTTCGATGATTTGGAAATGTCCCCACTGAATGGAACTAGATTTTTCCCAAAGTAATTTCAAATGACTTGACATGAAATAACTGAAATCTCTTTTTAAGAAACCAATTAGTCTGGGTGGTTTACAGGATTGGAAAACATACTTGGACGTAATTAAATGTTTTTTATTCGTTATAAAAAAAAATAAATATATTGTGGGGGGTTCTTCCTTCTTTATATAGAGACAGAGAGGAAGAGACGACAGGCAGGATATGACCTCACAGTAGACCTCCACCCTACCCAATAAGCCACCAGCACACCCTGTAATGTTTTTAAGGGAATTCAAAATGGCCATTAAAAATAAAGAGAAACATATGATGCAGAGTGGTAAAGTGAAACCAGTACGAGTATCTGATGACCGTGCGAGTTCTGTCGAACAATTTAGCAAGCCAACAGTAGCCTCAACACAAAAATCTATTAAATTATCCTCCACACGACACCTAAAATCAGACAACTTACACACAGGCTCACGGTACAGGAAACACACAGCTGAAACACACATCTAAAACACCGGCTGAAACACACGGCTGAAACACACAGCTAAAACACACATCTGAAACACACAGCTGAAAACACACAGCTGAAACACTCGGCAAAACACACAGCTGAAACACACGGCTGAAACACACAGCTGAAACACACGGCTGAAACACACAGCTGAAACACACATCTGAAACACACAGCTAAAACACACAGCTGAAAACACACAGCTGAAACACACGGCTGAAACACACAGCTGAAACACACAGGCTCCGTACAGAAACACACAGCTGAAACACACAGCTGAAACACACAGCTGAAACACACAGCTGAAACACACAGCTGAAACACACAGCTGAAACACACGTCTCACTCTACGGGACGACTGCTCTTACAGGGTCAGCAGACTTTCCAAAGTAACAAGCTGAGCATATGCCACAGCGGCTCCCCTTCTGTCCCAAGAAAGACCCAATTAATTCATCAATCTGGAGTCCTCTGTCACTGCCGACTTCACTTCAGCCCCTTACCAGTGGAGCGCCATCCATTACCGGGGTCCCCTTTCCCTCCCTCCCTCCTTCTCTCTCTCTCTCTCTCTCTCGTCTCTCTCTCCTCTCTCTCTCTCGATCCTCTCTCTCCCTCTCCCTCTCACTCTCCCTCTCTCTCCCTCTCTCTCTCCCTCCCTCCTTCTCTCTCCCTCTCTCGCTCTCTCTCTCTACCAGCCCGGGTGGTTCCATAATTACACTTTGCCATGACAACGCACATGATTGTTTTTCTAACAGTATATTACTTCATTAGTACTTCTCCACACGGCACATATTTTTTTAACTGTCACTTTTCGCCAGACTCTCTTTGATCCTCACTCGTCTGTATATCATAACAATCATTAATAACTGTCACTCCCCTTCGTCAGTTGGACGCGCTGGCTCCCTCATTAGCATGGCCCAGCATTTGTTCTGTGGAAAGGCTGATTATTTTATACAACAGGCCAAGCCAATTACTTTACTGAAATGGTATCACATAAATCAAAACTTAACAAGATGGCAAATTTGAAAGTTCTCTGATTCCAAGAGACACAGTGACTAATATGTCACTGTCACGAATCCTCCATGCAGGTATGCCCCGGGTCATACCCCAAATCTAACATCCCCCTGGATCACAGGTGGCTCCCTGTCTGTGAAATTATCATAGTGTGGAGTGTGTAAGGGATCTTAGGACCTTACAGCTAGTTCTTTTACTGTCTCAGTTAAGCCACTTTTACAGAAGGAGAAACAGATGAAAAGAGACTGGTGCTAATGTCTGTTTGGGCCGGCAGTGGCAAGGCATGTCTGCCTTCTCGAAGCACTGAGACCTTTCTATTTACTCTGCCCTTGATTATGCTCATCCATCACCGCTTGGCAGCTGTATCAAACCTTGTAGAAACATGCAAAGCCCAGCAGTCTAAAATATGCTGACGCCACAAAGGCTACACACACATAAATACAGACTACTTCAGCCCTGGTCTGACTACCTTTTCTCTCTCTCTCTCTCGCTCGCTCTTTTTAACTAGATTTTCCATCTCAAGAGGAAACCCCACAGCCCAGAACGTGCGATGAAACACGCCTCGCTCTCTTCGACGGGCACACCAGAGAAATAGCAGGGGCTCAAAAACCAGTTTCTGTTTGCTTGGCCCCGTTACTCACAGAGGCGATGAACGATGAGCGGCCGATTCTCTCCGTGTCCGTTAAACTCAGATTACCTTTTGACTAAACATCCCCCCCCCCTCCTCTCCCATCATCGTGGTTTCATTTGTCCCCTCCCCCTCCAACCCCCTCCACCCCCCGCCGAGCATCTCCGCTCATTGCTCATTTTTAAGTGAAGACCGAGCAGATGGATGCGAACTCAAAGTTTCCTGATCTTTAGCAGAAGTTATGGAGGGTTATCTTTGGCTGTATATCTCGGAGCTCTGGCAGTGTTCCCCCGGTGATGAAGGATTAAGCACTGCAGCTGTCTCCTCCCCCGGATGATGCAGTGCACTGCTCCTCGACACGACAGCATCACTTAATCTTAATGTCCGCTCCTCCAGAGCGGCCGCACAGGACAAAGCCAATCAGCATCACATGCCACAGGGATGGACCCACAGCTTGGCCCTGGAGTTTCTCACCTTCGCAGGCCTATTAATCAACTTCAGCCACACCAATCCCAGAGTTCACTTCTCGCAAACCACAGCTGAGCCGGGCGGTGATGTATAGAACGGGGTGGGGGGGCGGGGTTGAGGGGTTCTGGCGCACGAGAGAACACTTATCAGATTGCACATTATGCACTGCTTTGTGTTCCATGAGAAAAAAAAGAAAAAAAGGAGGGGTGGGGAGGGGGCAAGTGTAATGAATGCACTCCTTCAGCTTCAGACCACCTATTCGCTGTGTTTAAAGAGATATCTGCTCAATAGCATCCCAGCATTAAGGATGGGAAAGATCTAGAATAATGATCACTGCTCATTTAGATAGATTGCACTGTAAATCATTCGTAAAGCTCTGGATTCAGCTGGAGGCCTGAGAACACTCTTCATTGGTGCAGCCGCATCTTCAGAACACATGGGTTCATTCCAGCAGGCTAACACCATAATCCAGTACATATTGTGTTATTCTTCTTCTGCAGAACACCATAACAGTCGCAGAGACCCTATGAGAGACATATGTTTGTCATTTACTTACCTACTTAAAGCAAAATATTCTCATGCAGTCGTCACATGATGTAAGGCATGCAGTATTCCTGAAGGCTACGTGGTAAAGCCAGACAAAGACCCTCAAGAGACAACTCATGCAATATGAAGCTGAGGTAAAAAACATTCTTAAAGGGGCCATTGAGGAGAAATATTTATCCAATATCAAGAGGACCGTGCCAACTCTAAAGCAAAAACAGATACAGCCTATACTGTCAAGTGAAATCAACAGAATCACTGTGGACGTGATACTCACACGGCCCAACCGCAGGAAAGAGCAACTAGAGAATACGGCCGTGGTAAAGCTAGATAATATACTGTACTAACGTAGACTAGAAATATGAAGCAGTGAACAATGAGATCCTGTAACATTAGCCTCGTAAAACAAGCACCTCACTGATATAGCCATCAGCCCCCAGTCGAAAACCCATAATAAAGAGATGACACATTTATGATAGCATAATTAACAGCGCTCTAGGATGAAATTAAATCAATATGCCCATCTAATATCATTTTCTCTAGTTATGCAAATCAAACATCCAAAGCTCTACGGAAAGTGATATGAATTGCTTTCACATTTCAGTTCACACATATTATCATATCAGACCTCTCGGGTTTGATGACACAGAAGTCGAGGAGAGAGAGAGTCTTAACGATCTGAAGACCAAGGAGAGGAGAGTGTTGAGCAGTGACTGCTGATTAGCTTGTAACCCACAAGACGGATGAAGACGGGCTCAGACAACTAGATAATAACGTGAAAATTGAATACTCCAAATAAAAGACACCCAATCTTGCCTATTCTGAAGGCTAATAAATTATACTCGTTCGTAGAGTTGTGAACTATCTTTTACCGCAGAACTCAGCGGTACCTATACTAAGCACTGCAGGGTTATTAAACACGCGTAGATTTCGGGTTTTTCATTCGAACTAAAAGGAAATGGGGTCTAAGAGACTATACCAAAATGGAATAAATTACAATTGAATTCCTTAAAACACATGCTGGAGTCTTTTCATGTGTCCTCCGTGTCTCAGCCATGAGAGGAGAGGTGGGAGCAGCAGGTCTTCCCCTCGCAGGCGAGGAGACAAAAGGGAGGGTTTGATGGCCGGGCGCAGACAGGGCGAACAGGGAGAAAAAAGCCTAATGGCCGTGATTAATGACAAGGGGCCAGAGGAGAGCTGGGACACAGGCGCTACATATATCATCCCTTCTCATCAGTCTCTGCACCTCCTCTCTGCCCCTACCCTGCAAACCTGCACACTACTGAGAAAGAGACAGAAAAACACACACACACAGACAGACACACACACAGAGAGAGAGAGACACACACACAGAGACAAACACACACACACAGACAGAGACACACACACACAGACACAGAGAGAGACACACACACACACACAGACACACAGAGACACTCACACACAGAGACACACACAGAGAGACACACACACACAGAGACACACACACACAGAGAGAGAGAGACACACACAGAGACACACACAGAGACAAACACACACACACAGACAGAGACACAGAGAGAGACACACACACACACAGACACACAGAGACACTCACACACAGAGACACACACAGAGAGACACACACACACAGAGACACACACACACGCACAGAGACACACACGCACACACAGAGGCACAAAAAAACAACACAAATTCTCTCATCTGATCCCAGTCAGCATACCACCAAGAACACGCTCTCTTCACATTCTTCATGGGCCCTGCCGATGACGGCTGTGCAGGAACACAACATGTAAAATAAGATGTACAGTGATGAGCATGCGGTGAAGCCGCGAGCGTAATCGCTCATGTTTTTCATGAACTGAACTCTTCCAGCTCACTAAAGTCACATTTTCAAGGTCTAAACTGCCATATGGAGAGATGAGTTATGGGTATTTATGAATAGGGGTAATGATAAATGGCGCCGCATTTATCTGCATAAGTAACTCAGACGTTCATGTTCAAGGCGCTGTAATGAACACTGCTTGCACCGAGGGGCAAGTCATTATTTATGAGTCTCGTAAACGTTATGTGGCCATCATCGCTTCTTCTCATTCCTTCAAAACAGGCCATGTGAGAGGCAGTACATCCTTATTCTACAGCGATCTACAAATATCACCTATTCTCACCATGGCGTCCAGTGACGGTAAACAACTAAATGGCATTCAGCTATTATTTTTATTTTATTTTTTGTCGGTAAACATCCATGGGGAGTCTGTTATATTTCAAATCTGCGATTTTAATTACGAGGTGCATAGCTGGATACTAGTTAGCATATGAATTCTAAGAACACTGTAAATTCTATACCCAATTAAAACACTTTATTACTTCGCATATTCGGTCATTATCAAATCACTTTTCAAAAAAAAATTGTTAAGAGACAGGATCAACGTGACTACTGTTCTCTGTTGTGATAGGTGCAGAGACATGGTGGGTCCAGCCCTACCCGACTGAGCAGCAGCTGAGCTGCCCTGTGCCTGACCTCCACAACCCCGACTCTTACGGCTCCCAACAGAACCCTGAAGCAGGCTTTATGGTTCAAATTCATAATAAAACGGCTCATCTTTCAGAGCTAGGCACTAAGTCAACTTTACAACCTGCCCAACTGAACAGTTTGACGATTAAACCTGACATGCACTTATATTTCGCCTGCCAGCTATCTTCATACTACACAAAGAACAGCAAATAACGTGAGAGGAATTAGCAGCTAGGACAGGATCAATAGCCGACAGAGCGCACATTAGAATGGAAATAGTAAATCTCCTGCAGTTTGCCTCTTGTGGCGCTATTTAGCCGTGCTTCGCTAGAGAGGCTAGCTTACAGTACTGTGGACCAGCTTTAAGGCTGCCAACTTTTCAAAAAACCTTGGAGGGAAATTTGGTAGGGCCAACCAAAATGTTGCTGCGTACAAAGCAACCCCCTCACCCGAGGCGACATTTCAACGGCACCTCTTCTTTACCATGGCTAGCCTAGAAGCCGTTACTTCATCCTCCATGCCGCGAGGGGCTCTCGTGGCAGCCGGCTGCATATCCTTAGGTCTTTTTATTTCTGCATATTGATCAAACTGAAAGAAGACAAGGTAACTCTTTGTCTTCCTGACAATTTTTTATATTTTTTTAAACTTATTTGCTTCGCCTGCTGAGTATAATTAATATATCACCAGTGCCAGGGGTTGTCATTTTTCAAATCGTTTTTCTGGAAATGTTCTACACCTCTTAATGGCCCTGCTAATGCTGTAGCTGTCATGTTCTGGACAGCTGCACTTTTACAAGACAAACTCAGCTGTGCCACGGGCCTCTCTGTGGATCTCTTCACTCCTGCCTCTGAGACTGCTGCTGCCAGCTGGTGATGGCACTATGAAAATGTGATTAATTTTTACCTTGTGTTCATGACTGGTGAGTCACCTTCCAACAGCATCCCGAGAGCCTCGTATTTCTCCCATTGTCTGATGGATGACGAGCCAAATGGCCTTCGAAAACAAATGAAACCATACGACTAATTAAAGGTGGCGTTGTGGCCACGGGAGCAGAAAGGTGGTGGATTTTTTGGGCCGGTTGCCAGGGAGATTGGAACTTGTCATCCTCAACGAGCCCCCGTTACCCCCCCGCTGGAGAGGAGTGTGAATCTCTGACCGTGTGGGAGAACTCAGACGTAACCTGTCTGAGAACGTAGAACACAAGCACATGGCATGGCTGAAAACAAAGAACAATCGAACTGATGACGTGTTTTTTTTTAAACCCAAGACAACATGACAGCCCGGAGAGAGAGTAAATCAGCAAGCTCCAAGATATGATCTCCAGAGGAGCACAATTGAAGCTGTTTTCTTCCTTTTCAACACCATCTCTTTCACTACTTTCATGAAAGCAGATACTGTTACAGAGAGATGGTTATCATCAATTATGGGAGTTCATCCTAAGTTCATAACAGATGTTTGCATTAAACAACAAACACTTCGCAGTCTGTTATTTCCTTATCAGATGATGAAGGACACATATAACCATTGTTTAGACATGTGGTTGAGTGCATGAGCATGATAGAGATAAAGAATTTGTTCTCACATCTTGGGTCATGGCAACAATTTAACACTTGAACACTGCAGACTTTTGAAAATGGCAGCGTGCTAGTCATATGATGCAAAAATAAACAAGATCAAGAACTAATTTATGAAGGGGTCACGAACCCTACAAATTCTCTTGACAGCCAACCCCCTTAGAATAGCCTTCCCATCTTAATATAGCATCGGCTACATAGGCTGTACTTTCCAGACTAGCTACAAACCAGAGCCTTACCCAGGGGCGAATCTAGGTTCCCACTTTTGGGGGGGCTAAGCCTCTAGATAAAACCTAGAATTTTTCCTGTGATGCAGCAAAACTAGGGGGGTCTGGGGGCAGTTCCCCCAGAACACATTGAAAATGAATGAAAATATCCTTTTAAATAGTGTCCTCTAGTGGGTTTTAGGAAAAGAAATTCACACATTTAGATTTGAAATTAAAAATAAAAAAAAAGATTTTTTTTGGGGGGGGCTAATTAAACTTTTGGGGGGTCTCCAGCCCCCCTAAAATATGGCTAGATACGCCCATGGCCTTACCCCAGGCCTACACCTCCGTCTGTGATTGCGGCTGAATGGTGGCTGTTCAACCCTCATCACACAGAGGCTCAGACGTGGTTGTTTGATGAGGGCTTATCCCTCTGCTGACATATTATCGTTGGACAGGCCTCCAGCTGTGCCAAAAGAACAAGTTACGCAAAGGATTAGCTAGCACACTCGTGCTAATGCAGTCAAACTGTCTCGGTGATCAAAGCTACTCATTCCAGATTAAGACCAATTAAACCAGGTGGCCTTACAGCGAGGACGCTCACCTGCTTAAAGGGGAAAACACAGCTTCACCTCCTATTGTTTGCTCTAGGTCCTCTCAACTACATTTACATTTTACATTTAGTCATTTAGCAGACGCTCTTATCCAAAGCGACTTACAGTAAGTACAGGGACATTCCCCCCGAGGCAAGTAGGGTGAAGTGCCTTGCCCAAGGACACAACATAATTTTCACAGCTGGGGAATCGAACCAGCAACCATCTGATTACTAGCCCGATTCCCTAACCGCTCAGCCATCTGACCCCCGTCAACTTAAGAACTCTGTGAAAGCACTCGAGTTCCCTTGCATAAATGAGCGATACTACCGTGTTAACAATTACATTTTTCTCTGTAGTGTAGCTGACAATGTACACTTGGGGAAATGCAGTGTAGTGATAAAGGGCAAGGGAAGTTTACGTAACAGTGCGTTTGAGCAAATGTAAAGCGTTAATGGATGGAATTCTGAAGGGAAAGTCGTTTCCTGGACTACACAGAGCGTGGAAAGGTAGAACCAGTAGCATTAAACATGGCACTCTCCTGTCCTCCTCTTCTGCTAAAATGGTAGATAGGATAACACGAAATAATTATGTAATTGCTGCCTTTTATAGGAGCGATTTCACATAAATGTCACTTTGCTTAGAGACATAATTTCCTTTATTGGGTTTTGATTTAGCTTTTACAGTTCTTCACATTGTGTTATATTGCGCTACAATGCCCTGCAGAGAGACAATTCTGAAGGCTTGCCAAATCCATTAAGTTCTAGGCAACATTAAGCACAACGTATTACTTCATCCTCATTGCTTTCCCCCCTCATTCGGCAGAAGAAGGTCATGGTGGCTCTCCCTTCTTCAAACTATTTCCTTGGATGAAATACTGAGAGGGAACCAGGTCTTGTGGAGTGTGTCATGGTGATGTAGGGGTTAATAGTCCTGGTTATTACAGTAATGTGAATGTCTCTCGTTGAGGCATCTGAATCACAGCTGGCCAGATAGACTGCAGGTCAGCCCAGGGCCAACAGAGGCTCTTCTGATCAAGGCTCTTGCCTGCGACGGCCGAGTGAATGATGACTGGAGAGTAAATGCCAAAACTATAAATTTCCTCCCACACTGACCCAAAGCTCCTCTAAAGTTTATTTACATTTTTACATAGCGTCCACCCTCGAATGTCCAGCGTTGGAAGTATTTCGAGGCAGGATGAATTAGTGACCCGTTGCATGCTTCTCTAAAACACACATAGCTGGGAAAGTTCTTTCTGCTATGACATGTCTGTTGTGAGCACTGCAGAAGAGTCAACTGAAAGGATCTTTCATTGACTTGTCTTTTCTAGTTATTCTTCCCGAACCAAGGGTAGGCCTAATCTAGCAACACTGAGTAAAACCGGGTGCAGTGTCAAAATGCCCCATGAAATACAGCCAAGGTCCATAAATTACTCGCGGTAATGAGCGAATGTCTGCTAAAGGAATCACAAAGCTGCTGGTTGACACATTTTGGGTTTTTTTTATATGTGGAAAATAAATAAATAACTCAGACACCCTGTGGTTTACTTTCCAATGAGCTTTGCAGGACTGTGTTTGATGTGGACGCCTACGGTAAACCTTGTTTGGACAGTCACAGGGTGGAGCTGCCAGGCTTTAAACTGGCCCAGAGAACCCAGACCACCACAGCGCAACACAGGGGTCCCTGTGTACCATCACCTGGGAGAGCGAGAGGGGGAACGGCAGGAGGGGGAATGGCAGGACCACTTCCTGTTTGGGTCAAACGTTTAGGTGAAGCGGCTTCTAAAATGGTGTCTTACACGTCGAAAGGTTTAGCTTGAGCTAAACTGTGGTGGCTACAGGAGATCGACTGCATCACCAACTGTGAACACTAAAGCAGTTAGTGCTTACTATACGTGTGCCCGTGTGTAATACATCAAAGTTTGATTTCCTTCCTCGTTTAACAAACCTTTTAGTCATTTACTGAAGTGATATGGCAGGTCTGCAGCCAGGAAACAGGTGTAATGAAATAATTTCAATAATGACCTGTCAAAAATTGGGGGGGAAATATATATTGTAATATATTTTCTGAGGGGATGGCGAAAATAATATATCGCTGCCATTTTATGGTGTGGGAAGGATGCATGGCCTCGTTTGAGAAAAGGGAACATGCTTAAGTTATTACTACAGGAAGGCAATCTGTCAAAGGCAGGCTGTTTGGCATGGCACATGCCGCTACCGAGATCAGAGAGTCAGATTCTGCTTGCAATTACTGCTGAAGGACCTTGGATGCAGGCAGCCAGCTATTAATTCAACGCCTGGCCTTAGACACTTCGACACATCACACACTCACGATCTTCTCCTCCGTGATACACAACATGGCACAACAGACCTCAGCGGCCAAGCCTCACACTTCAGCGAAAACTCTTGCCATCGCGAGGGTGATTAGGCTCACTCAGCTCACAGTTGGATATTAATTACTCGGCGTCGTATCAGAACTTAGCGCTGTGGCATTTCATAAAAATATTCCACTTTTCACTGAAGAAACAGAACAGAGTGGGTTTGAGTGTATTCAATGTATTTTGACTCTTTTCAAAATTATCCGTAGTTTCGTAGTTTCCGTAGTCACAAACAGTGACTGCGCGCCAGAGACAGTTGACGCTCTCATAACTTCTACATGGTCCCTTGTCTTGACACTGAACCCGCATTGTTTACTGTATAATGAGTTCACAGACATTTCAGCGCGAGATACACGGAGCCATGAAGAGGATTACGATGTGTTCGAAGGTAGGGATTCGTCACGGTGTGTCTTAACACCTGAGGGAAAACCTGAAGATGACATTGATCAGGTGAACTGTCTACCGTGGTGAGACAAACTGCTCCCTTCCTAAGGATTTCAAAGCTGTGTGTTTCTGATCACAGCCATTAAAATATCATATAAAATAACAATAACATCTTAAAATATAATCTAAAGCCTTGATTTGACTCACACCTCGACTTTGAAGTACAAGAACCTTAGGATGTATAATATTATAGATGAGATAAATTCACATAATGTCTGTGTGCCAAAAACGGAGTAATACGTCTATAAAAACTAGAACTGTTCAAATGTGTTGGCGCATCTAGACACTCCGTCAATCCTGTTGTCAAAGAAAAGGTCACATGACCATGCAGAGCAATAAAACTTATTGTGGGGAATTTGAAGAAGTGCTTTAGGGAGCTGTGTGAGCAAGCACAAGATATCCTGTCAAGCTGGAGCATCTGTGGCCAATCTGAATAACTAGCATGACTCTCATGCAGATGGTCACAGGATGTGACCCGCTCACGTCGGCTGTTTCCATCAATCTACTAGTAAACAGCTCCAGTGACACCCCTGCAGTCCTCTCTTTCCAGAGCTTCTCACTCGACCACCGCCATCTTGAAAACCTCATTCGGGGAATGAGGTTAGGTGGTGTGTGTTATTAGAGGGTAGTAAGCCGTCCTCTTTGAAAACAATATGATCTTGTTTCAATGTTACGCAGCTTACGTAACCTATACATCCTCCCCGGAACTTTTGACCCATTTCTGAAAGAGCCATGAGTCCTCTTGATATCGTTCCTTTGAAATCTTAATGTCCAACTGCCCTTCTCCCTGGCCCCTGCTCACAGCTAAATCAGATTTATAACTACTGTCAAAAGGCAGGGATGACAGATAGATTAATCTTCCCTTCATGAGTTTACATCTCTGGGATCTGGACTGCTGATCTGGCCCTAACAAGCACTGAGGTCTCGGCTTGCTGTCTTTTAAAGTTGATGTGTTCGTGGGCTGGAGATGAATTACACTGTCATAGGAATCTATTTATACAGCAGTTAGAAGGGTGTGCCACCAGAACCAGGACATAGTGGTTCCACAAGGACGGCAGCATCTGTTAAAGCAAGTCTGCCACTGTCAGGACTGATGGACTAAAGCACATACCAGGTAGGATACCGTCTCCTGATACCATCTGCATTGACAGTATTTGATATATTCATCAGCGGCAATCTCCAAGTATACATGTATGCATAACACCGAACCCTAAATTTAAATCTCTGAGGCACAAAATTCAACATGGATCCCTTGATTTCTGTATATCAATTAAACACTAAAAGCACAACACCAACAGAAATGAATGGATTCATCCTTCTTTAATTAACAGGTTTTTACAAATTATAGACGATGACAGCTGGGGAATGTTTGAAGAGGGATTGAAAGACAAGACCACCAGGACTGAGGTCTTGGAGCATGTCATTGTGGGTCCACCCCCCTCACTAACTAACACTCATCCCCAGCGCAGGAATCCCTGTCACCATCCTTCGCTGCCTCCTTGACAAAGGACACTTTGAAGTCATGCTCCCCTGCATTCGTGTCTCCGTTTCCCCCTCGATATGCTTTGTATAGATACTCTCAATTTTAAAATCAAGTAATCACATGATTTAAAACACTAAAGGACATCCAAATACACAGTGGGGTGTTCCTGTTTCCTAGCATGGTTGATGCTAACCAGTAGCTACACAGAGCTAAAAATGCTAAAAAAAACAGGTAACACTGCAACGAGGCTATCGCCATTCTTTTACGGGAGCACTGTGGCCTTTTTTTCTTTCTCGTGTCTAATAACTAATCTGGTGGCGCTAGTCTTGAATGATGATAATATGACTGAGCTTTGAGCCCCCTCTTTTATATTCCAACCCCTCGAGAACCCTCTACGGGGTTTTAAAACTTCAAACAGTACCTCATGAAAAAGTCAGGAGGTGTCAGGCTTGTGTCCCTCCCCAGCGCCGCCCCCCTGCCCCCCCCCAGCCCGTCGGCTTGCCAACACCAAAGGCCAGAATTGATTTTGTGTGAAGCAGGACAGGCTCCTCCCTCTTCAGGGATCACCCCCCTCACCCCGCCCGTGGCTCGGCTCCAGCGCTCCTGTAAGAACTCACACAAGCCGCCGGAGATCGCTAGCTAGGCCAAAACGTAAACACAACCATGTCCTCTTCAAGATGGACTATTTCCAAATAAGTTTGCGTTTTTATCTAAAAAGGATGTATGTTCCACTGTGTGCGCTCCTGCGTAGGGAATATCAAAGCAAGCCCTAAATGGTCACGGTTAACATTGCTTTAATTCCGGGACGATGATCCTTGTGTATGAGCTAATAAAGAAAGGTTTATAAGAAACTCAAACATAGATTACCTGTAATAAGGGCACAGGGCCTACAACTGCAGCTGAGCTTTAAACTTAGTCCTGCGGTACAAAAATACAGTTCACAGGGTCATAGAAAAGCCAACCAAGATAAAATCTGAGGTACCTTGCTTGTATCCTGATCCATATACAATCCCCTTTATATTAAACATTCTTTCTTGTTTCCATATACTTTAGCGATGACAGTGAATCCCTGTCATAGATTGAACTTTTTCAGACATTATTTATTATTTTGTTCCCTATTTGAACATCCCTTTCAAAAGAACAACATCAAATATGTGCTGATTCTCTATATGCCCATGTGATGTGATGAGATTCTAGCCAGATAGACTGTTAGCCATGTAGGACTGTTTGCGTTACCTGCCAGGAGCAAAAAGCCCATCTTCATGCCATAATTTCACAGAAAACAAAACACCCTTGTAACCATTGGTTCCCTATGAAAACACATAATAGAGTGAGTGATGAAAAAGTTCAGAATGGAACATAAGGGTTTAACTGGGTGTTTAAGTCGTCAATTATGTCCAGAAACCGCATTTTAGTTCTGGTAATAAAGTAATTATTAAGTATTAAAACATTGCCTTATAAAACCGCAGCATATAATAGCCTCTGTTTCCATCTGGACGAAATGGCAAAAATGGATTTTCAGTCAAAATGTTCCAAACTACTAAGATCCAAGCTTCAGTTTCTATGACTTCTCGTTGGCCTTCTGACAGTTTAGACAATCACTTCCCATGGACAAGCAGTGGTATTTACAGTATAAACATTTCCATTAAACCACATATGAAGCAAAGAGTGTACCAGCCCAAATAGGATTAAACAAAATAACTGGTCTTGAAAATGGCAGAGATTGTGAGGTTAACGTCCATGTTGGAAACTAGCTTCCCTGGCTCCAAACAGTGACTACCATTGGCTGGGTGTCAACCTCCCCTCTAATGGACAGCCACAAAGCTGACAGGCAGTAAATCATTGGGACTATAGAAGGCCATTAGTGCAGCTATACACAATAAAAAACGGTAATGGTCTCATAAACCCAGCCGCACTACACAAGAGACATTCTGATGTTACTTAGCACGCTCCGACAGAGCCATGGATGAAATAGAGAAAAGGGTTTTCCATAATTCCACGCAGTCCTTGACTCCTTTACATGATTATCAATGTCTTGTTCTGTAAATTAGAGCTGAGGGCTCGAGTGTTGAGACCGTGCGTGTAATCTATAACGAGTCACCTGTTTGTGAAGAGGTCAGGATGAATCATGCACTACAGACAGCCCATTGATTAGCTGGGAGCTAGTCATAAACGAGAAATTAGCGTCAACGTATCAAGTGAATTGCATACAATCGTCTGCTCACAAGCCCACAGTGTCTTACAGTCTGGTACCTGTATAGGCTACTGCTATTTGATTTTACATATCGTCAATAACATTGTTTACCTACGTTCCAATGACAGGAATATGATACTTCAGTCATCAAAAGCATGAACATTTACGTTGAGGTTTCCCCTATTAGCAATATTACATCTCATGAAAGCAGTTTTTTTCTGTAATTTAAAACAGCTAATTCAGCTTGAAGGATAATGAGCGCATAGGAAAACTGTCCTGATTATGCACAGAAATATCACCTTTAATGGAACCTGAATGATCTGAGCAGAAATGCCTTCAAGTTAAACCTACAGGATGACTGACACATTTCAAGATGGTATCCATAACATTTCAAACTGACATTTTAGCTTCACTGAATGACAGGTTCCCCTCTGTTCGTTGTCACTTCCTTCCTCCTGACAGACTGTGGTCTCCTGCTGCTCCCTGCCAATAATAGCTGTTTAAAAAACAAGGCAACACTTCTTAGCACTAATATAAAGGTGGTGGACTGTGTCAGGGCCACTCATTTGTCAATTAAAGGCTTCTTCTAACACTTACGACTTGACCTCAAGTTAAAATACCACAAATATGTGGTTCTAACATTCCAATTTCATATTTTCCTCAAGACAACAACTATGCGACAAAAGCTTTATCACTTTTAGTCATTTTGACTTCAGAATGTACTAATTAGAAGGCTAACAAGTAACACTAATGGTAGTAGCAAGTGCTATGAGTATAATGCTAGGGTAACTTAGCCTAGCAGCTAACTAAAGCTAGCTAGCTACTATTTCAGAAAAATAGCTCACTGCTAAGAAACAACTGCTCTTATGATTCTTCCCTTTGGCACTTATTTTTGTTTTTTTTCACAATGTATGCTTCATGTTTGACTACTTGCAATGTTGGGGATATCTCGTTGTTATGATCAGTGACCTATGCACTCTTGTAAAGCTCCCTCTTGGAAGTCGCTTTGGATAAAAGCGTCTGCTAAATGAATAAGTGTAAATGTAAATGAAGTAGGCTAATGAACATAAAGAGGACAAGTGAGGCTAGTATAATGATAACGGGCTTTCGATCGGAATACAGCTGACACATCTAGCAGGTCACAGACCCGTGAGGTTTTATTTTATTCGACACTTCAGTCATACCTCTTACTTTGTCTCTGTTTCCATCAGGACAGTAACATCTCGTTTTGATAGCCTGGGGACGCCTGAAGCACTTTCATTTAATATGCAAGAGAGCTTACTTAAAATGCAAGACGACAGAAGGATGCAGGTTCTTTCTACCTCACTTCATCAGCAAAATATATTGAGAATATTTGTTACAGCTTTTTCCAACTGTCCCAGTTGAATAAATAGTCTTATCAGTAACACAAAAATGAAGTGAAAGGCTGGTGTCGATAGTGTTGGCTAATGCGACCCCTGACCAAGTTACGTGATGCAATGGAGAAAAATGGAGCCAAGACTTGCTGCTAGCGTTCAAGCCTTCCATCTGTCACGAATACCTTGCATGCCTGTCTCTTCCATGTGGGCTCTAATACCAGAGTGAAGCTTTCCTCCCGGTTATCCCTAATCCTGGATGTGAAATGTGACAAGATCATTCTTTAGAACTACTTTAGGCTGAATAATCTGCCTATCAGAGACATTCATCCCAACCTGCACACTCCTTCCAGTGTCACAACATGCCTTCTGTTCGTGCCCAGCTCTACCTCATAAATTAAATCTTGATGAGTAAATATGAGGACCTGTGAAGGAGGCAGTACAGGAGCGCTCCTTCATGTTCCTCGGTGGACGACGGTGTTCTGACACTGCATCTTATGGAGAGGCATGCGACTATACGCTTACGACACAGTTTACAGTTGCTCTTGCCCTATAGCAAGCATTACAAAAAAAAGTTTAATCAAATTCATTTATCATCAATTATGGCAATCAAATTCCAAGTCCTTGGAGACCTTGAGAAGGCCGTCTCGAACCAACCAGTGCCATGCTTTGATGTCATTAAAGGAGAACCTGATTCCATTTCCTTATCTCCTAAGGCTATTAGGGAGAGGAGATAGGTCTTATAAGCTTCCGGAAGTTTCCACAAAGTTCTGGGGAGCAGTAATATGGCAGCTGTCGCATTCAGATGCAGCAACTGTGCTAGCCATTGGTTCCAGTGCTAACAGGGGAGGGAAGGTGAAGTCAACTTCACTCTGCAGCATGACTGCAGCATGCCAAGTTCCTCACCCACCTGGTGGCAAGTGGACGACAGCGTAATCTCCTATAGGCTTTCCTACGTGGCGCCGAAAGCTTTTACGACCACGGCTTTAGCTAATTGATGAGACACTCTGAAAAAGACCCTTCACCGGTACGATGTGGGTCTCACCTCAACTTTTCTAACTCTGTTAAAGTCATGCTACACCTCTTGTCTTATCGCGAGGTTGAGTCTTGCTTAACGTCAGCTCGGTGGGGAGTTTTTCCAAGTCATATCAAGGCAATTTTGCAAAGGGGGGGGGTAAGGTGCGTGGCATGTCACACTGTAGTTAAGGTGAATGAAATGGGTATGGCTTCTAAGTATCTGAAACGTCCTGTCCTAAAAGCTTTGGACTAATATATGTAATACCTCCTGACATACACTCCCCAGCATTTCCTTGACAGATTCTGCGAGGTTTTTTTTCGCTTAGAAGAAAGCTGTCTAGTTCCTTGTCATTTCAGCTGAAAGCCATCTCTCAACTGAGAATCTAATTCCCATACTTAAAGACAGTGATGCCTACCACATAGTGCATTAACATGCCATCAAGACCATCGGAGCAATTTCTGCCTGCCAGTCAGCCTCGGAAACATTGGAAAGAGAGATTTACATAGTGAAGGGTTTCTTGTAAAGACTGGATGGAACAATCTGAATCCAATGTTCACTCAACACCAGTTACCTGGCTTTTGTGCGTAGGATTATGCCGCTAGATAATACACAGTGGGATTACTTTTCCATACCATCCATTAATGTCTGTTTTTCCATCTAATGCAAAAAGACTCCTAAATCACATCGCTTTTGATTCTTACAAAAGGACTGACAGAACTCGACATCAAATGCGGTCCCATAATCCAGACATTTGGTCAAAACTATACTATCCCGAATATACGTTTAACAAAAGACTTATAGTAACAGAAAAATGTTATAATGCTATGCTAGTGCAAGAGACACCAGTTAGTCATGGCTGTTAATTTCTGATAAGCGTACCATTCTGCGTGGCACACACACAAGCCATGCCTAACCATTATTAATGTGACAGCCTTCAGCGCAAAGCAAATCAATTAAACAGTGGCAAGCGCCAACCCACCCGATATGAGGCCTTTTAAGGGCGTTTTCCGGTGACATAGAGTGCCTCTTCACTACACCTGACAGGTCAAGAAAGGTATGAAACAATAGCACCTTCTAACCATCATCTTCCCTTTTTACCTGTCAGATCAAGTCTGGCTCTCTCCCTGCTGGAGTGGCATGCCTTGTTCAGGCTGCCACAAGGTGAATTTTCATGTCATGTTGGTGAAATTTCTTATTCCATTTACTCCGCATTACAATGTCACATTTATCGATCAGATGTTCACACAAAACCAACAGGGACTCACATCTGCTTTTTGTGGAGTGTACATCCTTCCACAAAATAACACCAACATTAAAGTGCAGGGCACTTAATGCATGCATTTGTGAGTCTGAATTTCTGAGTGGTGGTTAGTTACATTTACATGTAGTCATTTAGCAGACGTTCTTATCCAGAGCGACTTACAGTAAGTACAGGGACATTCCCACAAGGCAAGTAGGGTGAAGTGCCTTGCCCAAGGACACAATGTCAATTTTTTTCACGGCCAGGAATCGAACCAGCAACCTTCTGATTACTAGCCCGATGCCCTAACCGCTCAGCCACCTGACTCCCTTAGTTGTGATACACCATCATGCTGATTGCAGGGTTTAACTGCAACAGGAATGTATTCCTGTGTTTCAGTTTCCTCTAGTTTGATTGTAAACACATTTTGAATAGGGACAATATTCGAAATGAAAATGAATCAAACTAATTAGCAGATGTATTTTTGCCAGTGTTTTAAATTTCCACGGTTGATATAATGAAACTGCTTTGAAATAAGTTATAATTACTGGCCATATCATAGTCTGGGGAAAATATATTCAAATGAGATATATCATTCAATGCATCGGACATAGCAAAATAAGAAAGTTACCCAATAATAAAATGTTTATATATGGCCTAGTAACGTGTATGCATACTGTGTGACTGCAGAGAGCAGAGGGACTTGCCAACCACAGAGCATATCAAGTATTAAACTTATATTTTTGTATTAAACTTGCACTTCATCTCTACTGGTTCATATAACACATGACTACAGTCATAATAACAACACAAGTCAGAGGGGATTTACATATCTACTTACCTACATTGTTAATCATTGTTAGAATGAACGCAAAGGGAATTTGCCTACATTGATTAAGTTAACAAAGAAGGCCATGTGTTTACCTCCCTTAATTATATATTTGGTCCCCAAAGCATCGAGAAAGAATTGTGGCTCCAATTGTTTACTCAACTATGTAGTTAGGCTATATTAACAGTTCATTTCAGAATAATTAGCAAACACGCACAAATGGAAAATGAAAGGTGCTCATTAACTGTATACGTGTGATTTAGAATCAATGATAAGTGGTTTTAAATACAATCATGTTTACAATTATTTGACAGAAAATGCAACGTTCAAGTCTTAGTCATTCACAAAGTTTCTCGTAGCTTTAAGCAACTGGTGAAAGTTATCCGATATAGAGTCTGCGCTGTAAATAAACATATTTGCATGCAGAGAGTGATTCATTAACACGTCACCTTGAAATATGGAAGGGATTTCAAACTTTCTATTTAAATGTCTTGAATTATGGCAACGAAAAAATGTGTTCCCATTTAAGGATAATGCCGAGTATTTGGTGTCTGGTGCAATGGGCCATCCATCACGTGGACAATAAAAGGAGTTTTTTCCTGACGTTAGAAATTTATGGTCGCCCTTCTATGCCCTAATAACTCAAGCTCCTTGTCATTGCGTGACAGCCGTTGCTGAAAACAGCACCTCTGTTATCAATCACAAAATATCTCTTGCACATGTTAACTTTTCTCTGATCAGCAAGATACTTAAATACGTTTTGTCTATGATGTAGATTTTGAGTTTTGATTTAAGAATATAGGTCGAACTGACATTTACGATTCTGTGGGGTTGGTATAATGACAAGAGTAGCCCTTTAACATATACGAGGATTGACTGCCAGATTAATTATGAATATATATTCAAATAAGTGTAACTCATTCCCCTTGTACCGAAGGTCAGTAAGATAATAATTTCTTAGTTAGAGCTTTCTTCCGTTTTCCGTTTAGTTAAGCACTTACCAAAAAAGGTTGATAGCCTATAAAATACAGTGATCACGCAAAAATAAACGAAGTCTGACTTCAACCAACTCTGAAATAAACTGAATAAACGGACTCTTAGATAGGCTACTTTATGGACTGAGGCATTGTATGGTCCGACACGTCCTTCCCCGTCCTGCAGCGACTGCAGAAGAACTGAGTCCATTAGGTACAAATGACAGATGTAGAGTATGATTGAGAGGGAAATAAGATGAATCAACTATGCATTGTGCATTAGAAGAGCTGATGTCTACACGTGTTTAAAAGGAAATTAAAAACTACAAGATGTTTTAGGTTAGCTAATGTTTATTTTGTGTTTGACGTTAGAGGCTATTTGACATGTAAGTAAAGGCTAGTAATTTTCATCTTAGAGGACTTTTGACTAAATCGATATTAAATTCAAACCGATATGCCGTAAGTGAAACATCGATGTACTTATTCCCCTTTAAAAAAACTTCCATGTCTCTCCAAAAACATTTTAAGACATTATTGTGTCTGGAAAAAAACAACCTGATAATGTATCTTTATGCGAATCTTCATATAAACACTAAAATAAAATGCACGCCTGTCTAAGGAATAACGTCACATTCCCTTGACCCTCCAATCACCTCAAGGTCTCATTTGATTGGAAGGCGGCAAAGGCTCTAATCTCAGGACTAATTCAGCTGCTGCTAAGGGGAGTGTGTTTTTGTACTACACCCGACGTGGAGAGCGAGCGCACGGAAATACAGCCACTCTCTCAACAGCTCCACGAGGATGAAGCCGTGCAGTCTCAACTCCGATATGTGCGGATATTGCTCAAGCCTTCACCACCTCTGTTAAGGATTTAACTCACATTATTTATCATTCGAGTTTATAAGAGCGGTCATATCAAAGATATACTTCGACTCTTTTATCTACAAATGTCTTTTTCTTCTATTTCGCTGAGAATTGGGTCATGATCACATCGCCCACGGTCCTGAGAAATAGCACGAATCCTGTGTGGGAGAGCACTTTGCCGGGAGAGAAGGGCGCAGCTAAAATCAACAAGCCGTTTCACCACCCAGTCTCTCCTGCAGACCCATTACGGCAAGCTAATCGTATTCCCATAAAGATATTGAAAATGCTCACTACAAGGGGAGGACACATTTTGCATCCGGAATATCTTCAACCTTTACCATCAACCCCGATCAGTCCCATCGAGGTAAGAACCAGGCGCAGAAAACAAGACTGGGGATTTTACAAGAATGATTGTTTGTTTGTTCAATAAGATATGCGTAGTAAGATTACTTTCTCTATATGGGTTGTTTCTGTTATCACTTCGGATATGATCTGCGAATTTTACTTGAGATATGCATGTTTTAAGATGGGCTAGGCGCAGTGCGTAAAGTGCGATGCGTATTTTGGCCAAGCACAGAGATTTTAGCTAAATGCCTTTACATAAAGTTATAGATACAAAATGACATCATAACAAATACTACATATCTGACAGATGTTATGTATCCAATAATAATTTGGATCTGTTTTGTTTTACAGCTGGATGCGAAGAAAAGTCCGTTGGCTCTTTTGGCACAAACATGTTCTCAAATTGGTAAACCTGACCCTCCGTCTTCCTCCAAAGTAACCTCTGGATCTAACGACAAGGAGACAAAGTCAGGACCACTGAAAATGAGTGACATCGGAGCTGAAGACAAATCTAGCTTCAAACCCTACTCTAAATCATCCGAGAAGAAAGACTCGTCCAACAGCGGAGATAAATCTAGTTTCCGAGTGCCGAGCGCCACCTGCCAGCCATTCACCCCAAGGACAGGCAGCCCGAGTTCCATTACCTCCGTATCTCCTTTGCCGTCAGAGGGCAAATCGGGAGACAAGGAGGAAAAGAAGGAGTCTGAGAACGGTAATAAAAGCAGTACAACGGAGAGCAACAGCCACAGTAGGATAAACGTCGGCTGTGGAGGGATTAACGTCGACGTTAACCAACACCAGGACGCCACATCTGGATCAAAGGCTATCACGTCAGACTCAACATCTGTAACCTCGGCATCCTCCGTGCTCGGGTCAGGGCTGGTCGCCCCCGTTTCACCCTACAAACCCGGTCACACCGTTTTCCCGCTTCCCCCCGCTGGTATGTCATACCCTGGAAGTTTAGCAGGTGCATACGGAGGCTACCCTCAGTCCTTTCTCCCTCATGGAATGACTTTAGATCAAAAATCTAGCAGTCAGTTATTAAGTGCACAATTTGCTGCTGCTAATTCACTTGGATGCAGTAAGGCTGGAACAAGCCCAATGTCCGGTGCATCACCGCCGTCTTTAATGTCTGCTAGTCTTTGCCGAGACCCATATTGCCTAAGTTACCACTGCGCAAGCCATTTATCCGGTGGACCCAGTGCCAATTGTTCGCATGAGTCGGCGGCTGCAGCTGCTGCCGCCTCGGCTCTGAAATCTGGATACCAACTCATGTACCCTACGCACCATTTGCACGGCGTGCACTCTCCGCCATCTTTTACCGGACATCCGTTGTACCCGTATGGTTTTATGATCCCAAACGACCCTATGCCACATGTCTGTAACTGGGTTTCAGCCAATGGACCTTGTGACAAGCGTTTTTGTTCATCTGAAGAACTTCTCAATCACTTGCGGACTCACACTGCTTTTGCGGGGACGGAGAAGTTGATATCAGGATACCCGGGTTCGTCATCTCTGGCCAATGCAGCTGCGGCAGCCATGGCTTGTCATATGCACATGCCCCCCAATGGGGGTCCTGGAAGCCCGGGAACGCTGACACTCAGAAGCCCGCACCACCCACTAGGACTGAGCTCTCGCTATCACCCATACTCAAAGAGCCCCTTGCCCAATGGCGCTCCCGTGCCGGTCCCCTGCAGCCACAGGTCCATATTATTCTCCATATGCTTTGTATGGTCAGAGACTCACCACGGCAGCCGCGTTAGGATATCAGTAGATGAGAAATTATACGTGCATTTATAAAGAAGATTTTAAGCCTAATGAGTTTTATAATGGTTGTAATTCATGCAGGACGGGATCCATGTGGGCTCAATGTATTTATTTGCGATAGCTCCAAGCGTGATAAAAATAAAATAATTATAATATAATTTGCAAAAGGCTCAAAGTGCATTATTTCACAATTTAGGTCGAAATGTGTTAACATTGCTGTTAATGCATGAATGTATCTTCTTTGCTGACTATAAACTGTAGGCTTCCAGTTATATTGTTGTATAGTATACATTTTCATCTTCTGATGTTTTATTTGGAAGTGGTCTTAATATTTTGAAAATACAAATATTTCCATTAGCTATACTCTTGCCCATGGAACTGTGGTAACGTTTTAGTTCAACTGAGTAATTTTGCAAGGGAAATTCATTTCCTTATGAGATGAGTCCAAAACGTAACCCCACTGATTAACTTTACAGTTCAGACAAATGTTTGATTAATTTGTCACAAGTCTCTATTGTTTAGGGGGTCATTTCCCCGGCATTCCAAATATATGTCTGCAAAATATAATGGGGGTAGGCTACAACATTTTATACTTAAATACTTTCCTTTCTACATAAACCAGCTTTTCGTGTTCTCATTTCAGAACACCGAACACTGTTGTTTTTGTATAGCCTACATTCCCAATTTCTACAATAGAAAGTAGGTTAGGCTACTGATTATCTCTGAAATGCAGTTGCTACCAGTTCGACCAGGTTCAATGAAGACAGTCTAGTACATGCTGATGTTACTTGCTCTCAGTGTAAAAAATTGACCCACGCGGCAAGTTACTTTACGGCTTCTATTTTGGATTAGTTTGATTAGCCATGGCCTAGGCCGTATATGCGCAGACCTAAACGGCCAGGCCACTGTGAAAACCATTGGAAAAACCCTAAAAAAATACTTTATATATCTGCGAGCATGGTTTGTATTTTTGCCATAGGCCATACATATACGAAATCATTCAAAATAAGGTACAATGTAGGCTATTTCTAAAATTATAATTCATAACGTTGGAGAGTTGAAGATTTTCCCAACATGAATGGTGCTATTGCCTTACAGTTCGCAATGGCCGGAAAATATAAATCTGTTCTGTGTGGATTGTTAACGCTTCCTAAAATCTGTTATGGAACAAGTTAGGAAAACGACCATCTCACTGGATTTTATGGAGTAACTTCAAAAAATAATGTTTAAATCCTAATAGGCTGAAGTCGTTTGTTCGCTTATCTGTCTAAAATGTTTATACCCGGCTACTGATCCAATTTTGCTACTTCCAGGATTTTTACGGATAAATATTTTATTTCGTCCAATTATGAGGTCATGGATTACACTCTCAGTAAAAATGGAGGAACAGGCAACTGGTATAAACCGCAGCTAAACTATGATTTATGATGACACATTTCCACAGCTTTTGTGATCGCAGTAATGAAGCCATGGACCAAGTGGCGTGAAATGAAGCAATGCCTAATAATTTTAATCAGCCCTTTTAACAGAGCTCCAGCATCAAACAAACAATGTCATTATCCATCCATAGTAAATCATTCTATTCTCTAGAGATAAGATCTACATCGTTAACGGTCATATGTCATATTCATCAAATCGACCTCCACTCTCACAGATGAATCCTTACCATAGCCTACATGATGTACGGTAACGATGCTTGTAGACAATAATTTACAACAGCAACTAGGCTGCTGTAAAGGGTCTTGTTTGGTGTGATGTCTCTATCACATTGCCCATCAGTCTGAAATAGTAAAAAAGAAAAATATTACAAGCGCTCTGAATTTAATTAGCCTCTTTATTACTGGATTTGACAGTCGGGGCAGTTCACCAAAATAACATTGCATCTAACACACAGGAAGACCATTTTAGTTTCTTCTAACCTTCTAAAGTATGTTATACAACCAAAAATAGTTGTCTAAGAAGAAAAAAAAAGAAAAGAAGATGAACTAGTAAAGGTGTATTTCCCCATGTGGTCCAGCCCTATACTCATCCAAACAGTGTGCCTCTGTGTCCTCCACAACCTCTCCACGACCTCTCCACCACCCCACACACAGGACAAGTTATAGCCTCTCAATCACACCGCAATGACAGAGTCTGTTTTACCACATGCTCCAACCTCAAATATTGTCAGGACATGAGAGGGTGGCTGGGTAAGTGACTCCTCACTGAATCATTGTAACTGCCACCTGTTTTGCTTTGAACGTTGGCACAGGGAAGATTTCTGGCCCTTTGACCGAAGGAAGACTGCAAGTGCACGTCGGCTAGTCATAGACAAATGTTGACGTTAAGAATGGGTGTACTACATACAGCACATACATTATGATGTACTACACATACAGCACATACATTATGGTGTACTCCACATACATTATGATGTACTACACATACAGCACATACATTATGGTGTACTACACATACAGCACATATTGTGATGTACTACACATACATTACGGTGTACTCCACATACAGTAAATACATTATGGTGTACTCCACATACAGTAAATACATTATGGTGTACTCCACATACAGTATATTATGGGATGCCCGTCGCTTTGTGGACAGCTGCATGCCATGTGTCGCAGTGTCCAGGAGTTGTTATTGTTAAAGACATCGTCATCATCAACACCAAACATTGAGGTCACTGAACACATGTTAGTGTGTGTGTGTGTGTGTGTGTGTGTTGTGGGAGGGGCAAGGTGGTAGGTATATTCACTGAGTCTGATGAATATTGAAGGTACGCTAGATGAATACAGTACACACTGTAGTCCCTCCAAATACATGAGAGACTCCAGCTCCCTTCACTCTATATTAATGATCCAATCAAGAGATTCCCTGTTGCTACGTAAACCTTAGTGGTTTGAATAAACCTTCCACAGTGGTTATGTACTCTGGAAAGGGATTCGGATCGCTGTTTACAAAAGGTTAAGATAAATAGATGACCTTTGCCATATTGAATCCACGGAAGAAGTGCGTCCTTAATCATCCAGGGAAACTCTGGTTTGTTTTTCTGGTGGATGACTTCACTTCTCCAAACAAGCTCCATATTTATTATTGTTCCATCACTTCCTCCTTCTGACAAGTAATGTAAATCTCAAATAGGTGTTAGTTAAATCTGTGTTTTACAACAATAACATTAATCTGGATCACCGCTCTTTCGACTATGAGGTGAAGTTCATCGACAACATCTAAGACCTTGAAAAAATAAGAAATCATACATTATGGACTTTATTATAATACGCTACAGTACATCCGATGCGTTAACATCAATGCATCAAGGAGTCTTTATCTGTGTGCGGTCTAAACCAACACGTGTCTATTCAAGAGTGTTCAGTCGCAGCGAAATAAGTTTGGGAATTTTCCCCTTTAAGAAAGTCTGTCAACGCAGAAACCCAAGGAAACAGCAACAGAGAGCAGAACAGTGAACCCTTGTCTGTCACCACTCAACATGCCCTGTAATTTACACACTACTGGCAGCAACCATTTTGAAGTCGGTCTTAGAGAGCAAACTTTTTGTCTCCAAAACGTCTTGCTCTCAGCGAGCTGACTGCTGCTACGGCCGGGTGATTAATGACTTCTGGCCTTATTGTATGGAGGCAGCTAATTAACTGCAGACTGACTGAAGACACGCTATGAAAACCTCCACTGATAACCTGAGCTCTTTTCCTCCCGTACAATCTTGGCATGTGGACACTCTTACTGACAAATTTGCAAGAAGCAGACCCAGTTGAGTAAGATGAATGAGGCTCCCAGAACAGTAAACAGCCTCTAATTTAACAGTACTTAAAAGTATGACATACTGGCTTTGTGCTCCGGCTCCGTTCCTGCTCTCGGGTTTGGAACCACGGCCAAAGTTCCCCGCCGCCGCTGCTGGTTTAAAATTAGGCTTGGCATATTCATGTAGGGTGGTTCTGAATACTGGGCTAGCAGGCATGTGTTCTTTACCTTTTGAAGAGTTGGCAAAACTCTGTAAAATATCTGGGACAGGGAATTAGGTAGGCCTATAATGTTTTTTTTGTTGTTTTTAGAACAGACGTTTTTTTTAATTCACATGCATTTACTAAATCATGAGATCTTAAGAAGCCAGAACGTGCAAAAATGCAACACTCCTAACAACAGTAACCAGGGAAGTGGGCCCTCCTTCAAGCTAACTCTCAAAGCTTACCAGCCAACACATACCTGGCCAGATATGTACTAGCTATCCCGCACGCTTTTTCATCACCCATACTATAATTAGCTTTGTTAACATACTGCCCTGTTTGCAGTTGTGTTGACTGTAACTTGATCCAGTTGCTTTCAAACTTGTGCGCTCTGCCCAAGGAGACTGTTAAACTGATGGACTTTTAGGGGTTAGAGTTAGCTGAGGACAAAACAGTCGCTTTATCTTCCAGACTAGAATGATCTATTTTCATGTAATGATACTGATAGCAAATGGTAGTGAATACAACTGTTCTCAAATTACTTGGTATAAGGAACATTTTGCTTTGACCAAGAGTGGTGCAGCATGCATTATGCTAGTTGGCAGATCATTACAGCTGATGGACATTTCACTTACCCAAGTCAAATATAACAGACTGGCATTCAATAATATACAGGAAGGGGTTGCAGAATCAAGCCTACCATCTGGTTAAATGGACAGAATAATCTAGCGCTCGTGATTAGGTCTAAAGAGGAGAGTTTCCCTTTAATCTCCTTCAGCTTTCAGAAATTTCCATCTGCGCCGAACAGTACATCATTTTTCTTCAAGATGAATTGACTATTTTCGCATGGACCAAAATTAGATCAGCAGAAAACAATCAATCTTGTCAAGGCCTGGGAAAAGAATCTAGATTCAGATTTCATTTCTTTCCTCCTTGTTTTAGTGTCAACTCAGCCCCATCTCCCCCCTCTCTCTCTCTCTCTACCCTCTTTCTCCTCTCTCTCTACTCTCCCTCTCTCTCTACCCTCTTTCTCCTCTCTCTCTCTCTCTCTCTCTCTCTACCCTCTCTCTCTCTCCTCTCTCTCTCCTCTCCCTCTCTACTCTCTCTCTCTACCCTCTTTCTCCTCCTCTCTCTACCTCTCTCTACCCCTCTCTACCCCTCTCTACCCCTCTCTACCTCTCTCTCTCGTGAGCCTACAGTAGCATTGTGGCCATCAGCATCTTTCCCTGTGCCTCGTCTTAGTGTCATTGCATAGATTGCACACTCTTGCTCTGTTGATGAATAACGCCAGGAAAATGTGCCTCAGCAAAGTGATCTTTCTTCAGTTCTGTTCCCCGCATAGTGATCTTTCTTCAGTTCTGTTCCCCGTGGCGCTCTAACAAACAGATGGTGACCTGTATGTGTCTGTGACATCATAACCAACATCTACACAGAGGAGAAAAGAAAAATAACTCCAGTCATCCAGTCTGCAAATTAGCAAGACAACACAACTGTCAGGTGGCAGCCTAAAGTGACAGTTGTCGCCCATTTTGGGAGCGGTGATGTTTTCACTGCACAACAAAAGGGAAATGGGTCCGTTTTTTTATAGGAGACCTGTCTGTCAGCTGGCTCTCAAGTCATAACAAATCACCAGCACTCAGTTGAGGCTGAACATTCAGGGCGTCAGGAGGAAGATGGATGACCTGCAGGCCTTTGAAGTGCTTTGGCAGTTCAGATGGGTCCGCAACGCTGACAGAGAAATATACACAACAGAGCAACCAATAATGAGAACATTAAACATTCCAGCCACCTGACAGGCTGACAAAAACACCCTGGTCTCACATCAATCATCCACGGAGACGTAACCTTGACGATTAGTCCCTTCTGATACTGCCAGTAACCCCTAGGCTTGCAGTGCACTGTGGCTCCACCTCACAACTGAAGGAACACTAATGGCTGTTATTTAATTCGTTACTTGGATCGTAAGAAATACCAGTCCCAGAGCAGGGGAATGTTTGTTAAAGATCTGATGCACACACACGACAGTTTGATATGCCTTAGAAATGGCAGTTGGTGCTTTGTAACTTAAGTGAAAATGTATCTAGCATATGTTTATGATAAAACCTGCACAAACATTTGCAATAATGATGATTCCCTGGCATCTGGACGCATCAAAGTCATACAACTTGAATTTCCAGTGGAGCCAAAACTTGTTATGGCACTACTAGGACTGAGAAAAACAATGTTCAACACATAACATGGTATGGCCTTCATTATCTTTTTATAAAGTTATATGAAGAGGTACACATATGTGAACCTACTGTCAAAACCATAAACACTAACATCACTTGTTTTATTTTTTCCAGTATGACAAATGCATCATGTTAAATGACGTTTCCTTTTACTTTAACACTTGCAAAACGGTTGACAAAGTGACACAGGGACAGATGGCAGAGTCTCAGTAAAGCACTGCATCTTCCACTTACTGTTGAAACTAAATAAGCCAGCCAGCCACTGACTATTTACACACCTACCTGAAAGTGAGCTGCATAATTGTAGTGCCTGAGGATGATAAATGACTTCATGATCCTTGGGGACTGTAGACTAAATGAGGACAGAGCTAATTGCCGTGCGAAATACTTTGGCATGGCCGTACGCCGGCAAGTTTTGCGGCCAAAAAAAGGACCCAGTTGTCGTTGTGAACTCTTGCTTGGCTTCTTTGGCCTCCAAAAGTTCACTTGGCGACCATAAATCATTGGCTGCTTACAGCTGAAACTGCTCGGAGTCACCAACATGCAATAGTCTGAGTGACATATTCCATCCTGACTACATTAGCCCCCAGTTCAAACGAGGCTTCTTTTTTAACTCTTCCTCCATCTTGTACTTTACAGGAAATGAAAACCAGATGGCTTCTAAGACAGATTGCTGTGTATAACAAAGTTGGGCTCACACGGGTGTGTTTGAGACACGCGAAAGGTTGAGACTCCAGAGTTGAAGGGTGTGGCAGATAGGGGTCAACGAGGGTTAGGATACCCTCTTGAGTTTTTACTTGGGTAATAAACTAGGATCGAATATGTGGTTACCTACTGTAGGCGGGTTTAAAGAGCACGTGAAGGAACTGATGGACAGGGTAGGCTAATTGTGCACCAAGAAGTTGGGGAATTTTCTCTGTTGTTAACCGCACGTTTATGAGTTGTGTATGGAACTCACCATTGACGTTGAAGACGGTGTTTTGAGGTCAACAAAGGGACAGTCAACTTCTGTTCTCGACGATTTACAGGAATAACGATGTAACCACCAAGCTGCTACCGTTACTTTTGTCATCAACGATGTTGCTGTTGTTTTTGTAGTTTTTCGGAGAAGAATGAACACAATGATTTCATATTGTAAATCAAGCCAACATAGCAAACGTGACGAGTTGCTCAGTCAACCTGATATCCTACAGTCAACCCGATATCCTACAGTCAACCCGTGAATTAGAGATTCGCAGTTGATTCAGGCGACGGTAAACTAGCTTACGAATACGTAGATGCACAGCTGCGATAGGCTACTTAATTAGAGAGGAAATTGTGAGGTGCGCTTGGGTCGGTTGAAGCTGGGACATTCTATTATTATTACTTGTTTACAATATAACCTCCAAACCTATTGTTTGAACTAATATCAAACATCTAAACATTTGGACGAAGATTTTTTTTGTGTAGTAGACTACATTGAAGGGGGGTACGGGACGGGACGGGATGATATATTTTCACCTTCCCTTTAAATGATGATTACTTTATTTTACAGTCAAAGTGTGGTGCTTCATCATTTTAGTTCACTGCATGAATTGAGCCTTTAAAGAACAATCTGCTTTTGATGTTTCTGCTCCAGCTGGAAACACCTGCCGTAGCTGCTCAAATCTAATATATTAACTCAGCAACTGCCCTAGCAGATGTTTTCTAGATAGCATAGCCCCAAGGCCTGTGCACATGGCCCGCTTGTTTTAGAGAACGCAGTATTTGCCAAGATGAGTGGCCAATTACGTGATTTGTGTATCTGCTCACTAATTCTTATGTTAGTAAAGCTAACTTGGGAGCTAGTTTTCACCACAAATATTCTCTGAGATATGTGGGCTTTAATGAACTGAGAAACCAAACTAGGAGAGCTTTTGTCTAAGCTTTCATTTTAAAAGTTTCACACAAAACTATTTGACACAATTACGTAGCCTACTTGGTCTCTAATGAAACCAGGAAGACAAGAATTAACATTTTGGGACAGGTCAAGTTCAGTTTGGGATGGTTAATTTTGCACTTTGGGACGGTACTGGGACAGTGAGGAAAAAAGTTAGTTGCGTGCCCTCAATGAAACAATGTTCTTTTAAAATGTTTTGCTTTATGTGGAAAGGTTAGTTAGAAAGACATACACATTTGACTTTTGAACTGTGACCAAGAAACAAAAGGCTCACAATGATATACACATCCAATCTTCTGGATCATCTGGAAACTTATCATGTTTTCCATTAGATTAGCGAAGTCTTATCAATTGGAAAAACACTGGAACAATACCCTAGTGTGTGCTTAGCTATCACTCAGTGTGATCAAAGCTATAATTTAAGAGCCTTGATGCCAGCTGGGACATATACAACATCTTCTATTCACAGTTTTTTCTTTTTCTCCTTCTCACATGCACTCAAGTCATGACACACCACAACAAAAAGAAATGCCCCAAGTTATCATCCATCAAACCCAGCCTTTTATTCCCCATCAAAAGACAATGAACTGTCAGAGACACAGTGCTCATACCATGATATGATACCAAATACTCCAGACAAGTATTAAACAGTCTCTGAAATGAAAGGTCATGGCGTTTAGATCATTAAGAAAACAGTACATATTATCTCATTAATCTTCACATGGTTTGAGGGTCAGAGACATATAGACAAATATTATTATGATCTCTTGATCTCTTTCAGAGTTGGCGTACAGATTGGCACAGCTATGATCAGAGTCCTCTTCAGTGGCATCCTTGGTGTTAGATACCACCGTGTCCTTCATCGACTCAGATCCGAGGAATGGGAAAGAAAAAAAAAGATTAAACAGGAATTCCTGAAAGCGTCTTGAAATTCAATCGTACCATACTTCAACAGAAGATTGTGGGCAGAGGCTGTAAGAGGCACAGAGAGAACACTGATGGTTTTGTACAAACAAGCAACAAGTCTTGACTCACATTGCTTTCTCTCCTCAAATCAACCATCAAGCTTCATGGCTACTGTGATGCAGGTACAGTTGCAGGGCTGCCCATACAGGCTGGGTGGGTTGCGCAACTATTTGGTAGACAGGGCGAAACAGAATCCCTCCGTGATCACACTGTCTTCGGTCACTGATTTAGTGTGACAGCACAGATTCCCTGCAGAAGCATTGGGGTCAGGTGCCAAGGCTCGCGCTGAGCATGTTGAGGGAAACAGATCGCAGTGGAGAACACGAGAGACATGCATCTAGATCTGTGTAGAAGTACCACAGAAGAAGAGCTCAGACTGGTGGAGAACTGCATCTAGAACTGTGTAGAAGTACCACAGAAGAAGAGCTCAGACTGGTGGAGAACTGCATCTAGAACTGTGTAGAAGTACCACAGAAGAAGAGCTCAGACTGGTGGAGAACTGCATCTAGATCTGTGTAGATGGAAGCAGGCCATTTTGTACGAATACTTAAACATATAAACAGCTATAAATGTATGTTAAATGACTGGGTGCTTGCTAGCTAGCTTTATGGGGTGTATGACCTCACAGCTTTGCCTTTGCTGAGGCAAAAAAGATCAAAGAAGCTTATCACTTCCTCTTCTCTGAGCAGAGCTATGGAGACAGTAGCGTATAGTGCAGTGTCAAACAGGGATATTTTCGCTCATGTGTGTTTTGGCAATGCCCCAAGACCACATCAACGACCTATCGCAAAATGAATCAGTGAACTGAGCTCTTGAGTGTCAACATCATTTGTCATCAGTGATCCACAGCAGTCACTCTTACGTCAGGTGCAAGGATGCCGCTGACAGAATTGCTGTAAAAATCTGCCAGAACTTTTTTTTTCTTCTCCCTCTCCCATAAACGAATGCATTTTGACACTCCTATCAGTGGCTCAGTGGCTCGGCGGCACAGCGGCCTCTTCACAGCAGACAGCGGAAGCTAATCCTGGGCCCTGGCATTCCTGTTGGCTTCTCAGGACTCTTGTCAGTGGCCCAGAGGTGCCGACGCCTGGCTGTCAAAGGAGGCTGGATGAAAGGCTCTGTCTCAACAACCCTCCGCATGTGATCCTGGGCCATGTAGTACAATGGAAAAGCTTAATCACCGCTTATCGGTGACCGTGTCGCACACATCACAGTGCATGACGTTACGCTACACACACAATGTGCTCTTTCAGAGACTCGTATGACTGTTTTGGTACGTGTAAAGGTTGTTGTTTAATCAATTACGAGATTGTTTTAATGAAGTTTTTAAGGCGATAGAACTTTGATATGATGACTCATGCCAGTTGGAATCGTATTTAGAGCTTTGCTACAGGAACTAAGGAACATTTTAGGGGACAAAAGAGCTTGATAAGAGAAAGAAGGATGAGCAGATGTTGCAAAAGGAGACCCTTTAAAGTGACAGCCCAGTTTAAGTTTATGGACGTCTGTTTTTGAGCTCAGCACTTTGAAAACAAAGGCAGACATTACTCAGAATAAATGCATTATTAAGGAGTAGACGTAAATGACTAAGTAAAACTGTTAAGAGAGCAACCAATGGTAGCCAACAAGATTAATAGCAGGGAGCCTAGCTTCAAGATTGGATTTATTTTCCCTTTTATTTCTCCTTTAATGACTAGCTGTGAACACCACTGTTAATATATCGCCCATGGCTACAGATTGCCAGTGACTAATAAGGATTCAAAATGGCCGTTATCTACATTAATGTCTTTTCATTTGAAAAGTCAATACTGCCTGAGAGACATAGTCTAGTAAGGGTAACCTTGGGTAAAGTAATATGTTTTCAACTATTCAATTACAACTGGGTTTTTTAAGTGCCCCTGTCAAACATTAAGGTATTCTTGCCTCAATGGAAAAACACAGTAAAGCCAGCCATAGCATCTGTATTAATGGATTTCCACCACTGCTCATGTTACTCTTTCAGATAAGTACCAGGTTTTCTAATTTCATTTGTCACCTATGCCCACTTAACTTTCATCAGTATATTTATTATCGCACAAACCACATCTAAATTATTAAAAGCTTAACGATGTAGACTCTGGGAATATGTCGTCCTCTATTTTCTCAGCCCAGAATCAATGTTCTACATTAGTGGGATAAATTAAGTAATACTTTACCCGAGCATGTTGCTGCTTGCAGTGTGTTTTCTATATGTTGGATGTGTATTCTTGGAGCAGGGCTTCCAAAAGGCCTAGCTGTGAAATAAGAGGATATAGATCATTTTAATGAAAGAGTCCAGCTTAGTAATGACCCACAGTGATTCATGTATTAGTAAAGGAAATCAATTGCATAAGCTAAGAGCAAAGGCAGGAAGTATTGGAGCGTAAGATACACTGTGCTGTGTATTACATGATGATTATGCCATTTGTCACACATGTACAAAACAAGACAGATTGAGTCTATTCTTGAAGCGAAACGGCTATACTCAGATTCAGATAAAGCATTACTAACAATAACTGGTACACAGAGAGCGTTTGCCTTAAGGCACTGCTTTGACATGGCGCTGTACTTAGACTCAGCTATTGTTCTCGCCGTCTGTGATTTAACACCGGGAAGCTTGGCAAGACAGCGCCCATGAGAGGACTTTCTTTTTACGTTTAATCGTCTTTTCTACAGTACCTGTACAGGATGATGATTAATACACTCCAAATCCTCCCTGCGTGTTGTTATTAAAGAAATGGTTTATCCACCTGTCTAGACTGCGTAGTATGCTAACGTGTTGTAAATTATGGAAAAGGAACTTATCCTATGTTGAGACTGATCATTCACCCAGAGCATTGGTATGGTCATTCTTCTGTACAGCACAATCTGAAGTGTTATCTTTAACTGGACGGGTCACTCCTCTGTTGAAGATGGTTCTCCCAAGGGTCAGATACACTTCTGAAAGGTCATCACCATCGGTACAGCAGAATGACTCACAGCAAAATAAAAAACTAAACAAATATAACAGGTAGACGACCTCCAGTCAACCTACAGCGTTCATTTTGTTAAATATTTCATTAATGGGTTTAAATGACAGTCCGCTAGATATACACAATACATTTACTGTAGAGCTCTGGGGGGCAATAAGAGGGCACTCTAACTTCTTTCATTTTTTAAAAGGACAATTTTGAGTGAGGAACAAAAGGGTAAAATTTAAGAGGTCACTGCAAATTTGACCCTTCTGTACCGTAGTCAAGATGATCCTTCTCAACTTTTTTTTAAAACTAGACAAAAAGTTGAGGTGGCCTCAATTCTTTCCAGAGCTTACATAAAACCTGACAGACTGTATATGCCTGTTGCTGTGTGTGCTTTTCAAATGGGACATTTCACAAGTCATATCCTTAAGTGAAGGATGGAGTCGTACTGTCATTGCTTTTAACGCCTTACCACCTGCTTGACCTTCTTTATGGGAGGTGCCATATGACAAGTCTGACATTCTAGGGTCACTGTCTACAAGACGAATGCCCCCCAAAATAAACTTCAGCTTAGTTATACTTAGAGGAGGAAGTCCTTCTCTGCCTCTTCTTGTGATTGATGTTTTGCTGCTGTATGACAGACTCGGGACAACAGTTAAGTATTTGAAGATATTCGTAAAATCGTATCCAACCCTAGGACATTAGCCAGTTCTCATAAACTCTTTTTGGAGATTCGATGTTCTGCCAACTACCGAAGAAAAGTACAGAACACCATGTTTATTCATGAATATGTTTTGTCACATAACTTGTGATTGAAAGGTTTTGCCCGACACAATGGTTGACTTTATTCAATATCAGCCCCAAACCATGTGTGATGTATGCATACGCTGTGTACATTCTCATTTATTCACAACACCTTTTCATCCATACTGTGTGTCACAAAGCAGGCTAAGGATTCTGCGGCTTTTGACATAAGTTATGGATGGATATTTTTGAACAGTGTATCATATTCACAGGCCCTGTCGTCACATCAATCCACAGCTACGCTCCATCAAATAACAAGTATTTTCTTCTCAAAGGACCAAATTAACATCTTTCATCAATATTTCAAGAAATGTAAATGATGTGATTTCTCAAATTAGTTTAGCTCCATCTTTGATGTCATTATGAATTATCGCACACACTACACTATAACACACAGAGAGTTCTGGAAGCCCAATTGTAGAACAGCTCGAACGCGATAGATCAAGTAGGTTTGTGGCGATGCCAGACTAGAGTATTAGATATAACCAAACAAAATTAATATTCAAAGAGTTTTTATTCAGAGGGAACCAGAAACCGCCCTCATCAAGGAAGAACACAGAGTACAGAAGGCTGTGGAACCGCTGTGGAACCGAAAGCCTGGCCAGTGACTTGGAACTAAAACTGACATTAGTTCCCCAGGGCGAAACAAACAAGAAGCAGATCTCAACAAATCTACATCCTTTAACCAGAAAAATACAATGTAGCATATGGAATCGGATTACAGGGTTTTATGCTTTGTCAGTCAATAATAAGACGATTGGTTGACGTTGGTGTGTCTTGTTAACTGGACGTCCTCTTGGTTGACATTTAGCATTGCTTCAGGGTCAACATCTTTAAGGCAAACGTCATTGAGTCATTAAATGTGAAGGGTTTTGGCTTTTTCTTGGAGGCATCATCACACATGTTTTCACGCTAAAGTAAATAGCCTCTGCTATACACACGTCTTTGTTTAAACTAGGACATGCCGCACAAAGAAAAGGGAACAATATTACTTGAGGGTAGGCAAAAGAATATGTCGTTAACATGCCAATATTTTCTACATTTCATATAAATACAACTGACAATTCCAAGAGACGCTTGTATAAAATGGATTTGTTCCGTTTGTTTTCTCCTGAGAGATGTGATTCCTATTCTTACTGAACTAGCCCTGTGTGTCTATTTCAAGGACACTGAAAGAGCTTAGACACCTGCTCTTAGGATTATCATTTAACATTCATACATCACCCACAAGATCTGCTGTCCTTCTAATTGCAGATTGTCTGCAGGCAAAATATTGACCCTTGATTTACGACAATATTGAATAACAGAGTCTGAAAATAACTTGAAACTGGAGTCAGTTTGCGGATAAAGGAATTGGGTATTTGTGAAGCCAACACCCTTGTGGCTGAATCAAAAGCGGACCCCTTTTACTCTGTAGACTGGAGGCAAATAGGGTGCTCAATAAAAACACTGCACCAGCCTGCTCTGTTAAAAAATCAATAGCAAGAGGACAAAGAACCTATAGTCATCACTTAATTCTCTTATCACTGTGATTTAAGGGACAAGGAGGATGTTAAATAACTGTAAATCCTTATCTTTGACTTTGTGGGTGGTTTATGGCAGTCTCAACAGCAGTTCACAGACAGAATGTCTATACCTTCTGCAGATAGACGATTTATAGCTTTATTACTCTTTGTCTAAAAGAGCAGAGAAACATATAATTGAAAGGAAGAGATAGCGGCCAGGGGCCCAGGGAGTCAGGGGAGGTAGCAGAATCGAGTATCATCATTGCTAGAGACATTTCATGGTGACAGCTTTACGACTGAAGAGATAGCCCTCTATTTTTGGGCTCCTCTTTATGAAATGAGCAAGATCCAATTTTCTGATTCATCTGCAAACTGTTCTGGCCTGGAGTTTTAGCATCCCTGTGTCTGCCACCGCCCACGCAAGCCAGCAGAGGTCACCGGGAGGACTGGGGACGGGAGAAATCATGGGCCCGCCATCGCACTGTCACAGGCCTCCTCATATTATTGGTCCTGCTGACAACTGGATTACTGTTCTCCCTGATAAGGCCACAATGCACACACTGTAATGGGAATTAGGAGATGTGTAAGTCACTGAGAAATTGGGTGACAGTAGATCAATAGATAGCAGCACAGATTTCTTGCGGGGCCCTGAGGGGCCATTAGTGAAGAGGACCCTTTGTTTGTCTAATGGCAAAAGGCCTGGTGGCAGTGAAGGTAAGTAGGTATTCTAGGTGGAATTAATGAGCTTTGTAAACCAGATATACCATGGTCGTTGAAGACCAAAGGCAAACCAAGGTAATGGAAAACTGAAACTGAACTGACGCCCACGGGGAAGTAGACATGTTGTGCCTTATAAACCAACATGGAGAACGTCACTTACTGTGGTACGGTTTAAAATAAAGCCATCTTTTAAAACGATCGGGTATCGAGTCCTGATGTTACCAGCATGTTCCTGGGTCGTGTGCTGCTGTGAGAAGCGAAAGCACACAGACCCCTCGTAGCAGAGAGGCCCCCGCAGCTAAGCTACGCTACCGCAGCTAAGCTACGCTACCGCACAATGGAAACGCAGCAGAGAGGCCCCCGCAGCTAAGCTACGCTACCGCAGCTAAACTACGCTAACGCACAATGGAAACGCATTAGCCTGGAGTATGTTCAGAATGATTACCCAGACCATGTGACAACTCCAATAAAACAGATTCCCCCATTAAGTTCTTAAGGCACATATTGTGGCCATCACTGCAAGACACTGCCACTTTGCTGCACAGATGATTTGTTGTTACATTGCATTACTCCTAGGCTGTAAGTAGACACAGCAGCTAACTACAGCTGAGCGAGCAATGTGCCACAGAAAACACAAGATATTAATTAGTATATTATGATGGCGGCACATGCATTTTCACAATTAATAAATTCCACCCCATCAAACTGTGATTTAATTATAAATTATGTAAATGGATGCCATGAATCATTTATGCATTTTATTAGCTAAATGGGGGAAGAGAATGTAGGCATATCACGATGATTAGAATTAACACTTTCCAAATGTAGACAGCAGAAGTAAGAGAATATTTAGTGACTGATCAAAACTACACATAGGGCTTTTGCTAATGGCAAAACACATTTCAGCTTACAGATGAATAATTGACAAATAAAGCTGAAAGGGTCAGGTTCACTTGTAAATCCATCTTCTGGCAGATAATGTGCCAAGCTTTACAAGTACGAACGTTAAATAAATCAGTGTTGTACAGTGTATTTACTGTAATGCCATGAAGGCCCGGATGAACCAAAGCATCTGAAATGCTCTTGAGTTTAAGGATATCTGCCTCATCAAGACTATTCTTTTTTTTCTCTCAATGTCAAGATGATGTAGTACCAGGAACAAGGAGTGTACTTAGTTTGAAGAGGGCTGTCAAATCAAACTGTCAGACTGCACTTTTTGATGGAGTCGTATCGCTCGCTCATCTGTCAATCAAGGAGAAAGACTGCTGCCAAAGTCAAATTCAAGAGTTGAGGAGAGCAGAGTTATATGACAAGCTAATGTTTCACAGTCTGAGAAAGCGGAGATATCTGAAGGGCATTGTTAACACTTAATGACTCTTCTGAAATACTCTGCAGATAATAACAGATTTTAGGGCATTAATAACCTCTATGATAGGCCACAAATTATAATTTACTGGCACATTGCACATGCAGGCCTACGCAGTACTGCCAAACAGGAACACTGACAGTACATCATGATAGCATGCAGTAGCATATCACACGTTCTTGCATGTACAATATAAATCAGAAACGTGTTTAACCCTAAAATACTATCTTTACATCCCAGACACACTTAAAAGTAGTGTACCGCCTCTGGATCCCCATGTGTGATTGGTCGATCCTCTGTGTGCTCACCTAAGAGGGAGAGGGCCCCTAGGCAGACTCCTCACCTCACCAGCCTAGCCACGGGAGCCCTAGGAGGCAGACTCCTCACCTCACCAGCCTAGCCACGGGAGCCCTAGGAGGCAGACTCCTCACCTCACCAGCCTAGCCACGGGAGCCCTAGGAGGCAGACTCCTCACCTCACCAGCCTAGCCACGGGAGCCCTAGGAGGCAGACTCCTCACCTCACCAGCCTAGCCACGGGAGCCCTAGGAGGCAGACTCCTCACCTCACCAGCCTAGCCACGGGAGCCCTAGGAGGCAGACTCCTCACCTCACCAGCCTAGCCACGGGAGCCCTAGGAGGCAGACTCCTCACCTCACCAGCCTAGCCACGGGAGCCCTAGGAGGCAGACTCCTCACCTCACCAGCCTAGCCACGGGAGCCCTAGGAGGCAGACTCCTCACCTCACCAGCCTAGCCACGGGAGCCCTAGGAGGCAGACTCCTCACCTCACCAGCCTAGCCACGGGAGCCCTAGGAGGCAGACTCCTCACCTCACCAGCCTAGCCACGGGAGCCCTAGTCCCCAGGAGAAATCCTCTATCCTCCCCTGCTGTCCACAGTCTGTCGGTAACCAGCAGCAGCTGCAGGCAGGAAGCCAGCAGTAACCCTGGGAACTAGACCCCTCGTGTCTGGGAGAGCATGGCTGATGGGCCAGCCAACTCTCTTCATCAGCTTGAGAAGGTATGAATAGCTCAACCACCAGAGCACAGCTCGGGGTGAAGACGTTGCCAGGTTTGTGTCTGCAGGGAGAAAAACCCCTCTCCATGTGTGATGTTATGGTTGGGTTGTTCTCGGATATTTCAACTCATGGAACGTCTCTCGTCCAATCAGAAACAGCGAAATAAATCCATAGAACCCAATTGTTTTATAATATGGTTCAAGAAGACCCGCAGTCCTTCAATACCTATATGACACCTAAATAGACTCTTGAGATAAACATTGTGACTCATGTCTGATATTGGGTAGTTGGTATTGACAGGTACTGGTAAAACTCAGTAGGTATATGTATAATATGAGTTAGTGAGGGTACACAGTCTAGTGGGTCGACTGAAGGTACCATGCAAGCCTAGTTTAGACACTAACTCCCTCTAGTGGCTTTTCCTGGAAGTATACCTTTATTTGGGGGGTAAGAAACAAGTCATTTTACTCAGACTTAAATTGCTCTGGATTATATTGGAAGAACCGGCCGTTATCACAAGATGTTATCACGTGTAACAGACATGTTATTCATGTTACTGAAATATTAGAAAAACGTTATGGTTATTTTCACAGCACTTAATAAAGGTGTATATATTGTAAGATTGTAAACACTATTGTGATGCATACAAAAGCACTCATGCGTTTAACGAAAGCGCTACGTTTTAGATGGAACTGTCCCATTTAAATGCCTGGCTGCAGGCCTGCACTCCCGCTTGAAGTCAATTATCTACACGACTTCCCTCTGACATCATAGCTAATAATGTGAGCTGCTCTTCACCCTATGCTCATGTGTCTTCAGATGAAAGAGCAAGTTCCCCCTCATGACTGGCTTAACAGCAGATTTGGTGTGTGTCTGGGAGTGTTGTGAGAGCCGTGTGACGCCCTCGGACCAGCTCTGGGTGCATGACCACGTGCGGCATCACACGATATCTGGGTATGAAAGGGCCTGGGGAGAGGGCGAGCCTTTTCACTTGAGATCCAGCTGGATCAGCCCCCACGAGGCTGTTGTGCAACTCACAGAACAAGTTAATTATGCCACAGAGCAAAAGTTTACATCGACAGTGTTATCAGGGACCTGTGGCTAATGCACCATGTTATCACAATGTTACTGAAGAGAATAGGATGACGAACATTACCGTTCACAATGAAAAAATAAGTAGGCCTACACGAAACGTCTAAGAACTGGGATAAAACTGGTGAATCAATGTAAAATCAATAAACAACATCCTAGTGTATCCATCGCAAATATTTGAGTTCCATTCCCATCACAATACTGCCCCTTTCTGTATGAAATCACGCATGACATGTATAACATGGTTGCAAGAACATAACTCTAATAGGCCTATACAAAGCATTGCAAACTTGGTCAGGCGCTAACGAATTTCCGAGGTATTTCAAAAACGCTAAAATCATGGAAAAATATATTAACAGGAGTGCAGTGACTGCACAGCACCGTCTACAGGCTACACTGTATCCTACATAAGTATTTGGCAATTCATCATGACATTGCAAAACTAAATTATTGTGCCCATTCATTTTGTATTCTCACTGTTCCATTGTTCTTGAAAACAACATTGTTAAAAAATCAATTCTGTTGGCCTCAGTTGTGGTAAAAATCGATGCTTATGTGACTGTTCACTTGACGGAATTTGCAAATAGCTATGTGCAAAACATGGGATAATAGCGTTGGAAAAAGTCCAGGGGAGACTATGACTATATTCGCTTAAATTAAGTCAAATGTATGTACGCAGAAACCATTCTAGTCTTACCCAAGTTTTTTTTTGTGTGTGAAAACGCGTGTTGAAAGCATGTAGCCTACATGACATCGCCGAGCCTGGGCCGCATAACACAACGATTATACGGTTCACTGTCTCTCTATTAAGAGCGCGTTCTTGTGGGGGAATCGAGCGTTAAATTGATTATTCACCATCACAGACCCTCCTTCCTCCATCCCTCCTCAGAGGCCATTTTATACAGTGGTCACTCGGCACGCTCTGCAGTTTGAACATAACGGCACCAGAAATAACTGTAAAACAAGCATCACAGGATATTTTCTGCACGCGGTGAGTTACGCTATAGCCTACTGTAACATAGTTTTACCCACCATTCTAACATTTCTATAGGCTACTGGTAAATTATTAGGTGCTTCTTTATCATATCTGTGAATAAATCACTTAAATTGTTGACGACATCCCAATGATCAGACACAATAACATGTGTTCTATGATAAAAAGTTGAAGAAGTCCAGAATTTAACTGTGGTTGCTTTTCCAAAAAGCAATGGTTGAATGATTATGGAAATACTTTTTGTTATCTGCAAAAAAAGTAATCAAAATACCACATTGTCGAGTGTAGGCTATTTAGTGTACACTGAGTATTTTATGTCTTGTTATCTTTTATGTTTTTGATACGAGACTACACTGTAACCACATACCCAGTATATGACTGTCACATGACTGCACTTACTTTTATTAGACCGAAATCATTGTAATATAAGCGCAAGTCAAGATATTTCACGTCGGTGTCCACTATGGATTTTAGAGTAAGGAATTCAATGCGTCCGGTATTACGGCAGTGTTCTATGCAAACAAGGAAACGATGTTACTAGTCCTTGATCTAGTGATTAGACACGGTGCTTTTACATAATGTCACTCTACAATGTACCGAGAGAAGCCTTGATTGGAACTGCAACCCTAGGGGATTGCCTTTGTTGCTGGGTACTACATCGGTAAGGCGGAAAAAGATTTGGGGTCCAACTTTTGACTTCTTTACAAAAAGTCAATGTCAAAAGTTAAATTGTGTGGTGCTGCATGTCGGCTGTCAGATAAGACGGGCTGTGATTGGTGCAGGTGTGCGTTGCTGTTTTACTTGATCTTACCATTCAAGCTGTTGGGGAGATACTCATCATACTTATGTTTCCCTCAGGCAAAAGAAGATCCCAGAGTTTCCAGTATGGACATTTTCAAGAGCCACAGTGGAGGCAAAAGATAACCCGTTGATGCAATATGTTGTCAATCATTCGATGAGGGAACATCCGGCTCTGAAAAAACTCCGTCTGGTAAATGGGATGATTTGATTGAACGTGAACCAGTGCAAACAAAGCCACAAGGAATATACAGTACATTGACCCCATTGTTTAACTTAATGCTCTTATGATTCTTCCCTTTGGCACTTATTTTTGGTTTGTTCACAATGTATGCTTCATGTTTGACTACTTGCAATGTTGGGAATATCTCGTTGTTATGATCAGTGACCTATGCACTTTTGTAAAGCTCTCTCTTGGAAGTCGCTTTGGATAAAAGCGTCTGCTAAATGAATAAATGTAATGTAAATGACCCAGAGTACTGGGGTTAAAAACAAAAGAACAAATCCCCTTTTAGTCGTGTTGTACGATAAGATTCGGGATTAAAATGTAGATCTTTCTCTTTCAGAGAACCATGGAGGATCCACTGAACTTTATCATGGTCGCCTGCGAGCAGTCCCAACTGATGGCTAACCTTGCCAGACTGATCAAAGCCAAGAAAGCTATAGAGATTGGTATGCACAATATATATTAACATATATTATACATTTACATTTAGTCATTTAGCAGATGCTCTTATCCAGAGCGACTTACAGTAAGTACAGGGACAGTCTCCCCGAGGCAAGTAGGGTGAAGTGCCTTGCCCAAGGACACGTCATGTGGCAACCCGAGAATCAAACCGGCAACCTTCATTATACATATTTAATTGAGCATGTATGACTGTGTAAGCCTTTGCATGGTATCGGTTTGTGGTAGTTATTTGAGTGTTACCCTTACAGTCTCAAAAATAGATAAACATTGTCGATTATGTAAATTGCCCAATTAACTTGATCCTTGGTTGCTGGCCAACAGGAGTATACACTGGCTACAATACTCTGAGCATAGCGTTGGTTTTGCCAGAGGACGGCAGGATGGTGGCTTGCGACGTCAACGAGAAGTTCACAAACATCGGCAAACCTTTCTGGAAGGAGGTAATCAGGGGTTTGTTTCCTAAAATATGATTTCATACATTTCCCAGTGTGCTTGCCATTTTTACAATCTTTGGTGAAGCTAACAAACCAAGCTTGTGAAGATCTTATGATTAAAATATTTGGAGGTGCAATGCAATAGCACTGACTGATACTATATTCCCACTACGGCAAGTGCTGAGTGCAGTGGATTGACTGGTTCCCAAGGTAACGGATACTGTTCTGATTGAAACACTTGCATGTCATCATGAACGCCATCTTTGTTGGCTGAGTACTGACTGCACCCTGACTGAAGAGTGCATGCTTTGGTGTCACAGGGCATTATCAATAACACACAAGATGCAGGGCCCTAATCATAATATATATTGGGGGACACACATTCAAAATGTCACCCCCAATATATTGATATAAAATATAAACTGTGCTACGATACGACAGGCAACCATGCAGGCCGTCAGAAATTATCCCCCAAAAATGTAATAACTTTGCTAAATGTTAAAAAAAAGGAAATCTCCCCAGCAGATTTCCCCCCTACCCCCCCAATGTCGACTCCATGGTTACGGCCTTGACAAGATGGCATACCTGAGTTAATCATTTATCATGTAACTCTAGATGGATCATAATGATTAACTTGGAGACGTGATTAGCTGTGGTTATAGTAGTTTTGATGTTAAAGACCTGTCCAAAGGGCATTGAATGGGAATGACATTTTGCTTAAAATGTACATTGTTTCATATATATTCTTTGCCAAACACTTTTCATAATCTAGTATCTTCTTGTTGCAGGCTGGAGTGGAAGATAAGATTGATCTACGCATACAACCGGCTCTGAAGACACTAGGTACGATATGCCATGTTTTTATTACGCCACGACAGACACTGCGACACGATCACCACGACAACAACGCTGACATGGCAGCCATCTTCCCCAGATGACCTAGTGGCCGCCGGGGAGGCCGAGACCTTCGACTTCGTCTTCATCGACGCAGACAAGGCCAACTACGACAACTACTACGAGAAGTCACTGCAGCTCCTGAGGAAGGGAGGCATTATCGCCATCGACAACGTGAGTATCCCTGCCTCACGTCTGTGTCGTTTAAAATGAACCTGGGTCAGACTAGGATGGAAGGATAAGATGGCTGAGCGGTTAGGGAATCGGGCTACCAATCAGAAGGTTGCCGGTTCGATTACCGGCCGTGCAAAATTACGTTGTGTCCTAGGGCAAGGCACTTCACCCTACTTGCCTTGGGTGAGAATGTCCCTGTACTTACTGTAAGACACTCTGGATAAAAACGTCTGCTAAATGACTAAATGTATGTCGTGTCTGGCAGGTCCTATGGAGTGGGAAGGTTGTCAACCCTGCAGAAGATGACGTAGACACCCAGTCCATCGACAAGCTGAACAAGAAGCTGCATCGAGACGTGCGGATCAACCTGAGCATGCTCACAGTGGGAGACGGAGTGACACTTGCATTCAAATTGTAGATTTTGCCTTCGTGTTTCCATTAAGTAATGACAATCAGGTAACTGTCCTTAATTGGTTAGGGCTTCGATTAGAACCCCTTTATTTCTTACCATGTCTTATTAACGGTTCCTTAACGTCGATGTTATAGCTTAACTGTTGAGATTGTGGATAATGTAATTGTTCCTTTGTGAGTACGAAAATGACTGAGTATTGTGAGTGTGTACACACAGTACATCTGTTTAGTTCATGGAATACAAATATCAAAGCCTGAAAAATATACATGGTTTGTTTACTTGAGATCAATCTGATAAAAATGCACCATGACATGCACCGTTAACCAAGGTCTATTGAAAATGGTACTGTACCGCTATAATACAGCTCTAGTAAGTAGTTAAAACATTCTTGAAACAAGAGTTACTTCCGTTTAAAGACTTTATTGCAAAGGTAGACATACACACTGACTAGGTTTCTGATCAATTTCCCAGTCAATTTTACACAACTATGGGGATGTAGAGGAGGCACTCAGATCTGAACCTTCACTCTAATCACACGGAGAAAAAACCCATTTGGCATCGTCTTGCAACTTCCACGTTCAACTAAGAAGCAGTCTGATCAAGATAATTAAGAGGTTAGGACCTGCATTGGACCTCGGCGGGGGTAAAAATAAACATCTACTTATAAATACAGAACATCCAATCAAATGGTGTCTAGTTGGTAAGCATTTTTAAGTAGGAGTAGCCATGACAACAGGCAAAGCATTTTACTAATGAAATGGTAAATGTGCAAACGATAAGGGAGGATAAGGGGTATAAATAAAAAGGTAAAAAGGTGCCCACTAGTGTGCAAAATAACTTCAGGTTTACATTCTATGTTCAGATTACATTATCACACACAAAGTAAAATCTGAGAACTCTCTTAGAACGGTACTTGGATTGTCTGATGACCCGAATCAACAAATACAGGTTTACGTTAATTAGAAGGATGTCTTTCAATAGCAGAAACTGAACAGGGTTGAGGTACATGGCTGTATAAATAACAGACTCAGTTAACACATAATGGCGACAAATTTAGAGACAGTGGTTTGTAAGGGAGGCCATCTAACAGTATCAGGACTGAGTTCCGGTGGGAGTTCTGCTGAGTGGGCTGGAGACACGCGGTCCGTTTCTGCTGATATTACCTTAACTGTGAGGTTACTGGGTTTGTGGAGATGCTTAAGCCTCCAGCTCCAGCCCCAGTCCCAGTTTGTGGCCTCCAGCATTGATGCTCTTCCCGTCAACCAGTGCAGAAAGGACAAGCTTCATACCTGCAAAACAGAGAAGACATTAGAGTTTTTTTGTTGTTGAAATATACGTATTTATTTGTAACTGTGAGGTGAAATGTAAGCGGTGCTATGGCAACAAGAGCTAGTTTTCACCTGGCCGTAGAGTTTGAGTGTAGCCAACTCCCACCAAGCTGGCATTGTTCACTTTAGCCTTAAAAAAAAACAAAGCAGCACAATTAGTTAACTAAAACATTACAAATAACATCTAAATGCAATGTACCAAACTATCGATTTCCCAATAGTACCCACTTATGATTTATTATTAGTAATTAGAAGCACTTACAGATATGGAGGCAGTGGAGTCCAGCTGGTACTTGGCAGAGATGCCAAAGCGGGTGCTGTTACTCCCTGCGGTCCAGGCCAAGTTCACAGCAGTCTCCAGCTTGTCATTCACCTTCTGGTAGATGGACCCACCGAATTCTGTGCCATCATTACTGGAACATAGACATGAACCATAAGCATTAATTAGCAGTTCGTAGTCTGTGTGGGGGGCCGTTGGAGATTTGCAATTCAATTATTTCGTTCTTAGAATTAGTTTAACTATTGTACTGTTTTTAAAACTTAATTTAAGATCCGTATATGTTTATTGTTGGCTCCTTCCTGCCACAGTAAATTGTGTTTGTGTAACCTACATGGCGAATAAACCAAATTCTGATTCTGAAAACTCAAAGAAGATACTTACACATTGGTGTGCAGCTGGAAGTCGCCGGTCTTGTAACCAACGGCAAAGTTACTCTGGGTCATCTTGGATTTGGCCGTGTCGAAGGTCATCTGGTAGCCAGCCAACCAGCCCTCGTAGCCTGCCACCGCCGCCCCATGAATGGCAGGTCCAGCAAAGTCAAAGTCTACATCGCAGCCAAGGTTGACATATTCACGCTTATAGGCTGTCTTCACCTTCCCACTCTTCTTGCTGTGGAACACAGGGAACACAGGGGACACAGGGAACACAGGGAGCACAGGTAGAAGGTACATGAAAGGGATCCCTTAATTCACTCTGTATCCAGTACATGTATAGTTAGGTTACACAAAGCATGGGGATTTCTCCCTTGCCATTTTTCTTGCACATCCCATTTGACTGAGAGACATATTCAACTCTGCTAGTTTTACATCGAAACGTACCCAGTATTTGGTGAGAATGTAGTGTCAAATGTAAGTTTCAGTCCTTTAGTAATCTGAAAGGAGAAAACAATAATTACATCAAAAACAATTTACATCGATACATCCCCCAAACACACTCGTCGCCGTGCGTTTCACGAACGGGTCTTTTTCCTGCATACCTGGTCTTCCACAGTAATCTCTGTCCCAAGTGTGTTGTCTGTGGTCCACTTCTCTGTAAATGTCAACCCATATTCAGCCCACTTGTATTTGGTTTCCAGGTTTCCATTGACTTTGCTAGTGTCCGTGTTGGACGAGCCAGTGGTTTTGAATTCCTACACAGAACGAACGACAGGATCACTAAGGACACGTAGAAGCTGTAGTGAGACCTTTCACATTTCCCTACGTCACTGGACACACCATCTTTATAAGCTTAACTCACCACTCCACTTGATGACTTAGTCTTCACATCAAGTTTCACCAATCCGAAACCTGTTAAATAAAAACGAAACCACAACATTGTTTAAAGCAACTTAATGATTTGGCTTTGCCAAAAGCAAGCATTTGGGTGCAGGTTTTGTATTATACATCTAATGTTAAAGGTGACATGTTTAAAGGATGGTCAATAATTGGATATTATTTTGATTAAACTCACCGTATCCTTTGTTAAAGATATCCTTCGCTGATTTGCCAAGGTCGCCGTATGAGGGAGGGACAGCCATTCTTCCTAAGAGGGAATATTTCAAGGCTACTTTATCAACTTAATGACAGAATTCTGCATGCCCCAGGTAGATAACTTACTGATGTCTAATAATGAAACTGAAAACTAGATCCGTTCACCTTCGAGTTAGGTATAAAATGCACGCGATGCAGCATTAGCGTAGCTCGTTACCCGTTAGTGTAAAATCACTTAAACTTAACATGTACTCACTATTGTCCCATATTTCTGAATGGGTAGATATATATATACTTTATTAATCCCGTGGGGGAAATTCAGGATAGAATAGGATACAATATTCATATATCCTACCTATTTAATTGTGTTCGATTCATTTAAGAGACGAGGCTGCTGTCTTATTGCCAATACATTTATCAGACTTGAAAGGTCCCTCTCCAGTTACCTGTTGCTAGCTACTCGTTAAAAATCTATTTTGAAATGACAGCAGCAGGTTCGTCTCTTCTCTATAGGTAACTAGCCATGATAGCAGAAATGACAGCCGAGCCAGAGAGCTAGGTAGCTATCTTAGCTGGCCAGCTACCTGGAATTGTACGGTTTAGCACTGTCGGTAGCTAGCTAGCGTTGTCGCGTTGCTGACCTTAGCTAAACTAGCTAGCCAACAACTGAGAATACACAATTTGTCTATCTAGCTAATGTCACCACCGTTAAATGGCAGTTCACCTGCAATTATTTTTGGACAAGATAGTAACTGAAAATAAAACTGCCTATAAATCTTGTTATGTACTTACTGACAAATGTTCGGGGAGAAAGTCTAGTATGTTCTCTGCAAATCGTGTCCAGCTGGAGGGCGATGTGAAGGAGACACCGCAACCAACACCCCTTCTTGACCGAGGTGCGGCAGGACCCAGAAAATGAGGCAGTTCGATTTTTGCCTTTAAAATAATTGCAAATTCAATGTATTTGTATTAATTCAAGTATGTAATATTGAAATATAAAAAATATTATTGTCTACACGTGTAAAATATGTTAATTATACTAACTACTCAACCGAGCAGCATTTTTTAAAGAAATTATATATATGGCAATTGCAAGCCTTCCTTTTCGCCATGGCAACCACAACGAATGGGTCCTTGAACGACAGACTGACGCTGCTGTTGTTGGTTGCTAGATATCTTAGTGTACTGTAGCTAGCGAGGTGGTAGCAAATATGGACGGTATCTGTTACTACTTTCTACCTGATCTAGTGCTTTGTCCCGCCTACTTTGTACTGTCGATTGATTTTGTGTGTGTGTTTGTTTAGTAACGACATACTGAATGAGCAACAAGCGCTGTTTACGCAACCAATATACTGTACAATTTGCTGTCTTAGCTACTACTGGTACTGTAGTGTAACCAGTATCATACTAGTACTGCAGTGCTAAATAAACCAGTACTGACAGTTATCTCATCGACTTTGTAATTTTGATTGGATACAGTAGCTGTACTAGTGGCTACATTTAGTTGACATACAATGACGACTAGGCTAAACCGGTCATCTTTATTATTAATAATGCCTGGGATGAGTCCTAAAACATCTAGCTATCCTTATCAGATTGATTATGTGTAGTAGGCTAGGCCAGGCTAGCCATTCCTTGCCAATCTTTTTCACTTCAATGTACTAATGGAAATAAGTATATGTCAATTTAAATCCTGTTTTTACCACAAATTAATTCACACATGATTTTAAATTCAGTTTAATGATGGAAGAGAAGTATGCCATCAGCTGGCACGACAACTAAGCCACAACATTGCTACACTTGTATTACATTGGTAGGAAATGACTGAATTCAACATCCTGTAGTAAAACTATAGTCCTAAACTGTTGTTCTGAACACTAAACCAAACGCGGAACCACAAATATAAGAGCTATAACAACATATGTGTCTAACATTAGCAGTTATTTGCAATTAGCTAGAACTCATGAGCTGAGGATCCAAGACAATAATGGTTAACAAGATGACGTGATGTTTTTACGTGATGGACAAAACCTACACACGAACATGTTTAAAGTCTTGGTCATATCTACACTCACATGCACAGCCATGAATACCACGTCCAGTGTGTTGTTGTTGTTGTTGTGTTTCTCTAATGAAAGGAACATCTGAGATCAGTCTTGATAATCAAAGCACATTGTGTTTCAAACATACACATAGTTATAAGCAACTGTAAACATATTTGTGTTCAAGTGCATGTTGCAAAAACTTGGTACATGAAATATAAAAAAATAACTATTGACATATCCAAAGTGAAATAAATTAAGACATTAATATAATAATACATTTGAATATGAGGGATCTGTGAAGGTGCTAAAACAATTTGAGAAAATATGTTGATTAATATACGTATAGGATAAACTTGTCATGAAGTCTGCTCACTTAATACACAATGTTACAAGCTAACCAACTCCACAATATGTAACATCTTATCAGATATGCTTTCCCTATAAATACAAATTTAATTTTACACCTAAAGTAGTTGGCAAATGGAATGATTTAAAGACAATTGTACACTTTCTCATTCCATATTTTTGGCTGTTTTTGAAATGACACTGGTAATTGCTCTCTTTCACTAAGATCTGCTTGCATCAAGGTATACTACCAAAATAAAAGAAACCAAAATACTAGTATATTCTGTACTATAAGAACAGGTTAGAAATCAAGCATTCAACATTCAGGTAATACTGTTAAAACTACCGTTGCTTAATTTGAAATGATGTATTTTTGCACTCCCTTAAAACCATAATAATAGCCAGCAATAATAAAGTAATATATGTTTCAACAACTTGAATGTCGTATTGTTAACACATTTTCATATTAAGAAATTTAGCAACACTTAACATGGATCATGTTTCTACTATTGCTTCAAGGTGGTCCATATTGAGAGCTTGAAAGTCAGAAACATGTAAATACCAAATATACTGACAAAGAATCTAGTCTTTAGAAAATAATTTGTTTGAATGATTATACAACTGTATAATCATGGATGTCGACTATTCATACTGATTTCAAAATAAGGTATTTGGTTACATATGGTGCCTGAGAATATATTTTTCATGGTGTCCCAAACCATCACCACTGCCACCACCATGTCTCCTAGATTAGTTTTAATCTTAGACTCTGCATATAAAGATGCTCCCAGCTTTGCACTGCACTTCGTATAGAGAGGAGAGGAGAATATTTTCACAATTCCACTCCTTAGAAACTAACAACAACCATAACCTACCCCAATAAGTTCACTTTTCAAGTCAAATAAGGGAGAAGGTGAACACTTCCTAACAAACCCCAAAGTCGACAGAAATCGTTTAAATCCCTTTCAACATGCCAGCAGGGGGGGGTAGCACAAGTCACATGACACGAGAAGGTTTGGCTCGTCCGTACCCTGTCAACACCATGGCACGACTAGGGTCACGATCATGCAAGCCATTTCAACAGTCTCTTAACTATTGGACATGAAAAACATCATATACCCACGTTGGCGATTGTGGAGAGCAGCTTGGGCTCCCTGGGCTGCTGCTCGGACCCCTACCTGATGAACCGCCTCATGGCTGTGGGGCGAGAGAACGGCCAGCAGTACTCATTGGGCACCGGCCCGTTGACGTTACACTCGAAGAAAGAGAACATGGGGAACCAGATGCGAGCGCGACGGCTCTGCTGGTAAGCTCTTGTGTTGGCCAGTGTGTGGTAATACAGGAAGAGTCTGGTAGTGATGTAGAACGCGATGAACACGTCGATTGAGTAGTGTTCGTGGGCGGCCAGAATGAAGAAGATGCCAAACAAATTCAGGACCCAAGATAAAGTGTGAATGAAGTTCCAGCTCCTTGGGGTGTCTGTAAAACCAAGATACACATTTCAATGCTAGCTTGAAACAGGATGATAAAGGTCTGTATATTCACTGAATGATTTATTACAATCTGCAGTACCACTACAGGACACTAGGTGGGAGCAACGAGACAAGACATCAGTTATCAAACACAAAACACCTGGGTGTGAAAAACTCACATTCAGTGACAAAGAAGTTGAGCATTGTTAGGACCACAGTGTGACCACTGAACATGTAGTCACCACATGTATGGACTCCTGTAAGGGTCATTCCAAACCCAGTCCAGATGGCCACAGCTCGATGTAGTTTGGCCCACACGTCACCGTTTATCTGGGAAAAGGACGAGGACAAGGATAAACACAGGGTCAGAGAAAAGTACTCCCATTTATCCAAGCATGCATTCAGCTGAGCATGAGTCTACCACCGACTGAGAAGCAAATATCCAAATCACGTTTACGATTCCATGTAACCAACAGAATGTGGGGGATCAGATGGCTGAGCGGTTATGGAATCAGGCTAGTAATCAGAAGGTTGCCGGTTCAATTCCCGACCGTGCAAATGACATGTGTCCATGGGCAAGACACTTCATCCTACTTGCCTCGGGGGCAATGTCCCTGTACTTACTGTCAGGCTCTCTGGATAAGAGCGTCTGCTAAATGACTAAATGTAACAGAAACCGAGCACTGTTGTTTTTTCATGTATGTGTGGAAAATAACTACCTTTCCTGAGCACTGCAGGTGCTGTCCGGGCACCGACAGGGACGTGACGAACATGGTGATGCAGCGCAACATGAACACGGTGCCCATGAGGCTGCACAGGCGACGCAGCAGGATTGACCTGTGACGGGGTCGTTTCAATGACAACGCTGCAGTGAAACCAGGAAACGCACTGTGTGTGACTGCTAATATTTGATGCTGCCCCAGTTACTCTACCTGTGCTTGTGTAGTAGCAGGACCAGCAGCCAAATGTTGCAGAGGATGACTCCACATGCCTCAGCCATGGCAAAGGCCCATGGGATTCTAGGAACACTGGTTACAGAAAGAAATTGGTTTAATCTTCTTATTGCAAGCTGGTCAGATTATTTCTCCCGATCTATTAAAACAAACATGTGTTTAGCGTCACAGACTAAACAGATGACAACCAGTGACCAGAGACACAACATATAAAGTGGACCACCAAAGTGATATTTTACTATTTTCAACAACCATAAAATTAGAAAGTTATATTTTATACAGAGAAACATTCTAGGAGCTTCTTTTCATTTTCGGGGGAATTTGTCAACAGAGAGGATCTTAAATAACCAACACAGGAGACCAAGAGAGCGACTTATTCATTCCCTTGATCATCTTGCCAGCAGCACTTTGGCATTTGCCACCGAGTCTAAAATCGCCTTTTAGAATGTTGTCTTGAAACTGCCTTGAGAACATTCCAAATAACAACTTAGCATAAACAACAGTTCTTGCAGTCTATGACCACACACAGTTTGAAATATGTGAGTCTAAGAACAGACACGTGCAGAAAATAGGGCAGTGACAACGTCCATCTGGCCTGATATTCCCCAGCAGATGATTAAAAACGCAAAGCATTTCTGGCCTAGCTCCCAGACTTGCCCCACCATCATATTCACTTTCACTGCTGCCTTTCTAAACACCCCTTCATGTTCACACCAAAACATCACTGTTGATGTCGTCATTATAAACTAGCATAGCTATATGGTAAATACTACACAAACTAGCGCACTTTTCTTAAGTATTTCAGTTAACAACCCACCTGTCTAAGAAGATATCTGGCAGGGGTGGGTAGGTTCCCATGTCCGGCACCCTCTCGTGGACTATGACCATGACGAAGGAAGTGAATCCGAACACAAACATGACGTATACGGAGCTGAGTGCTGTCTTCCAGTACTCGGGGTCCAGACGTCTCGCCTGCTGCTTATACTTCCCGTTAGTGTACTGGTGGTACTCCTCGCCCACTGGCGCCGTCCTGGCGTGATCGCGCTCCGGCGATGGGTCTCTGTCGTAGTGCCAGTCCCCCGCGCCGTTCCCGGTGGGCGAGTGCCCGTCGAAGGGCAAGCCCAGCTCCTCCAGGACGTCCGAGTTCTGCTTCTGGAGCTTGCGGAGGGACACCATCAGGCGCTTGATGTCTCCCAGCACCTTCAGTTCCAGCGGGGGGGGAGCGGAGGTCGTATTCGCTCAGGGTCAGGAGGCTGGTGCCGTCCAGACGGTGCGTGTTACACAGGAGGTCCACGTAGTCACAGAAGCCCTCCTCCTTGAGCCACTTGGCAACATGTTTGGGGGTCCAGCGTCTGACGCTCAGCTGAGACATCTCCCTACGCTGAGAACTGAGAGAAGAAGAAACGAGACGACAGGTGACTTGCTGCAGGAAGTGACACACAGATACTGGCCCTGACCCTGGTATGGGTCGTGGGTGATGCTACCAAGGAAACGTGACAGAGTTGTGTCTCGAGACGGCACCGAAGTAAAGAGAAGATTTTGAGAAGGATCGCAGTCAAGATTTTGGCACTTGACTGAGCAAACACTTCATCTTCCAGGCTTGTTTATGGCTGTCTAATGATTTGAGCAGGGGGGGGAGGGGGGGGACGACGTGTTAGTGTGCTGCATAAGAACACAGGGCAGAAGTTCCACACCCAGAATAGGTCTCAAAAATGAAAAACATGAAAATAAATAAGTTGAGTTACTGCAATATTTTTTTTATTCTTCTTCAATAGTCCCGTGGTTAAGTCTTAGAGAACAACAGATTCCCAGTTTCGATTGAATCAGCAGAGTCCATTTCTATCGCCTGCTAAGCAACATTTCGTAATCATTCCAAAAACAGACCCAGACAGTTGGGACACTCTAGCTACAAGACACGCTACTTCAAACCCACACACTTATCTCATACCCACTTGTCTAGTAAGGAACACCTAAAACAACCTGTCATTCAGAGTGAGCTTGTTGGTAACAGTTATGTCTTTGAAAGGAAAGCTTGCTCAATGGGGATCACAACCTCTATTATTCTTTGTTATTAATTATAGCTTTGAAATAGATCAAGGAGGAGTATACCAGTTGTTATTGGTATTGCTATTTAAACACCAATTAAATTAATTGACCATGGATTACTGTCAAATTACAAATTGAAGGTTAGGCAAAAACAACTTAACAAAATATGTCAGAAACGACACGATTCTTACTTACGCCTTCTGGCTCTGATCTGTATCGGTATGCAGTATCGTTATACAAACTTAGAACCGAATCAGCATCAGACAGAGGAATTGATACAACTGTGGAGCATCATGTTTATGCAGCATTGACATTGTCTTGATTAACTCCAGTAAGTTAGGATACACTGTATTGTCCGTCAATGCCAGAGAGCGAGATGCTTATCATTAAACTATGGTGGTGCAGACCACATTGTCTCCGGCGAGACACAATCCATGTCCTCAACTATGTAAATCCGTAACACCTGGGGGCTATGCAACAGTGCTGGCTGCAACAACCGAACTGACAGCAAAACAGAAAACATATTAAATGTTAGCTAGCATTAACACTAGCTCTAGATAGGTTAACGCAGACATCAATCTGTCAAGCTAGCTATACTTAACAATAAAGCTAGCAACGTTAATATAACACACACAACTCGTCTTAAGCCAACCCAGAGAGATGATGGGAAGACTAAATATCATTAGCTAGCTAGCCACGTCAATAGCTAGTTAGCTAGCAGCTACCACATAGTTGAGTTGTCCAGTACTAACAGGACTTCAATTAATTAGGTGGTTGAAGCTATTTGGACACCCGTGGAAAATACTCACCGGATTCCAGTTGGAATCTGTTTTGACATATACTTCAATGACAGGGTTGATGCAAATCATTTCTCACAGGTTGGCTACGCTACTTTACATCAGCGTTGAACACATAAGGGGGCATAACCGTACCTATGAAAAGAGACGCGCAGTTGTTATATTGTACAGAAGGCCTACATAGACCATGTACGGGAACGACGACACCTGCTGGTCAATTATGGGTACTATGACACATCAACTTTGAAACAATCATTTACATTTTCTACTTTCTGACTTAATGTCTTTCGTACCAAAATTCAATGTTGTTCATAATAAATTACATAATACCCAAATCCCCAAATGTAAACATGTGTAACTTAATATAGCCTACACATTGGGTCACTATTTTTAGTTTTAGACTAGGGCAAAGACACCTGCCACTGTCACTACCGCATGATCGCAAATTAACAGCATAAGAAGATGGTTAGAGAACAAGTTCGTTCGAAAATGTATTACATTGTAAACTGTAGGATAAACTGAAATCTGATGGGTCACAGTTGAGTTATGTGTAATGTCCAGAAGAACAATGGTTCATCTGACGCTGCAACAGTGAAAGAGTTGGAACGGGTTTTGTACGGGGGTAAAAGGTTTGGCAATCACGTGGACGAAGTTTGGCCGAACTTGTTTATTGCGGACATGTAAGTCATTCAAAACCATTGCATATTGTAGTCCCGGGATAACATGCAAGGGAAGACGAATTTGAGAATGTAGAATGTAGGATTTGTAGAATTTGGAATGTAGCCTACTTTTGGTGAGATCACTGTATTTCCCCCCTGTTGATTATGAACAGGTCAGCGGCCAACGACCGATACGGTTTATGGAAGCTTGGAATCACCCATGTTCTTAATGTTGCACACGGAAAGGCCTACTGTCAAGGAAGTCATGATTTCTATGGATCTTCTATGGACTATCATGGGGTCCCCGCTGACGATTCTCCCTCTTTTGACCTCTCAAGCTACTTTTATACCTCTGCTGAGTACATAAAAAATGCACTTGACACACCAGGAGGTAAAGAATCATTGAATGGATTAGCCTAGTTCATTAAACTAACCTGTATTTTACTTCACCAAGGTTACGGTGCATGTCCACTACAGCGTTATTTAATGCTCTGCACAGCTTGCCTTCCCGCAGTAGCCTATAGCTCATAGAGTTAATATTATGCTATAGCTACACCACTCTCGGGGCGTTTCAGACAAGTGGCTGATACAGAGTTGTAGTTATCTAAGGTCCTTGTAGTCATGGCCAATAATAAAAGGTTTCCCCAAAAAAGCTTTCAGAAAGATTTTTGAAAACAATTGTGGAAAAAAATCTACTGAGAAGTTTCTAAAACGTATTTTTTAAACTTTAGAAACGTAATCTTTTTTTCACAAATATTCTTTCCACTTCTTTTTTCACAAATATTCTTTCACAAATATTTCCCTACGCGCCGCCCGCTCCGCAGTAATGGACACACACCGTTAGTCTATGAATAATCATTGATGATTTTCACCTGTTGTTTTATTCTCCAGCTAGGGTCTTTGTCCACTGTGCTGTTGGGGTGAGCCGTTCTGCGTCGCTAGTTCTCGCCTACCTAATGATCCATCACCACTACTCCCTAATGGACGCCATTATAAAGGTCAAAGAGCGACGGTGGATCTTTCCAAATAGAGGATTTCTGAAACAGCTCTGTGCTTTGAATAGGAAATTACACACAACGGCTTGAGCTGAGAACATTATCAAGGTATTGACCACACATATGTTTTTGTTTTGTTTATTAAGATTATGTAATCACAGTTCATTAACAGTAAGCAGTAGGCCTACTGTAGCACAGGTGGTAGCATCTTCTAACCACATGGGTGGTGTTTGTGTTCCATCAATTCAGACCTGTCCCATTAGAATCCAGATGTTTTTTTCCAGATGCAAATTAATGCTGTTTTGGATTTATTGAATTACTAAGTGTAGTGTGAAAAACATGTAACCATGCCTACAGCTGAATGACAATGCGCAGCTGGGGTTGTTATCATACCGTCTTTATGAGTAGGGACAACACACTAGCCTGAGCGCTAAATTTGGTACGAGTCCAATAGCTCTGACAGTAAACAAACACCTGCTAGCAACGATCATCTTGGGAGGTTGTAGAGGGTGTAGCATTTATACTCTGTAGCGTAAAGTACTCTGTTTATTCATTTAAAGTGTAATCTAGGGTTAAAATGACGTCCGTAAAAAACAGGAACACAGAGTATGTGTCTGTGAAGGACCTACAAAAAGTTTTGGATTCATGTAAGCTACAGCTGAGTCAGATAGATGAGGTTTGGCCCAACGTATACATTGGAAATGTGTAAGTAGCTACAGTCATTTTTCTATCACTTATATTCCAATGCTCTTACATTGGTTTATAATAAACATTGACTAATACATCTTGTGGTAGCCTATTTCGAAAGGTATGCATCATTCCAATGATGAAACTGCCTTGTGTTGCAATAGATAGTAAACTGTTATGGAATGTTATGTCATCATATTACCCTGTGCGTCAGATTTAGGCTGATGGCTAGGCTTGTGTAAATACAGTTTACTCGTATTATCACTGTGTTTCAGTGAAACTATTATACAATATGCATTTTTAATACCTTTTCCGAGAGGTTTGGGAAATGATATGTACTGGACAGTTGTAAAGCAATCAGTACATCAGTTATTGAACAGTTATTCATCTTTCCTCTCTTTGTCTTACCAGGGCAATAGCCCAAAACAAGACTGCCTTGCTGAGATTAGGAATCACTCATGTTTTAAATGCTGCTCATTCCAAGCGAGGCAGCATAGGAAACCAAAGGTTTTATGGCAACGACTTTGTGTATTGTGGTATTCCAGCAGATGACTCTACTCACTTTGATCTGAATGTTTACTTCAAACCTGCTGCAGACTTCATTCACAAAGCTTTAAAAACACCAGATGGTAAGGCTTTTTCATTTTCTCCTATTGTCTATTTTGCACCAAACTCAACACAATTCAGACTCTTATGATGCAAATAAAATCCCAGTACAAAAACATTGCAGGTGCTTCCTTTTCAAAGACAACTCTTGTCACCTGGGCGTACACTTATAATTGCATACTCAATCACATACTGTATGTTTTCATCCATAAAGAAGCAATAATAAAGAACCTTACCTTGCATAACGTCTATAACGTCAACCGTGGCTCCTCTCCAGGCTCCCTTCAGAAAGAGGACAGTTTGGGATTAGCCTGGCAGCCTGGGCCTGTCTGCAAAGGGACCTTAAATGAACAAAGGCAATGAACTGTGGACACTATTTTTAGCTCCTCAGTAGGGACTGGAAGGGGCCACAGTTTGAGACAAGCAGTCATGTATGATATTAATAAGACGGAGGCCTCTACTCTAATCCTTTTCTCCCTTTCCTTCGCTCGCTTCTTCGCTCCAGGGAAGGTGTTGGTGCATTGCATCATGGGAATGAGTCGCTCGTCCACCTTGGTGTTGGCGTACCTCATGCTCTACAAACACATCCCCCTTCGTCACGCCCTACAGGAAGTGGTGCAGAAGAGGGCCGTTTACCCCAACAGGAACTTCCTGGCTCTGCTGCTGGATCTGGATCTCCAGCTCAGGGGGAAAAGGAAAACGTGTGTGATTATTTAGAGGTGAAGAAACCACCACGCCTTACATTTACATTTAGTCATTTAGCAGACGCTCTTATCCAGAGCGACTTACAGTAAGTACAGGGACATTCTCCCCGAGGCAAGTAGGGTGAAGTGCCTTGCCCAAGGACACAACGTCATTTTTGCACGGCCGGGAATCGAACTGGCAACCTTCAGATTACTAGCCCTATACCCTAACCGCTAAGCCACCTGACTCCCACGCCTTGATCTGAGTGATGGATCGTCTAGTCATCGTTCGTCAGGCAGCAAATCCCTAGGCATGGGCCATGAGTTTGAGTCAAGGCTTTGAGGAAGAGATGGAGGAGATAGAAGATGCACTCATCCTGGAAAATATGTGATGTTCAACCCTATAATTGTCAGACTGTTTCACAGATAACTGGGTGTTGATGTCGAAGTACTGTACACACAGTATGTCAATATACATGGACCAAAAATCCTTTCAAAAGGGACACTCAAATGTTTCTTATTCTTAAAGATCACATTTCCCTGGTTAAGAATCTATGCAATTAACCACAAGGCCGATATGTTGAACTGAAAAGAGAATAGATAATAAAAATAACTGGGTAACAATAACTACACTAATTTTTTACTACTTTTCCTCTAACTACCTGAAACATATGGATATACCTCTAACATTAATTCTAAATGTGGTGTAAGATGTTACAATGTGTCTGAAAATAGAAATGAAATCAAACTAAACACACAACAATAGCTTTTGTTTTGATTGTTTTTACTGTATTTCTAACAGGGTAAATAGTATGCTTTGTGTGAAAGTGATAAATGTTTAATTTCAAGTTGAGTCAGACCGAATTAGGTCAACAAATGAGGTCATAGAGAACAGAGAATTCCCAAACATTGATGTTCTCAAACAGCACACGAATCCTCAGGAGACGGTCCTTTCCCAACGCTGTGGAACCCGAAGCAACTGCACCTCTGAAGTCATTCTCTGGCTGTGTCCTCACCCTCCCCACACATACCGCTATATCAGATAACCTTCAGGGAATTCACAAGATGATGCCAGAATTATTTTCGAGCTGAGATTCAAATGTTAAAATAGCCCAAAAACGTTGTGAGGCAGATTACAGTGTGTGGACCTGCAGTACAGTACTTTGTGTGCTGTTGACCTACATGTGAGTAAGAGACGCTCGTGAGCATTTCAGCCAGGCAAGTCTACTATCTGGACTCATCTATTGCTTCGCAGGTTAGGAAAACACTGTATACATTATGTGTGAGTACACTGTTTATGCATATACCTGACCTTCATTTGCAAGTCAAATAGATAGTCTGACATTGTTCTACGAAAGACTGTTTCTCTCGCCTGTACGAAGAAGCTGGACTAGGTGATGAAAGAGGATTCTTATTCGGCCTTTGTGTAAACTGCGGGCTCACGTACTATCTTTAATTACACTGAAGTAGAGCAAGGAAGGACAGGTTAGCCTTGAGGGGGGAAGGGGAGGGGGGGGGGTCCAACACATTCACCAGGGAAATCAGCTCTCTACCCCCCCCAACTTTAGCAGGGAGGAGGGGGGAGGGGTGTACTTATAGATCAATGGAGAGGAAGAAAGGCCTCCAGGTACTGCAGGCACGTTGTGCCAGAACAGTTCCCAGCTCCTATAGTTTCGCTCCCACACACTTCAGCACAATCACTGAGCATATACACGGTCGGATCACTCGAGCCTCACTGGTGTCTTGGCCGTGAGACAGCATTCGTGTATAGGCTACATCCCCCGGTGAGAACGGCAAATACGGAGATATGCAAAGCCGTCAAGATGTTGGAGTGCAGGTCCGTATGTCGCACCAGCTTTATAGAAGGTCACTGAAACAGTCAACAAACTCATCCCAGTAGACGTTATAGAATCACGTCTCCAGACCTTCGCAATCTCGATACGCCGCTCGAATAAAACTGCATTTCTGAGGGGCTCTTTACATTGATTATGCAGACAGTACATCTGTACGACGCCTGAAGCTGAATCATTCAAATCTGAAATTGATGGAAATATTTACAGTATGAATGGAGCACAAGCTCGCGTCTACTCTCTTGAGTGTGTGCATGCCCGACGGAAATGGACCGGAACGATAATATATCTGGAGAATTCACTGTTAGTTTTCTCAGGATCTGATACAAAATAAGACAACATTAACTATCTGGCAGCATTTTTTTTGTGCGCCACATATATCACAGTACCTATTTTATGGCTGAATGGAATACATCAAAGAGATTGCTGGTCGAAATTCCGGACGTGTGTCACCAACAGCTAGTAAAAGGCAGAGGTGGACCACCCAGGCCAGACATGCCCCGGGGGAGCAGCTGTTTGGGGTGCACTGATGCGGGGGAGAGCCGGTACAAGACGCCCCTGGCCTCCGAGCTTCAGAGGCTGATGTGGACCAAGTCTGGAACCAGCGGACATCTGGATGAGGTCTACCCCCGGATCTACATAGGGGACATGTGAGAATCTCTCTTTCACTGTCACAGTGGAGTTTGTCGGGGATATATTTTGATCAAAGCTCATTGGATCCACAAACTACATTACAGTAGGCCTATACTGTGTATGGGCAAGCCATATACTGTACATACAAGGCAGTCACAAACCCAAATGGTGTTATTAAATACACAAATTAGCATGTGCTCCTTTAAAGTGTCGGACGCTTGTGCACTTAGGTATGCCGCCAAGGACAAGAGGACCCTGAAGACGCTGGTCATCACCCACGTGGTGAACGCCGCTGACGGGAAGTTCAACGTGAACACCGGGCCCAACTTCTACAGAGACACCAAGATCACTTACCACGGAGTAGAGGCGTTTGACATGTCATCCTTTGATATGAGCCCGTTCTTCTACTCATCAGCCAAGTTCATCAGGACAGCCCTGAGTACACCCACAGGTATGGTGCTTCTCTCGTCTATACCAGAGGTTTTCAACCCTGGTCCTCAGGGACCCCCTGTCCTGCACGTTTTAGATGTTTCCCTGCTCCAACACACCTGATTCAAATGAATGGTCATTAACAGGCTTCTGCATAACTAGATAACGACTCATTCATTTGAATGATACATACATACTATACATACTGAAGAAACTCTTCAGTCAAAATCAAAAGCTACGTTTTGTGCGGTGAGTTTGTGAAAAAGTCTCAAAGGGAAGGAAATTCAAATGAACAGCACAGCCAGAACTCTGCCCATGTACAAATCAAGGTGTTTGGTGATGCATGATGTTGAACAGTCGGCCACACCTGGTGACCCCACCAGGACTTTACACACAGCAGACCATGTCTTTCCTCTTCATACATACATCAGTTTGTCTGTCACTTACCACAGCAATCCTATCTAGCATTAGCAGTTAGAATGCAAATCAAAACACTAAACACAATATCAAGCTAATATCGTCCCTCACGGTATAATCTTCTCATAAGCCGAGAGACCTTGGACGAGAAAATTGCTTTTAAATGGCTTGGCACCGGTAATTTGTAAGCAACACTTTCATTGGACATGGAAATTACACAATTATGTTTGTGGCCCTCGCTCTCCTCCTGTTATGCAGAGTGCATCTAGTCTGAGACATGACAGTAATAAGATGAGGCCAGGACGGTGGGAGGACGTCGTCCTCGGTGTGTAGCAGAGGCCCTGCGCAGTAATCCTCAACAGGAAATACACAGCCTAGCAGACAGTTCAATTACGCGCTCCTCTGGGCCCTAATCCTCACGCACGATAAGAGAAACCCAGGATTACCATGGAAACCCGGATACCATGGAAACCCAGGATTACCATGTGTAGAGACATTTGTTGCGACATTGTCGAAACTTTTTTAGGGAGTAGTTAAAAACACTCTTGTGATACACAGGTTTCTGTAATCCACAGTGAAGTAACAAATAAGGCAATTAGTGTAAAAGGAACCTGTGCTGATCTGCAGGCTGCTCTACAGGGAGCGGAGGGAGGGTCAGAGCTGTCTGGGAACAGCCAGAACTACGGCTTTAGTAGGAGTGGAAACCTGCAGCATGCCGTTATTAAAAACATGTTGTGTTTCCTCCTCCTCGCTAGGTAAGGTGTTTGTCCACTGTGCCATGGGCCTGAGCCGCTCCGCTACTCTGGTTCTGGCGTACCTGTTGATCCATGAGGGCATGACCCTGGTGGAGGCCATCAAGGTAGTCAGCAGCAGCAGGAACATCTGTCCCAACGCCGGCTTTCTGGAACAGCTTAGAGTGCTGGACAAACAGATTCACTATCAGGGCAGATGAACACATACACAATATCTTTAGAGGCACTTTTGATACATTACATTTAGTCATTTAACAGACGCTCTTATCCAGAGCGACTTACAGTAAGTACAGGGACATTTTCCCAGAGGCAAGCAGTGCCTTGTCCCAGTGCCTTGCCCAAGGACAAGGGATTTGAACCAACAACCTTCTGATTTATAGCCCGACTCCCTCACCGTTCAGCCATCTGACCCCTTATCAATTGAAACCAGCCTATCAGAATCACATGTAACTGTAATGATATGGCGGTAGAAGAGTAGATTTGTCTGTAGTGTGTGTGCTTTCAATGCTGGCATGGCAGTATGTTCTATTCTAGGTTTGAGTGATGCATATAGTAAATAAAATAATAAGACACTGCATAAAAAAATACTGTAAATCTCTTAATAAACCCCTTCAAACCTACAGTTGATATTGTATACTTCAGAAAGCCTAGAAGAGCAGTTTTTATTGAAAAATGTGACTGCTAACAATATCAAGTCTGAAACTTCAATTAGAGTTGCACATCTGGAAGCGTTAGTGGAGCTCCCAAACACCTGCTGTTTCCTCCCGAGCTGTTCCTGGCTTCTGTCACAGTCACCAGCTGAGGCCACGCCCACCCCGGGCCAAGGAATGTTCAGCTGTCAGCCCTGGACAAGGAAGTGAACATGAGGTTTATAACGACCTCTACATCTACACTGACTAATGACGTTCTAGAAGATGTGGAGAGATGTGTTTGTCTTCTAGACCCTCTAAAGACTGAAGGGAGAGAGGGCACTGGATAGTGGTGGTGGTAAGAAAACAAACAGACTGGAGATCAAGTCTGTTTCGTGTTTTGCTAACATACCGAATCAAAAGAGTAGCCTAGCCACACACAGTGCATGCTCTGACAGTCCTGTGTGGAGCTGTGTAGCACACATGCTGCTTGGCACTGACGTTCTCCATCATCATGACCAACCGTTTGCTCTCTGCTGAAGGAGAAACGGGGGATTAGCCAGGAGGAGGAGCCTGGATAAGAGACACCACCACCACTTGCGATCTGCTCAGCCTTCTGTTGAGGAACAGACGGCCCATCGGTCCCGTCAACGAGGTCTGGCCCAGAGTCGACATAGGAGATGCGGAAGTGACACGCGGCGACAGAGCTGCATCTGTGGTGCAATGAGACAAACGATGGATACAAAAACAAAAAACGACATTACAAATGTTACAAACGTTGTAAAAAGAGCAATTGGAGCACAAGTTCTCAATGAACACATCACAGAACCCGGGGTTAGGTTGAGATAACTACTCTCAACTTCACTTGACCTCATGTAGGGAGTCAATTAGCAGAGTGGTTAGTGAATCGGGCTAGTAAATAGAAGGTTGCCGGTTCGATTCCCCACCGTGCAAAATAACTTTGTGCCCTTGGGCAAGGCACTTCACCCTACTTGCCTCAGGGGGAATGTCCCTGTACTTAATGTAAGTCGCTCTGGATAAGAGCGTCTGCTAAATGACTAAATATAAATGTTACAAACGATGTAAAAAGCACACAGCCAGCTGGGTTAGGTTGAGAGAACTACTCTCCACGTCACTTGACCTCATGTTCCTAGAGAGTTCCGATACCAGTCTGGACATGTGACTGGTTTCCCACTGCTGTTGGTCACTGTACAAACCACTGTAAGCCAGACCATTTCTCATTCTTGTTTTTGCTTTTGTTTCTGTTTGATACATGCCAATGTAAGTAAAATATCAGACATGACAAGCGCTATATTGGAGCAACATGTAACTTATACTGTATGTACCTATAAATAAATAATACCACACTCGAGTTCACTTTCACATAATCCTGTGTCTCAACTGCTGAAATACAGTATCGCGCTGTAACATACCAAGATGCTTTAAAGAGTCTTGATTTGAGATGACAGAAATATGCCAGCGCGCTTCTGAGGGTGTGTACAGATTCAGGTCAAACTTTGAAACGAGATGAAACAGTGAAGTTGTCCTAATAACAGATGCGCTCCAAAGCGCAGGGGGGGTGGGAGATGCTGTCATAATAAAAGGAATCGAATATCACAGGTCTAATGATTTCACTGTCAGAATGAATGATGGCAGCGCATGAAGATGTGAAGCATAAAAAAAGAGTGGAAATGTGATGAGTCTGACGTGAAACCAGCTCCATTCAGACCTTCCACACTCATCATCACCCTCTGGGGCTCACAGCGAGATCAAGACATGTGCTATGAACTACCTCGGCTGAAAATGTAGTTTGTGTAGCATTTTACAAAATCTAGTCTTCTAGTCTTCATCAGAGCCCAGTTCCAGTGTGTCCTCTTCCTGGCAGTGACGGTCTAAAAGGTTCAAAACATCCCAACAGAAGTCACAAAGCCCTCCATCTTCAACAATGAGGGTTTTAAACCTTCTTAAGGCTGTAATATGTCAAGCTGAGAGAATATCGGATGACACCATTTAGTAGAACGTGCTTGAGTTGAAGGTTGCAATGGCCGGGTTCACTTGACTGAATGTGGGTAGGTCTATCCTTTGGCAAGTGCAGATATTTGGATAAGCGCAGCTTCGCGCCAGTAACGGAGATTAAAGCTCTAGGCCGTGTTGAGGAGTGGATGGCGGGGTCTGGATCTGGGAAGAACTTTTCCCTACAGGCAAGTCATTCAGCAGCTAAGGTCAGCAGCCTGCCACATCACAACCCTAAAAATATCCTTCATTTGATGCCTGTCACAGTTACACAAACCTCTGCTCTGGCTCCAACCTCCAGCCTCACAGAATTAAAAGTCAAGCAGTTCTGTAGGTTTGAAATAATAACGGTTTGACAATATGCTCTCCAAAGTACAATGTATGCCTTCTGAGAAAAGGATATATATGAATCGTTTGGTAAGTAGTCTAGCATTTTTAACCCAGATTGTAACACTGTGTAGAATTGGCAGTTGGCTTTCCAAACAAATAGAAACAAAAGAACATTGCTGACATTCTAAACAATGCCTCTTTCTCGTAGTAATGTTTGTGTGGAAAACAGAGCGAAATCCGACAGCAAAGCTCACCGTCCCACGGGAGTGCATCATGTGTGAAAGCAAGCTTCTGTGAGAGAAATGGCTTCTCGCCGCTCCAAGGCAGGTGTGAAGATGAATGTTCACAAGGCAGAAGCTTCTGATACCGTGGATGAATATGTCACACCTGGGGGTTATGAGCTTGATAAAATCCTCAACCGGGGAAGTGTGGAATACACTCACATCAACGAGGTCTGGCCCAATGTCTACATTGGAGATGAGTAAGTGGGTTGTTTGCTATGAATTAAAGATACTCCTCGATGTTAAAGTACACACAGCTGTTATCTCACAGCCTAAAAGAAAAGGATAATTCACCAAATTGAATTTGACAGTTGAGAGGAGGTCGTTCATTACATCTGTCCCAGACATCCCCTCGACACTCACCCCTAAAAATCTTTACTTTGACAGAGAGACAGCGAAAGACAAATACAATCTGAAGGAACTGGGCATAACTCACATCTTGAACGCAGTGGAGGGAACCTGGAATAACGTGGATACGGGAGCGGGCTACTACAGCGACATGGACGTGGTGTACTATGGAGTCGTGGCAGAAGACGTCCAGACCTTCAACATCAGCCAGTATTTCTACTCCTCTTCCCAGTTCATCCACCAGACACTCAGTAATCCAGAGAGTACGATTAAACATAGATAGATAGATAAATACTTTATTTAACATGTCTTTTACTTAAAAAACAAGTGCAGAAATATATATATCTAACCCTAACCCTAAATTCAACCAAAATTAGGGTTAGGGTTTGGAAACGGCTGACCTTTACACGAAACCGACAACAGGGTAACAGTCAGGTTTGGTAGTAGTCAGGATCAGGATTAGTTATAGCCATAACCCCATCCCTAAAGTCTAACACTAAAATTCAACCTGATCCTGACTACTACCTCACCTGACTGTGACCCTGTTGTTGGCTTAGTGTTAAGATCATCTGTTTCCCTCACCCTCACCCTAGTCGTACTCCTTGTATCTCTGTGTTTACAGATAAGCTTCTGGTGCACTGTGTAATGGGAAGAAGCCGCTCTGCAACTCTCTTCCTGGCCTACCTGATGATCTGGAGGAACATGACAGTTGTTGATGCCGTTGACCACGTGAAACAACGGAGGAGAATCATCCCAAACTGGGGCTTCTTAAAACAACTCAGAGAGCTGGACGGTCGTCTTCTGGACCAGAGGAGAGCGGATTCAGGGTCCGGACGAGGAAACAACCAGGCGACGGTAGAAGAGCAGAGCAGAGAGCACCCGGAGGGAAATTAAATTCATGTGGATCATTTCCACAGATGCGTACACAGACATGATAGTCAAACAAGTGGAATGTTTCCTATGCTTTCAAACATCTGTGGAGTACAGTAACCGTTGGTTACAGTAACCGTTTACACTGACTCCATCTGTGGAGTACAGTAGCCGTTGGCTACAGTAACCGTTTACACTCGCTCCAGAACTGTTTTATACGGGAGAGATGTTCTGAACTTTTGGGAAATCAAGAACTTATAATCTTGAGTTTTATATTAAACACATCATTCAAATGTTCTGCAACTAGTCTGATCTGGAGTCAAAGGAGTAAGAGCATGTGCATGGTCAATCATAATTTATTTTTATGCTAAAATGTACAGCGTTTTAAGTGACTGACAAAAGGAGAAAAGTCATAAATACAAGACTGTCATTCTGTCCAATTTTTGTGCACAAAGCCAGATTGACCCCCCTGTCCTAACCAGCCCCCTCTGTACACGTACAAAGTCTACAAAAGAGCAATATAAACAAAAACACAGGTACAAGTTGCTTTTTACATGCAATCCGTTAGCTTAGCTTGGTCTATTCACACGCTCTATACTCTTCTATACTTCTGTAAAATATAAATCCAACATTTTATAAAGATAGAAAACAAATCTACAGATGGAATGAAAATGTAACTTTAAAGGCATTATGTAAAATATTGACTTTGGACTAAATTTATATTTCTTTATTGTTACTCACCATATCATTTAGTAATTTTGTAAATGTTTTATTCTGCCACATTTCTGGACATCGGTACGTTTTGAAATGTTTTAGAATTGTCAGGGTACAAACACAGATATGCTTTGTTACTTTGACAGAAATCAGTCTGCTTTATAAAACAGAAAGCTGCCTCAAGGAAATCTGTTACAAAAGACTTCAGAATTATACATACAGAGCAAGAAAAACCTCTCATACAGTACTGGAAACAGAACTAAGTTTACAATTTTTTACATTATTAGAATTAACAAAATATAGTTGTATTATTCTCCCTGTGAGGGGAAACCTATTGAAGGCCAGATGTCTTTAAAATGGCTTGCTATTAAGCACAACACTTGTACAGTACTACTCAATGCACTGTTACTAACAGAGACTGAAGCATGCTAATTGTCACTTTACAAAATAAGTACAATAATTTAAATATACAAAGGCATGAGTATAGTACAAACTAATTGTCAGCACTGTTAGACAGGTACACTGAACAGGTTCAAATATCCACTAACTCCGTTTGTAGCAGGCACATTAAATGGCTTCATTTGAGCTGCTACACAACTGCAATCAGGCCGGTGGATTTCCTCCCCCCCCCTGCTGCCCCCCCCTCCCCTCCCCTGCTCCCCCCCCCTCCCATAACCCTCCCCTCCCCGCCCCCCCCCTCCATAGTTCCTCTCCCCTCCTCCCCCTGCTCCTCTTCCCTCCCCTGCCCCCTGCCCTCCTCCCCCTGCTCCCCTCCCCCCTCCCCTGCCCCTCCCCTCCTCCCCCTGCTCTCCCCTCCTCCCCCCTGCTCCTCTCCCTCCCCTGCCCCTCTCCCCCTGCCCCCCTCCTCCCCCCCCCCGCTCCCCAAGCTGGAAACCCACCGGCTCCTAGGAGACATGAGGGACACCAACACTAATTAAATAGAATTTTCATATTTATGATGTAAGGCTTCCCATCTGTAGGAACAAAAATACTTTTACATAGCTTAAAAAGTCGACTTATTGATGAAGCTTTTTGCATTCTTTCCAAGTGCTGGTTTTACGTAATTATCAACAAATGACGAAAAAAAACAAAAACAAAAAAAAGGCCAAATCTGTGCATCTGGGACTAGTAAATGCACGTAAGAACCGTCCAGTTCGATTGGGAGTTACCGTCTGATGAAAGGCCCTTTGAGGGTCTGTTTGGCCATGCCAGTGTTCATGTAGCCATGGTGACCAGCTGGAGTGTACATCATGTTGCCATGTGGCGGAGCCTGCATGGGCTGCTGGGAATATGGCTGTGTTCCCATCATCCCCATCTGCATCGAGTACTGGGGAGACTGGTTCATGTAGGCGGCGTGGTTGCCATGGTAGCTGCTGTTCATCATAGGCTGGCTCATGCGGTACCCGTTCATGGCGTTGAGCGTGGGCATGTTCATGGAGTTGACGTTGTAGGCGGGAGCCGGCATGATGTTCACGCCCATGTTCATGCGCGGCATGGTCGCCAGGGTCCTGGAAGGGGCCTGCATGGAGACGGACTGGGGGGGCGGGCGGCCGTACATCTGCTGCTGCTGCTGGTGGGTCAGCGGGGCAGACTTGGAGCGCATGGACAGGTGGCTCTTAGGGGCCATCTGGGTCTGGATCCTCTGGGAGGGGGAGGGGATGTTCATGTTACGCTGCAGCATCATGGAGGAGGAGGAGCCCAGGCTGGGGGGAGGAGTCATGGTGGCTTGCACCTGGGAGGCGGAGACCCCGTGACCGTGGGGGGCCTGGGACAGAGACACCAGGCTCGAATGCTGGGATGACAGGGAGGCACTGTTTGCATAGGATGTGATGGGATGTGAGGCCGAGTGGTTGAAAGGCAGCGAGTGAGGGTGGTCCATCAGGGTGTTGGTCAGCTGCTGCAGTTTGGCCAGGCTGAAGGTGGCCGAGGGCTGGGAGTAATGCCCGCCCGCGTACTCCCCCTGGTTCATCCTCTCGTACATCGCCAGGTTGGCGTTGCCCGACTCGGGGATGTCAGTCAGCTGCATGGGAGCGGCGAAGTTGGTTGTCATGCCGCACTGAGCCATGCCCTGCTGCTGGCTGTGCTGGGCGTGAGCGTGGGCGTGGCTGTGCTGGCTGTGCAGCGCGTGTTGACTGTGCTGGGAGTGCTGCGCGTGCTGATTGTGCTGCTGGAGGTGGTGATTGTGATGATGGCTGTGCTGGCTGTGAAGGTGGAGCTGGCCGTGCTGGTTCAGCTGATTGTGTTGGCTGTGCTGATTGTGAGAGAGGAGCCTGCTGTGGGGGTTCAGCTGGGTGAGCTGTTGGGCGTGTTGGGCGTGTTGGGCGTGCTGGGCGTGTTGGGCGTGTTGAGCGTGTTGGGCGTGCTGGCTGTTGCTAGGCGGCCTCTCCACCACCACGCAGCCCTGGGGCGACTTGACGTTGCAGTGCTGCGGAGAGCTCAGGCTGTTCTGCTGGATCATGCCGCAGCCTCCCGGGTTGACGGAGGACATTTGCTGGCTGACGGCGCAGCTGCTCTGGGCCAGGCCGCTGGGCGGGAGGCTGCCGTACGAGCAGCTGTTCTGGGAGCCCGCCCCACAGATGCTGCCCCCCAGGGTGGAGTCGTAGCTGCTGGGGTTGTCGTAGTTCTCCGTGGTGCTCTCGATACTGCCCAGGTCGCTGAAGCCACTGTCCACCACCTGCTGGGAGTGATCCGACACCGAGGGAACGTCCATCATGGGGCTGGTCTCCATGTTGTGGAGGGATGCCACGGAGATGCCCGCCCCGTGCTCCGGGCTGATCTGGGTGTAGCCTCCGCTCTCCAGGAGGGACACGGCGGGGCTGCTGACGGAGCGGACTGACTGGCTGGGGTGGGAGTGGGCGGAGGAGAGGGGGCTGCTGTGGTCCGACTGGGGGCAGTCGTCTACGGGGGCCAGCTGGGGGCTGTGGGCCGCCCCGTGGCCGTAGGTCTGGAGGTTCCTGCAGGCCTCCTGGGTCTCCACGCAGTCCTGGAACACGCTGCTCTCGGGGGGCTCCGTCTCCCGGGTCAGAGACTGGACGGCCCGGGCCGTCTCCGTGTCGATCTCGGGGCAGAGCGGGGTCTGTTCTCTGGGGGGAGGCGGAGGGCTGGGAGGCCGGGCCGGGGGCTGGGGAGGGATCTGGGCAGGACTGGGGGCGCACTCCTCCTCCTCCGAGTCACCATGGTGATCAGAGTCCACTGGGGACTCGGACACTGCTGTTGCTACTGCTGCTGTTGCTGCTGCTGTTATTGTTGTTGTTATTGATGTTGCTGCTGCTTCAAGTGTGGTTACTGCCTCTGCTGTTGTCTCGTGGTGGTCTTCTCTGGGGTTGGAAGGTACCTCCGCGCTACAGGACGCTACACTCTCCTCCTGACCTGGTTCGGGGTCGTCGGTGTCTTTCGGAGCTGGAAGAGGCGAGGCATATTCCTGGAGCTCTCTGGGAGGTTCCGCCTCCGGCTTGGCGTTCGAGTCGGCCGTGTCAATGTGACTGTCGTCTTCGTCGTCCGCGTCCTGGTCTTCCACACGCCTCGCCTCCTCCTCCTCGTCGTCCTCCTCCTCGTCCTCCGCTGGCCTCTCCGTGCTGTGTTCAGGCTGTCCGGGGGAGGACGAGTTGTCTCGCTCGCTGTCCTGACGGTCGACCTCCAGGGGTTCCACAGCCTCCTGGACGTCCTCCTCCGAGGGGGAGCCAGCCGGGGAACCCACAGGAGAACACGCCGCAGAACATGCAGGAGAACGTGCAGAAGAACGTGCAGGAGAGGCTGTAGGAGAGCCCTCTGGAGAGCTGAGCTTGGGAGAACCCTGCTCCTCAGGGCTGTCGGCCTCTGAGGGGATCATCGTGTCCAGCTCCACGTCCTGGCTCGACTCGTCTCTGCGGGGATCACTGGTCTCTCTGACGACCCTCTGATGCTCTGCTCTCTGCCGCTCCGGGTTCAGGTTGTGGTTCAGGTTGTGGTTCAGGTTGTGGTTCAGGTTGTGGTCCAGGTTGTGGTCCAGGTTGTGGCCCAGGTTGTGGTCCAGGTTGGGCTCCTCCTTGGGCTCCTCGGAGGCCTGGATGTGGTGCTGGTCGGGCTCCAGCGGCGTCTCGGGCGGCGTGTACAGGTTGAGCTTGAAGCCCATCTTCCTCTCGTTCTTCAGACGCCACTTAGGAGGACCTCTCTTCACCCCTTTGGGCCAGCCCTTCTTCCTCTTCATGAGTCGAGGCCTGTCCGGCTTCTTCGCCATGGCAACGTCTCCTGTAAACGAAAAGAAACGATCGTTAGAATCCCGTCTCGAGCCATAACGTCGACCACCACACCACAGAATCTCTGTGGTGTGGTGGACCTTCGTGACGTTTGAGAGTCGTTAAAACCCCCCTGCTAATCTCATCCCGTTCCATACCTTCGTTCCAGCGCTCCCTGTTGGCCTTGTCGATGTTCTTCTGCAGCCTGGGCCTCCCTCTCCTGCGCTTCAGCGGCTTCCTCAGGGCCTCATCCTGGGACCTCGCCCCGGTCCTCACTCAGGTCCTCACCCAGCCTGCAGGTCCTCTCCAGCTGGGGCATGGGCCTCTCGTCCTCAGAGTTGTCGAAGGGCTCGTTCAGCACCTCCGTCGTCTCCGAGATGGTCTCCGTGGTGACGCTGCTGTTGATCCTCTTCCGCTTGCGGCCCCGCCTCCTCAAGGCCAGGAAGGCCCTCTGAAACACACACAGGAGGATCCACGTGTCAGAAACACTCAAACACACACACACACACACACACACACACACACACACACAGGAGGCTCCACGTGTCAGAACCACTCAAACACACACACACACACACACACAGGAGGCTCCACGTGTCAGAAACACTCAAACACACACACACACACACAAAGCCCACGAAACACACACACACACACACACACAGGAAGCTCCACGTGTCAGAAACACTGAAACACACACACACACACACACAGACACACACGAAACACACACACACACACAGGAGGATCCACGTGTCAGAAACACTCAAACACACACACACACACACACACACACAGGAGGATCCACGTGTCAGAAACACTCAAACACACACACACACACACACACACACAGGAAGCTCCACGTGTCAGAAACACTGCAAACACACACTCAAACACACACACACACAGGAGGCTCCACGTGTCAGAATCACTAAAACATCCTGCTCTTTCCTTGCCCCAGCTTGTACGGTCGATGCGATGGTGGAGACAGTGCTTTGTTTGGATCTCGTTATTTTGGTCAAACCAGACAGTGAGAGCCTCGTGTTCCAGACCATTCCTTCCCACAGAGGGCAGTCTGCTTGTGGAAACCACAAATGACACAGGCAGAGTAAGACACATTCACAGGCTATATTTTTCGACACAGTCAGGGCAGTTTCCCACTAACTACACATGACAAGCATGAAATGCTCTCCTCGCCAATACGCAACAAAGAATGTGAAACAAATACTGGAGCTAATTTAACCAATGAAGAGCAACAATCCTTTTCCTGAAATCCCTTTCTGTGTTTCAGGGACCTTTTAGACCAGGCCGTTGCAATATCAATTCTGACACAAGGGGGCACTGACATAAAGAATAAACAGCTGAGCCGAAGAGGATGGTGTTAAATAATCCATGACCACTGACAATGCTACAAGGTCTAGGCTGCACTACTTGACATCACCAGTGAAAACAACATCTATTATCTATTGCAGTGGGGCCACAAGGAGGCTAGAGATGAAATGGAGAAGCAGAGAAATCCAGCAGCCCTTTCAGTGAAGCGATGAACACAACCCCTCAGTAACACTTTGTACACGGCATGACAAGTAGAAATCTGTCACATCGGGATGGGAATTCATTTCAGTCCCGCAATCCATCACAGCACCGACACCACATGACCGAGACCGTGACTAACCGCTCGTCCCTGGGAGGGGAGGGGACAGTGAGTCACCGCACGCAACAAAACAATCACCTTTCTCTTGACTCCGAGCATAGCGTGGGCTTTTGTCAGGATCGGTGGCGAGCCGTCAGAAAACTCCTCCTCCTCCTCCTCGTCCTCCTCATCGTCATCATCCTCGTCTTCATCCTCCTCGCTGCCCTCCTCCGAGTCCGAGAGGTCCCCGGGGGCGGGGGGGCGCTCGTGGGGGCGGTAGGGGTTCTTGCAGCGGAGCTTGGCGGTGGCGGGGCGACGGCGGCGGCGGCGGTGGTGAGTCATGGCGTACACCTCCCTCTCCTCCTCCTCCTCCCAGCTGCTGGCCTGCTCCTTCAGACGCTCCGCCTGCAAGAGAGAGACGCGTCAGAGCAGGGGAAACCAGGACACTGACACTGGGAAACAGGAGGGGGGTGTGTGTGTGTGTGTGGGGGGGGGTGGTGGGGATGGTTGGAATTGACATCATGACAAATGAATCACCGCAGGTTCCTGTCGATAACAAGGATGGCGCTCCGCGATTGGATGTTTGTCAGGAGAAGGGGACATGTTTCCGTTAAGCAACCGTGGAGAGATTGCATTTCATGGAATATTTAGTGCCGTTAATTATGTAGTGGTGAGCTGATTCGGGCCAATTTTGCACAACATTAAATGCCTACTGACGGCTAACATGCTTTCCCCATTAATGTCCCTGCTTTGAACCTGCTGGCTGATCAAACAACGACTCTTCAAGCCCGTCTGCACCAGGACAGAGACGCACGGGCCGGGCGGCGCCGTGTGTGTGGGACGTGTGTGTGGCGTGTGTGAGACGTGTGTGTGGTGTGGTGTGTGTGTGTGGCGTGTGTGTGTGGCGTGTGTGTGTGGCGTGTGTGTGTGCGGCATGTGTGGGTGTGTGTGGCGTGTGTGTGGTGTGTGTGACGTGTGTGGGAGACGTACGTCCATCTCCTCCCTCTCCTCCTCGGACAGGCCGGCGTTGAGCGCCACGGCGGGGGTCCAGTGGAGGCCGTGAGGGTCCACCTGGTTCTCACGAGGCCTGGACCTCAGCCTCTCCACGTGTCTCTGGATCAGACGCTCTCTCTCGGATCACCACCAGCCTGCCAAGGACCGACACAACACATTTACAAATGGCCGCACTGCTAGCATGAGTGTCTGGGTGTGTCTGTCTCTGTGTCGTGTGTGTGTGTGTGTGTGTGTATGTCTCTCTCTCTGTGTGTGTGTGTCTGTTGTCTGTCTGTCTGTCTGTGGTCTGTTGTGTCTCTCTGTGTGCGTGTGTCTGTCTCTCTCTGTGTGTGTGTGTCTGTCTCTCTGTCTGTCTCTGTGTGTGTGTGTGTGTGTGTCTCTCTGTGTGTGTGTGTGTGTGTGTGTGTGTGTCTCTCTGTGTGTGTGTGTCTCTCTGTGTGTGTGTGTGTGTGTGTGTGTGTCTCTCTGTGTGTGTGTGTGTGTGGTTGGTTGGTTGGATCTAAAGAAGAGCAGCTCCTCTCAGAACACCAGGTGCTCCGTGTCCTTGGGGTTCTTAACCTGACTTACTTCTGTCAATATTCAGCGACATTAATGGATGCCACGTTAAAAATACCCCGTGGCCTGGATAAGTCAGACGCAGCGCGGGGGGCGGGGCGGGGGCGGGGGGCGAGGGGCGCGGGCGGAGAGGAACTGACCTGCCGTCCTGTCTGTCAATCATGCTGAGCTGCAGGAGAGTCGTGGCGATGTCATGCGGACACATCCCAGTGGCCCTGCTTATTCCTTTAACGCTGATGTGTTTATCTTGGTGCTTATAAAGGTACTCCAGTATGACACTTTTCCAATATGCCAGGTAGGATAAGCGCCCCAGGTCTGACAGGGGCTTCTCCGGGGAGCCAGCTTGTCCTTCTTGCCTGGTGAGAAGGTAACCTAAAAAAAAAGACAAGAAAGACATTTCAAACAAAAACAAAATGATTCGGTGTTAGATGCTAGCTGGGTTGGATTAGATTGCATTTCAATCCCCTTCTTTCTTCTTCCCTCCCCCCCCACCCTCCCTTTTTCTCTCACCCCCCACACACACACGGCCCTCTCGAAAATTGCATATTCATGTCGGATGTGACATGAAACCCTGGTTGGAGGAGCTCCATTTTCACCTTCAAAGACGGGAACGGAAGGTGAGGCAATCAGTTTCCCTCTCCTCCACCCTACGTCAGATGCTATGATACACGTCGGCAAGGGCAACAAAGGAGGTCTGACAGGGGGACGTGTGTGTGTGTGTGCGTGTGTGTGTGTGGGGGAGGTGTGTGTGTGTGTGTGTGTGTGGGGGGGGCGACAGAACTGCCGAACAAATGCAGAGAAGCAGCTGGATGTTATGCTCACAAGAGGCTGTACTTAGCAGAGATAATGAACGGAAAAAAAGAGGAATACTAAAAGGTATCTGTGTGTAATTAGTTTGATAGCAGTCCTGTCAAGGGTCATCCATTATAAGCAGCATGAAATTAATTAATGCCTTTTAATGTGCACCCACTACTAGGAAGCAAACAAGCCAATCTAATCACCAAACACTGAATAAATAATATTACAATGATTAGGACTATATTCATTACCAAAGCTAAGGCTAGGGGCCAATAGGAACAGCCTCGTATAGAGACAATGGCAAATATTAAAATGCTGACTACAGAAAGTCATTTTGTTCACATCTGTATTACCATAAGTTAACAACAAAAAAGAGCATCTCTAAATCCCGTTGAGTAATGATTATGAAAGCTACATTTTTCAAACAGGTGTTAAAGAGCTAACGCTCAGCCCCCTCCGTACGCTCCCTGAGACAAACTGTTCTTCTAAACGCCATCCAATAAAAACACAGAATCTAAATCTAAACAACTTCCACTTCCAAAGCCACATTTTCCAATAAAGTCGTCAAAGCGCTCAGATCTCAGCTGTGTTCAATCTCCCTTAATCCCTGTCTTTGTTATCAGCACACTCTCAATATCACAGATCCTCTCACGTCTCGCTCTCAACGGCTCCCAAAGTGAACAGGAAATCAAATGCTCCATTACAGCTCTGCCCTGTTCTTCTCGCTCCTCCATCCTTTCTCTCGCGTTTAAACACACACACACACACACACACACACACACACACACACACACACACACACACACACACACACACACACACACACACACACACACCACACACACACACACACACAACCTTTCCTGGGAGAAAACCCTTGAACTAATAAAAGGCCAAGGACAAAAGTGGGCCAAATCCACTAGCCAAACACAGAAACCCACTCAAGGCAGCAGTTGTTATCATAAGTAGACCACAAGGCTTTAAATATTAAATGTGTTGCATTTTGCAGGACTTTAAACATTCAAGCCGGTTCGACCCAAATACCTCATCAGAATTCAGAAGGAGAGTCATTTCAATGGGAAGGACCCCTCGGGGCGCCAGTAAGGCTGATACTTATGGTTATCAAATATTAACGTATGCAGTAAGAACCTAATGCCCCTTCAGTCCTGATCAAATGTGATTACTTAAGTATTTACATAGCCTTGATTCACCCATTTCACTGACTTAAACTGATGTTTGCCCAACAACAACACTGAGAAATCAGCCCCCTTTTAAACTGAGATTTGGTTTCAATTGTAAAAGATCAAGTAGGCATTCAGTCTTCCGTTCTTAAAGGCATTAAGGAACTTACTGAGATCAATAAGAAAGCGTCCGAATCCTTGCCTTTGGTACTGAGGCATGATCATTATGCAGGAGACATTGTACTTCTGCTGGCAAAGCTTCTCCTGAGGGAAGGAGAAACAGATCAAGGATGTCAGGGCTCTGCTGAAGCTGGCAATTTATTGCACCTGCCACTGTCCTTGTCTAGAAAACACACACACGTGCACTCACGCACTAACACACACATGCACTAACACACACACACACACACATGCACTAACACACACACATGCACTAACACACAGCAAGGATTGTGCTAAGCATTCATTAAAATATCAATCCCTAGTGAACACATTTTGAAGACAAATATAGGACAGGCAGTGTCACTGCACAGTCTATTAAAATACCGAATCAACATTTGACCACTGTTGTTTTTCCTAGCGATACTTCTTGGACTCGTACCTTGGAGAAATAACCCACGAGATGACAGCCTTTGTCATCGTTCTTTGTGAGGATGTAGAACAGGAACGGCTCCACATCATAATAGAGGGTCTTGTGATCCAGGAAAAGCTTGGCCAATAGGCAGAGGTTTTGGCAGAAGAGTTTGCTGATATTTCCATCAACCTAAAACACAGAAAGACCAAGAGGACATTGTTCTAAAACGCTGGACTGTCCAATCCTTTCGATTCCCTTTCCTTCCCCACATCCTGGTTCAGCTGAACCTCGTACAGTTATTGCTTTATTGCTGTAAAGAGCTACTGACCTCGAACACGGAGAGGTCGTCCTTTCGGTAGATCTCATTGGCTGGCGGGTGAAACCAGCCGCACTTCCTCCCGTGTCTCTGGAGGATGGTTCTGCTCCTCATGTACTTGAGGCAGAACTCACACAGATAAAGCTTTTGCAATCTGTCATGGGCACGAGACAAGGGGTAGCAAATATTGAATTTCAGCGCATCACTCACCACTCTGTTGTAAACAGTTAAGTCGTAAAGAAAAAAAAAGGGGAAGAAAAAAAAAGGGTTTGAGCGAGGAGTTTCACCTTGAGTATTCTGGTGGGTAAGGCGAAGAATACCAGGTCTGGATCTCATAGGTCCCAAATTCGATGACGGCAGGGTATCTTCCAGAGTCAGGGTTCATCGACGATCCGGTTCTCTGATCGTGTCACAGAGAGGGGAACAAAGGTACATCAAAGAGTCACAAAGAGTTCAGATTTTCAACTACCATTCATCATACACAACTTGTTTACCTTGAAAAAATAAATAATATATAATACATATTTGTATCCAAGGTTGTGTTCCCCGTGCATATACGATGTGCGTGTCTGTAAACGAGCATCGGGTGAGAGTTGAGGAATGTGAAAGGGTGAAACAGGAGGGCTGTGTCATGTCCCCTCTGTGTCATGTCCCCTCTGTGTCATGTCCCTCATGTCTCCTCTTGTGTCATGTCCCTCATGTCCCCTCTTGTGTCATGTCCCTCATGTCCCCTCTTGTGTCATGTCCCTCTTGTCCCTCATGTCCCCCTCTGTCATGTCCCCTCTTGTGTCATGTCCCTCTTGTCCCTCTTGTCCCTCTTGTCCCTCTTGTCCCTCATGTCCCCCTCTGTCATGTCCCCTCACCTGACAGGACAGCTCCTGGACACGTTGGAACATGTCCACGTCCTCCTGCGTGACGTGGTCCCTGGCCACAGCCACCAAGGCCGTGTGGCTCTCCTGCTTGACTCGCAGCTCCCCGTCACATCCTGTCACAGTCAACACATGCACACGTCACTTCCTGTCACCGTCAACACATGCTCACATCACTTCCTGTCACCGTCAACACATGCTCACATCACTTCCTGTCACAGTCAACACATGCTCACATCACTTCCTGTCACAGTCAACACATGCTCACATCACTTCCTGTCACCGTCAACACATGCTCACGTCACTTCCTGTCACAGTCAACACATGCTCACATCACTTCCTGTCACAGTCAACACATGCTCACGTCACTTCCTGTCACAGTCAACACATGCACACATCACTTCCTGTCACAGTCAACACATGCTCACATCACTTCCTGTCAGTCAACACATGCTCACATCAGAGGAACGCCGCCCAGAGGATTACAGCAGCACTGTGTGAAGCAAAGCCAGGCTGGAAGATTCACTCAGACTCATTCTCTTTCACCGCGGCGCTTACGCCTTAGAGAGTCTATTGTTACTCTGCTTTTCTCAGTCTGTTTCAGGCCAGGCCTCTTAGGAATACCATAATGTATGTATCATCTCTGCATGTTTTCATGAAAATCCCTAATGTAATGGAGTGAAACTAAATCACTCTAATTGCATAACCACTTTCATGTGCTTAGTCATCCACCAAGACAGTTTCTCATGAATTAAAAAGCGAACGGCTCAAGTAGACGATGAAAAGCGATGATGTCGGAAGGCAAGCGACAGCACACAACACTCACACGTCTAGTTACCATAGAGACACAGGTGGAAATGATTGTACATCAAAAAACATGGCGTGGAAATGCTCTAGACCGAATTGTTACCTTCTCACAGCCTGTTTGACTAGACAGTGTGTGTTTTGTTTACAGCCTTTTGAAATCAATATTCTTTCATCTGAGTTTTCTCAACCCAGTTAATTGGAAGGTAAATGTAACTGGAATAATAGGGTAAACTTTGATTAAGCTTGTATGAGGGACACATAGTGTGGTGTGTGTGTGTGGTGTGGTGCGTGTGTGGTGTGTGTGTGTGGTGTGGTGTGGTGTGGTGTGGTGTGTGTGTGTGTGGTGTGTGTGTCCACTGGAGGTACAGTAGAATGGGGATGATGCTTGAGAGAGGATGGAATGGGAAGAGGAGTACTGATGCGACTACAGTCACTACGAGCCAGCGTTCACAATGGGCGCATTACTGTGGGGGGGGGTTAGGAACACAGCAAGGAGCAGCATGAGGGGGGGTTAGTGGGCCATGCACTATGACAAGCCAGCGGCCAGAGATGGGAACCGCCTGGATTACGCAGCCAACGCAAACGGAATCGGGTTAAAATCAAATAAAAACTCAAATGAATCAAAATAGGTGGTAGAATATTAGTAGAAAACTGTTGAAAAAGCCGAGTGCCAAAATGCGCTTCTCTTGTTTTAATTAAAAAGGAAAAAAAAAGAAAAAAAAGAAACATTAGCTCAAGTATGAAAGGAAATAACTGGCAGTGCCAAGCCTTTGGCTTAAAAAAACAAAAAGGTTAAACCTTTGGAGACGCACGTTCTGGTGGGAGCTGAGAGCCTTTTCTTACCATGGTTGTGCTCTGGCTTAATTCTTCCGTCTGTCAAGTCTCCCTTTCCTGGCGTGGGAGCTCCCTTCTGAGGGGTCACTTTATACCTCAACCTGCCTAGCGTCCTGTGCTTTTTATAAAAGGGGTTACGCCTGAACTGACTGACAACCTTAAAGGGCCGTCCTCGAGGCCGCCCGGGCCCTGTGTTCGACGACGACTGGCAGCGCGGCCTACTCTTTAGCTCTCTCTTCCCAAGGCGCTGAGGGCACGGTTTGGACGCCGCCTCGCACGTCGAGTCCTGCTTACGGTGCATGCGTTTAGGCGGGGCGTAGCAAGGCAGTCCCTTTTTCCGTGATTGTCCCTGAGTGGTAAAGATATGAGAGAGTCCGTCAAATAGTCCCTTAAGTTGGTTGTTACTGGAGATGCTACCCAGGGAGGGGATACTCGACAGGCTGGAAGAGCTCAGGGGAGAGTTAGAGGAGGTGGTGGACACCTGGGAGGAGGGGCTGTGTCCAGGCAACGTGGGAGGAGGCGGGAGCGCACAAGGGGGCGGGGCTAGCTTTTGAGTGGCGTCTGTAGCCAAGGCAACCGACTGCGACGGTCTGGGTATTTGGGGCGTGGCTTTGTCCCTAGAGCGAGGATGTTTCGAGGGGGCTACTCCTCGCGACCTGCGGCCCACGGGGGAAGGGGTAAAGAATTTGGAAAGCCCATCGATAAGCCCTTTGGTTTTCTTGTTAACGGTGAGTGTGGCTGGGGTGGAGGTGGGCGTGAGGGGAGGGGTGGGGGTGGGAGTGGAGGTGGTGAATTGGGTGGCGTCACCCGCCCAACAGGGGTCTGCAACAGCCAATCTGTCTCTGGCGTCCTTCACAGATGCAGCATGACCAGATGAAGGTGTGGAACAGACGGAATTCTTTTGACCCCTACCAGGTGACCCCCTTCCTCCCAGTGTTATCATGGAGTCGTCACCACTGCTTACAGACCTGGGGAGGAGAGAGGAGGACACACAGGTCAGTTACTGCTTACAGACCTGGGGAGGAGAGAGGACACACGGGTCAGTTACAGCCAGCCGTAACCCTTTCACACTGCACAGTTAGGCTCTGGGAAAAACAACCGCATTTTTAATATCATAATATGAGGTACTAGATAGAGCTAAGCTAATGGATACCTGCCATGCTTTGTGTAGGCTGTGTAGAAAGCACTGGGGGGGGGTCATAAATGGTTCAGTACTACTAAAAAATCACTGTCGTTTGATAAAAGCTCTTAATAAACTCACATTCTTTGTTTGAGCTTATTTCTGGGCCTCCCGGTTGGCTTTGCATATCGACGTTTGATCTGATCGGCTTTCCTCTGCAACAGCTTCTTCCCGTTCTCCTTCAGCCTGCAGACCTGGCACGCCCACGTTCCTGGACGCCGTCCAGACACACAGAGCACCGGTTAGGTGGCTTCATCAATTGGGAGGACACGCGCTCATCGGAAACATTTCCTTGTAATGTGGGCCGAGGCGGGGAGCGACCCTCAGCCACTCACAAAGACAATCAATTACTCAGCACAAAAGGGAAAGAAATCCATAAGAGAAACATTAGGTCAATTCACCGTCCGTCGAAATAGACTTCATGTCAGCTCGTTTTGAGCGGAGCTATGCGACTTGTGTGAATTGTCCTACAACGTGCGCCATCATTACAAGCATAGCTGTAGGCCCGGTACTGTAATCCAGAGATAGCTAATCTCCCCAGGGACACTGGGAATAATTTGATATGCATGCAAAGCTCCTAATAAGCAGTGCTGCTTCACAGTGTTGAGTGACAGCCCCAAAAGGCCTCGCTATAAAGGAACATGCATTGACAGAGGAGAGAGAGAGAGATAGAAAAGAGAGAGAGAAAAATAAAAAGAGAAAGGGAAGAGAGAGAGAGAGAGTCAGAGATAGAGAACGAGAAAGAGAGAGACACAGGAAGAGAGAGAGATGGAGAAAGAGGAAGAAAGCGAGAGAGTCAGAGATAGAAAGAGAGAGAGACCGAGGAAGAGAGAGAGAGATGGAGAAAGAGGAACAAAACGAGAGAGTCAGAGATAGAGAAAGAGAGAGAGAGACCGAGGAAGAGAGAGAGATGGAGAAAGAGGAAGAAAGCGAGAGAGTCAGAGATAGAGAAAGAGAGAGAGACCGAGGAAGAGAGAGAGAGATGGAGAAAGAGGAAGAAAGCGAGAGAGTCAGAGATAGAGAGAGACCGAGGAAGAGAGAGAGAGATGGAGAAAGAGGAAGAAAGCGAGAGAGTCAGAGATAGAGAGAGACAGAGGAAGAGAGAGAGAGATGGAGAAAGAGGAAGAAAGAGAGAGAAACCCAAGAGCCAGAGTAACCGTCTAACCTTTTGGCATTCTGGAAAGCGGCGGGTCGCAGCACTCCATGTGAAAGCCCCGATCACATGAATCACAGAACAGCATCTCATCCTGCAAGGGAACAGCATGTGAGGGGCATGTGAGGGGCATGTGAGGGGCATGTAACACCTTCTGTCATGTTGGGCTCAAGGAGGACACGCTCAATTGTTCACTGGGAAAGCTCACAGATTCTGACAGGAAGAGGACGGTTTCCCTAAAGCTGCACAAAGATGATGATGATGATGATAAATACTTTCTTTATCCCGTGAGGGAAATTCAGGGTGTCCCTCACAGCTCCTCCAACATACAGCTAGCCACAGACAACACGCCAACACAACAAGACGGCTCAATGCTGGAGGAGAGTGTGCAGTGGGCGACCTGCCTGTGGCTCGTGTATCGACAGAGGACCAGTCAGACCACTATCGGTCTCAGATAACGTAATTTGAAAATTCTCAAAAACGGTTGTGAAAAAAGTACTTACAGCGTTTTTCCCCTGTATTCGACAGGAGCTACAGGTTTTGCATTCTATACATTGCCATCGCAACCTCCTCACGTTAGCACTCAATTCCAGGGAGAACTTCAGACAGGATGGGTGCCCTTTAGGAAGTAATTACAGATCCAGTATCAGTTTCAGTGAGCAGCAGACATGACCTTCCTATTCTGTTCACATAAGAAGGTTAAATATTAACATACTGCCTCATAAACAATGTTGAGCGTGTGTCCAGAACTAGTTCCCCCATGCTCCCACCCCCCCCGAACACCTGCCCCTCCCATCCTCCCCCCACCCCCCCCATCCTCCCCACCCACGCCCCAGAACTCACCCCCGTCTCCGACACATTGCTGTGGCTAAAAACAGTATGATCAAACATCTGAGCTGCTAATTAAAGATAATTTGATCTTAATGAGGCAGAAACGGTAGCAGCACTCAGTCTAATGGAAGCCGATCCGTGAAAGTCATGCGAAAGCTCCCCTTCTCCCGGCTCTCAGACTCACCCGGCTCCCTCTCATGGTTGTAAAACAGCTGTTTTACAGTGAGAGCACAATTTGTGTACACTACGAGCGGTTAATGAAAACCACCTCAACGCTACTTAGTCAAATTTGAGCTATAAAAATGTCACCCGGAGAACAATTCCTTACGGCATTTAAAATAATTGTTCAACACAAATGACTCTTTAGGAGAGGTAATTTTATGGAGGGTTAGCAATTTTGTCTGGAACAAAAGAACAGTCGAGGAAAATGCCACCAATCTGCAGTTAGCAAATGGCTGATCTTTGATCCTTTCTCGTCTGTCGAAGCTGGCAGGGGAGGCAGAGGAGGCAGAGGAGGATACATTCTCAGAAGAACTTGACTGACTTGAGGGGATTTCACATTCTAATGGGCACTTTAAGTCAATTCTACTTGTCCAAAGTCCATCATGGCTTGTTAGCAATTTTGATCTACACAAGTATCCGATTTCAACACTGTCCTTCCAATAAATCATTCCCCCCAAAAAAGAGATGAATTTCACTCCAAGAGCAAAAACATGCGAGAAGACTGTGGAGCAGCAGTGTTTGCTGCCATCTTTTGCAGGGTGTCACTACGATCACCCACGCCCCCCCCACGCCGTCCCCCCCACGCCCCCCCAAGCCGCCCCCCCCCCACGTCACAGACCGTCTTCAGATGAACCTCCAGTGACTTTCTTCTCTGAACAGGTCAGAGGGGATGAACTTAGGGTCTATTCAAATAATATCAACCGTGAAAAGAAACGTACATTTTGACACCTACTATCTCATTTGACACCTACCATCTCATGTCCCGAAAATGGTCAGAAATATAACAAGACTTAAGAGAACGATAGCTTATAAAACGTGGACTATTTTTCATAAGCGACTCACAACACTCCTAAAGTTCGATTTTCCCAAAAATAATTGAAGATGGTTCTAAATTCTCTGTTGCCTTCCGTTCCAGAAAAGCCTTCTATGTCGAAACTCAGATCCATTCACAACTACATACAACATGGAGGAAGGGAAGTATACACTATCTTAAACTGTAAATGGTCTTAAGAGGCTTGTGGGTGGCCTCTACCTTTCTATTGGGTTCCTCATATCATATCTTGACATCAATGTCAAGAAGTCATACAGCCCAACTCTTACATTTGTATTTCTATTGAAAATGATGGAAACACCTACAGCTCTGAGAGTAAATAATTGCGCAAAACATCACTTTCGTCTGAAGGACTGCGTGCCTCGGAAACGCTCGATCTGTTATCTGTTTACTATAGAAACCCGTCATGAGATACAGGGTGCGTCAGGGCTGACGAGACGGCGTTCTGCCACATGAAAAGACGCCCTTGCGTCCCCCCTCCTCAACCGCGTTTGAGAAGGAGCCGAGGGGAAACTCACACACAAAGACTGTTGTGATGTTGTTGTTGTTGTGGTGTCTAAATGTTGTGATTTAATGTCGTATTGTGTTATGTTTTACTGTTGTGAAATTGTGTGTTATTGTTTTTATACTTAGGTTTCCCTTTTTGACAGAGATGTATTACTCTGTTTCCTGTCCAGGGACTACAGATGAAAATTAGCTTATAGCTAACTCTGGCACTGCTTATGTGCTGTGCATTGTCCCTGTTAAATAAACAAATAAATAAAATAAATAAATAAGAATTTCGAGGGAAGCTTTTTTCGAAAGTCCTTCAGGATGCCGGAGCCTTGTTTCTGTGTCCACACAGCCTGTAACCTTGCTCTGCACATTGTTAGAGAGGGCTGGGCCCATGAGGACTTCCCCCAACCCCGTGTCATGTGACCCGTCGCTCAGGGCAACTTACCACTGCTTCCCACAGTCGGCGCAGGACAGCAGGTCTTCTGGCCTCTTGTCCCGGTTTGACTCTTTTGTCCCCAAACAGAAACTGCATATTGGGATTGGGTCAGCGCGTAGCTGGGGAGGAACAGAAATAGAAAGTTTAGGATCACAGGGAGAGACTAAACCACACTGCCGGGCTCTGCGTGTGTGCCTGTATGCAGGTCGAGTCGTCAGTAGGTCATTTCCTGTTTGTTAACCTCGGTTTTGGATGTCATCGGGCAAAGCTTTGACAGAAGGGATGGAAGACAAACCCAAACCCAGCATGGAACTGAAATCGAAGAAGTCAAAAGTGACTTTTTCCCCCAAACCTAATCCGTTCCTGACATCTGTTCGTAAACACCAAAAGAGAAATAATGAATACTTCCTGGCAATAGTGGAAGTGTATCCTTTATCCAACCAAAAATCTAAAAGGGTATGTGATGATTACAGTTTAAGGGCTTAATCCCATTCAAAAAGCTTACACTGCAGTTTGAAAGGATTAACCAGCATGTAATCAAATTACCTCAATAATAAAACATGTTCTCATTGTTGCTGAAATGATTCAGATCCATTGTAGGCACTGAACGTCTCTGAACAAACAATCACTTTAGGGCTTAAAATCAAGTTCAAAAGTAGTCTGAAAATATGAGCATGTGGATTAAGAGGATTTCCCATTGATCAAACAGTACTAGTAAGGAGTCTACACTCAACATGCTACAGACATCGCTGGAGCTTTGATGTATAGTACTTAAAGTATTTCTATCCAGTTTATAAAACGTAGCATCTTCAGAACATTATACTGCTGACCACACGTTAGCGTTAAACAAAACGGTTTCATATCATGTCTTTGCTTTCAGCTAAGAGCCCGAACAGCTTTTAATCAACCACCTCAGAAACAATAATAAAGCCACACACGGGCCTCTGGAGCCGCATCAAGCAAACTGCCATGTTCTCTCCGAGGAGCTTCTTAACGGAAAACACCACTCACAGGGTGTGTCCATAAATAACTCTCCTCATCATGGGTTTACACACAAACGCCTCATCAATTGACTGGGGCTTTGAAGAGTGCTCAGGGGACGACCATAATTAGTTTCCCCTTAGTACGAGCCCCATAAGCACCCTGACCTAAAACGTGCATTCGAGTCTCGGAACTGCTCCGTCGTGACCTCTCTGTGACCCCCAGAAGTGATCTGGGGGGGGGGCGGGGGGGGGGCAAGCCCTGGCAGACGAGACGACCCAAAGCTGTCGAAATAAAAGCAGTGAAAGGTAGAGGGAAACACCTAGGATCTAGTTATTGTTGTTGGCTGTTGTATCAATTGATTAATTCAGTGGGAGAGGGCAGTTTGCAGCTTTATCAATGATTACTCCATTTTCCCAACCCGCCAGGTCAATACCAGAGTGCCGGTGCTCACGTCAAGAGCTGATTGCTGTTCACACAGCCTTGAAGCAGCTTCGGCCCACTAAACAACAACCTTGCAGGCCAGAGTGATGACCGTCCTAAACCTGTAGCTAGCATCTCTTCTCCCTGGTTAGCGAGCTCGTTGGCTGTGTGTAAACGTCACCCATTCACAAGGGTAGATTGTCGTTTCTTGTAAGGGGTTTCCTGCAGGATAAGTGTTCTAGCAATAAATGCCTTGAAAGCCACTTAAGAGAAGATGAATGGTCTAGTGAAGTATTCCTTAGTACTACAGCATGAGGTATTCACTGCAGTCTACAGACTGGAAGCAGGTCTTTCAACACAGTTCATCCCTAATTATCTATTTTATATAGTCCTAGTACATAGATACATATCATAGAGATTTGTGTTGTATAGACGACTGTTTATATGATAAAACAGTCGTCTATACAACACAAACCTCTCTGTCAAACATTCAGTTAGGTGTGTTTTGGCTTTTGTTCTCGTTCTACAAGAAGCATATCGCTATCGGTATCAATGTCACTTTATATCCTCCAGAGGCAGTAAATCTAATTTGGATTAGACCTAAAAGATCTGGATCTTAGACACAATCCACCTGCAAAGATGCTGCGACAACTAGCCGACACAAGCCAACGTTATGATAAGCTAATGGTCAGACTGCATGCAAAGGGAAGTCTTTGTAACAGACAGACTTTGCGCTCCAGTAAAATACACCCTAGCCTGTATTTACTTAGGGCAATGAGGTCACGATCCACAGGACTTCCTGATGAGCTCGTAGCAGGCCTAGCCTGGGGTATATGAATCACACAGGTTGTCAGCCTACACTGATGAACACAAACTAACCACATCACCAGTTGAGTATTAGTGCAGACTGCACTTCAGAAAATCCCTGTTGATATCCATTTCAAGTTTACTTCTAAATGGCATATAGTAAAAAAGATTCAGTGTAGTTCACGGGTCATTCAAATATTTCTTTCTAGGGTGTTGCCAACTATGATTAGCCTCTGTAACAATCAGAAACAACTCACTGACCCGCAAACAAAACAAGATGGCACTGACCAGGGGGGTCCAAATTAACTACCTTACAGGAAATGACACTGCTTCAAAGCCAAGCTTGAGTTTGGTAAAGGGGGCAGGGAACCATTAGAAGAATGCAGTTCTAGAGAGCTGAGATGGTTACATAACACATGTGAAAGAAAAAAGAAAAAGTCTCATTCCTAGCCTTTGTTCCTGCCAAACTCACGTTAGAATTTAATAAACTTTGACCTAAGACTGCTCTTTTTCCAAGAATTTCTCATTCCCAATACCTGCATGTCATGCTTCATTCGACAACAAGGACAGAAACTATTTTAAAATGCACACTAAACTGACACAAAGCAGTGAACTGAATTGAACTTCACTCCAAAGTTGTGGGCCTCATCTTACACACAAACTTTACAGGACTTCAAGTCTCTGAACAGGTTCTCAGTTTCACTTTGTCAGACCACAAACACAGCAGGTCGAGGCTGCAGTGTCACTGGAGGCATTTCCTGATATTCATTATGAAACCAACCGGAGGGAGGGTTTGATCAAGCCTAAGTCAAATTCCTATCTGTCTCACTGCAGCGAGTCTACAGCATCGCACAAGCTGCAAATAAAAGATTCCTTGCAACAAGGACAAAGAGAAAAAAAGGTATTAAGTGCAAAAGTGCTGTCAATGTAGAAGTGGTGACCTGCAGTGTCTGTACTTCTGCTGAGTGCCAGTGATGGAGACGCTATCTCTGCAAACTGAGAAGCTCTAGTCTCATTTGTCAATGTCAAGCGGAAACAATGTGGGCTAAAAGTGTGTCTTTATGGTCTCTGCTTCTAACCCCCTCTAATGCACCTTCGGGCAGACGAGTTAGATCAGCTGTGTGGGCGCTTTACAAACTTGTTATCGCACAAGCACAGTCGCTAGCTCATCTGCTCTTAAACGCGTGGCTAATCGAAAGAAAGATCATTTCCATTCGGCTACAAAGCTACACACACAAGTAGTGCACCGTTAATAAACATGCCACACTGATAAGATTCAGACGTCTTTGCCAAAGGCCAGTATATACATCCTTCACGTCTGTATGTCTGTTGTCTAGACAACGGGAGACGAGTCAGGTGATGAGGAAACGGCAATCAGCGTGAGGTGGGTGAAGGTGTTGCGGAGGTGATGGAGGTGTTGCGGAGATCTGAAGTTTCATTCTACCTGGTCTCTCTCGTGCGGAAGCAGCGTCATAGACAGCGACGTCATGGAAACAGGAGGACACCTGAATCCCCTGCCCTCCGCACCTCCGTGGTTCAGCCGGTAACGTGGACCGTCCTTCAGCAACCTGCCGTTGTTTACGGCCCGTTTGGCCGCCAGGCGTAACCTCTGCTGAAAGGCAGGGTTGTCGAGAACATCGGCGAGATCATCCTGGTTTTTAAGATATCTCTCGATGTTCTTCAACGACGAACCGTGGGTGTCGTCCAGACCCTCGATGGCCCTCTTTAAGATTTTATTCCAATCGACATGGCGCAGATCGCTTGAATTCCATATAGATCCCTTCGATGGCACTGAGTGGTTTGCAGGCGGGAGCGATCCCACTCTCCCAAGGTTTCCTGGGTCTTTGTACGACGCGCTGCCCTTGTTTGTAACTTTGAGAATGGAACCATCGTGAACACTTAATTCCAACTGCTCCAGAACGGTCCGTTTGTCCAAGCCGTGTGATGTCGACACGGCATGACATATCCTCTCCTCTGAAGGCCTCTGCTTTTGCCTTTTGATCTTCTGTATTGCTTCAAGAATCCACTCCGTATAGAGAGAGTTTGCCAGTTTTACCATGGTTAAACAATTAGATTCAGGAAAAAGTGATCCATAGAGATTCCCCTTGCTCTTGGCTAAACCCTTGGTACATCCACATCTTTGAGAAGGTCAAAAAGTTATGTTCCAACTCAGCATCAAGACACTTGTAAATCCTGGGTAATTCGCATGAAACTTCACAAAAATAAATTCCTCAATTGGGAAGGACTTCACCAAATGACGTGAAAAACAGGTCCTTCAGGATCTAAATGAAACCTATAGGCAAAACACAAGACAATGGTGTGAGACTTTATAACTATGTAATAAAACAACATACAAGAAAAATATGGTCAATATTTTAAATCAAAAGGGAGCTAATTATCTCATCATTAACGCCCATGCTCCTCTTGTGTACATTATACCCACGTTGATAGGCCTCATTGTGTTTGAAGTGCGTTTTATTAAGAGTTACTTAAGTTAAAACGACATACTTAGGCTTTCTAGACAACAGCAGTCTGTTGAAAGACACTCTTCAGAACTTGTCAACAGCTAGGTGGGCAACACTGATAGCCAGATGGATGCTAAACCTATAGGATATACGCTACAGATGGATTGAGAATGCAGACACAGTAAAGAAGCCAGTGCTTAATCCACGGTCTGATAACATAATCCACAGACCAACAGGGGCTAGCGCCTCATTTGTGATCGATTTAACAGTAAAATCAGACCAATACCTGTCTGAACTGTAACAGGAAGACAACTACACACATTTGTCACTGTAGTCTAGATAATGTCTACCTCGTTTTTCTTTGCAAAATATAAGACGACTTGGAGCGAGTTTCTCTCAATTATATCTTTCTGTCATATCATTAGGTTGACTTTAAGAGCTACTACGGTGTTTCGTTGTGAGTTTATCAGTTTTGACAGCGGGGATACGTAACGGGCAACTATCAGATTTGTTAATTTCAGCAGTTAGCGCGAGCCAAAATGTCAACTGCATACCTTCAATTAATATTGTTACACTTTTTGACAGCTGTCAGAGAGAGGGTTACCGGAAATTTATTACGGCAATCCAATGTTGAAACTCGTATGAGACACGAATGAGCGATATTATAGCATGTAACCAACCTTGACTTCTGTTAGTTGAGAAGCGGAAAATAACATTGTTGCCTGCATTACTGATGTAACCTAAACAGTCGCCATTTTGTTACAATGTTGTAGTTTACATGAATCCGACATGACGCTGATTACAATCCAATGGAGTCTCATTAAACCTTACCTACACTAATGTGCCCTCCCTAGCAACTTTAATATTGGTTGTTAAGAAAAGATCCGATTTCTGGTTTGATAAAGCACATGTCAATCTTTATATATGAGCTCAGTGTAAGAGGAACAGCGTTGGCTGAATGATCTGTCACTTAACTCAATTGACCCGCCTCTTAAGGTGCTTTCTCGTTTGATGGATTGATATTCAATTGACTCCGAGCACTAATCAAAGTTGAATTTAGTGAATCTGTATTCATACGCTTCAATAAAAACATACTTCATACTAACAATAAAGTGTAATGGGAAATTCAAGGTTAAATAGATGAATGTATTCCGTGTTGAACACCAGCCCACCTTTACTGGGACACCTCCTTGAAACAATTGGTTACACTAGAAAGTGATTTGGATCATTTTAGACTTTAATTGGTTGTTTGTTAAATCCATCATTTATTTGCGTTTAATCTGCAAAGACACGACTGCCAAATGAATGCAGCATGTTTTATAGCCTATGATGTGAAGGTTTTACGTTACTGTTCTAAAGCTGTTCAAGACATCCGCCACTTTCCCCTCAAAATACATGATTTTCTCTTATTTTCCACTCCTTGCAACGTTTCAGTATCATCAAATGTACAGTTTTCAGAGATTGTACCTAGTCTACCCTTTGACAAAACAACAGAATAGAGAAGGCAATATCTGTAGCCTCTTTAGCCTCCCAAGCGACAGTGTATGTACATAGCACTTCTGCCTGCCGAGGTGATCAACATTCTACCGTAGATCATGACATGACCTCTTTATCAGCATTACATGTCTAACATTTCCGATGAGAAATATTAAACACACGAGGGAAATTTCCATATACAATCTGAGTAATCGGAGCGGCCGAGTAACCGGAGAGTAGCCTATCACTGTTCCTCAATAATGTATCGCTACAGTTTCTTGCTCCGTGTCTCTGTTGGTTCTCGTTTTCAGATTATATTAGTCAGTGATCTACAACCTCCTTCAATTTATCCTACATCGTTTACTAGATGCGCTGCCGCTGGGCAAGAGGCAAACAAATTACACAAGTTTCATGCAAGGATGAACATGTAACCAGTGTGGAAAAAGGCATAGGCTACCGTAAATATTTGCTGGTAGTTACCTCTTCAAGTTTTTCCCCCGGATACTCCTCTTCATTATCAAGATGATTGAACCGTCGAACAACATATACACAGCGGCATATCCATTCGGTTTTCTTGTATTTGATCCCTAAACGAACGTTGAAAGCTTGCGCTGAGAAAGAGAGGACCTGATAACAACTAATTGAAAGGTTAATCTACATAGCAGCCTGTGACAAAGTGGTACCCTCCCCCTTCGTCTTCACTGTAGACATCCATACTTCAGTGTAGCGGAGCGGACCGTCGCCCCTATGCGCTCCTACAATGATCATAGAAAATGCACTGTCAATTCCACTTTTCCCATTAAAATATCCAGACGGGATGTCTATGGGAATGACACAAAACATTTTTGCAGTGTATCTAGATGTCTGTATCTAGTCAGACACTGATTATTCTGTAATAACAAATACATGCGCAGACTAAAATTGGTATTAATTTCCAGTAGATGATAACGTCTTAGACATTTATTAATTCAGCGTTTTACAGGCTATAAGCCTGTAGTAAGGGCTCTCTGGAGACACTATCAAAAACAAATCAAAACAGGCTAGACTATTATTTGTCCAATAAAAAATTCCATATGGCAATTAATACATGTTACATTGCCCTTCAACCAGAAACTAGAAATAACCTGATAATAAATATAATATTTGACCCTGGCGATCTTAATTAGCAGCTACTTAAATGCCATGAACAGTATGAAATTATCAGTGGGCTGACAGTTACACTATTGAAGATAAATACCCATGATGTTATTGTCATGCAGTGCGTCATATCTAGTATGTTGCATTTATATAACATCATTCTCACGTTACAGGCATTAAGTCATGTGTGTAACCCGAGGTCGACATGTGTTGGGAGTCCATGCATAAACACAGGCAAGGCAAGCAATTAATAATAATGTGAAAAGACACATTTTATCATGTGGAATCTTTGACCAGAATCACTATAAGAATTTTGACACAAACATGTTGATTTATTCATCTCAAATGACACATTCATCAGAAAACCTTAACAATAATTCTCGCAAAACCCATTGGCAGCAACATGACGCATGAGTGGATCAGCACACTCCTTATAACACAGTTAATCCAGAAAACACCCTTAATATGGGCGCAAGAGGCGCAAGCTGAGGGTCCAGAGAGGCGGTGCACCCGCCTGCGTCTAGATATAATGACTGTCACCCCAGGCCCTAGCAGGTCCGCCACTGCCACATGGGCACACGGATCATTTGAATTGGAGCATGTGCCATCCGTCTTGCCCATCCCCCCACCCCCGATCCCTGCCAACTGCCACACTGGTGCTCAGAATCACTGCTGTCCATCTGCGGGGCAAAACCTTGGCTACTGCCCCACGTCCCTTCTCTGCCTGGTGGGTAAACCAAGAACGGTGGGACGCAAACCCACCAGAGCAAATACAAGTTTTTTGTTTATTTTATTTTTTTGACTAACATCATACTACTGCAATTCATGTCCAAGATCGGCATGATCTTCCAGAAGCTTCTTTCATGCCGACAGGAATTCTTAATGAAAATGAAACTGTGAAGTTTTCGACTTGGACACTGATGAGTGTCTGGGGAGGTACTTCAGTCAGAGAAGAAACCAGATCAGTGAAACATAACGTTATTATTTTCTATTAATGTCACGTTTGATTGCCTGAATTTTGTTCTTCGATTTGTCACTTCTTGTGCCAAAGCTAAAGCGGACTGAGATGTGGTTAATAGTTTCCTTATCATGGTAAGCGTTTTCATTGCTTAATCATGGCTGCCTCTTTTTGTGTTTGTGTTTTGCCATCTGTCATCTTGAGAGGCAAATGAACCAGCTGCCATGTAGTGTGATCTGGTCCAATCACAAATGTGCTCCTTTTCAAAGCGCATCTGTGTGAAACCTTAAAAATGCTGATGAGAAACAAAAAGTGTCTCCAAGTTGTTAATAACATTTTGGCTGGAACAGGCTTTCACCTAGATGACCCCTGATTAGCATAACCGCATAAACCCAGCCTCATTACCGACACCGGATCACACACACGAGAGAGGACGTTGGAAGTAGAACTCCACTTCACATTTAATGACGCTGAAATATTAAAGGTTCACAGGTTGTCAGTCGTACTTACAGATACAACCAAACCGCTGTAGAGACTCCCGTGTTTTCAGAGTGGGAGGAGAGGGTAGTGGTGGTTGATCTCAGAACATTTCTCAAGTCTTCCGTCCAACGCTCCTATTAGGCCGCTTGCAGGGGGAGGGGCAGGGGGGGGGGAGGGGCAGGGGGGGGGGCAGGGGGGGGGCAGGGCCTCCCTCTGATCCCGGTCTTCAACACCCGGCGCCGACACAGCTGGTGGCCGAGGATCAGCCTCATTTTCAGGTCCCTCTAATGACCACCATGAAGACCAAAACCTCTAATCCCATAACTAGGAAAAAACCACCTCCTGCAGCCGTGCAATTGAGATCCAGGCACTGTGAGCATCCAGTTGGAACCCCACTGTGCAGACTGGAGAACCCTGAGGAGAACCGGGACACGAGACCCGGCTAGCCCCAGACCCCCTCCTGCTGAGGGGCGGCGGGGGGGGAGGCACAAACGCTCCACTTGTTGCTCCCTCTCTCCGTCACAAGGTTAAAAACAACCCGCTGGTTTTGTACGATGACATTTTTTGTTGTTGAAATGTAATGAATGACGACATACAGGGGGACCCCCCGTGGTTGTGTTGATACGGAAGATTCCAGAACACGTGGCGTGCTGTAACACAAACTTGATCTTTTATTTTAAGATTTGAATTTATTTTTATTCATTCAGCAGACACCAATTTTTTTTCTTTCTTCCAAACTCACACTCTTCAAGTGAGAGCGATCACTTATTGGACACAGTAACCTATAAATAGCTTATATTGCAATAACGATTTGTATAGAAAATGATATTTAATGATGCCAATATATGGGACACAAACCTAGTGGAGTGTTGCTTATGAAGTTACCAGCTGAAGAAGACCAATGCTTTGTTTTCGTTTTTTTAACTTCCTAAAATAAATGCATACAAGTAATGTCGACAATCCACTCTTGGTGGAATTACTGTAATTGTACAAACTTTACACAACGTTCAGGCAAACCCAAAATGCAGGTGTGTCATAGAGAAGACGTGAAGATGCTCGTTGCTTGGATACGGTGCTCTTGGATACGGGGGCGTATCAGTGGAAGTCTGGCTTCTCGGGGAAGGTGCACCCCGCCCTCCTGATGATGACGTTGGCTGCGTAGTGGCCGGCGCGTATGCACTCCTCCAGCGCTCTCTCCTGCACCAGCTCTGACAGGAAACCTGGGAGCACAGGAGGTCAGAGGTCAGCAGGGGGTCAGGGGTCAGCTGGAGGTCAAACGGTCAGCAATAACAGGGGCGACCTCGTCCTCTTGGGGGAATCAACGGACGACTGTGACACGTGACCACATGACCGTTTCACGCCGAGACGAATGTCACACGTCTGCGTGATCCAGAGACGCCACCCCCGTCTCCTTGGTGACGGATCAGAGGTGGACGTGGGACGCGTGTACCCAGCTGTAGTGGCGGTTAAGTGACACAGACGAGACCGGAACATGCCGTACTGTACCTCCTACGAAGGCGTCCCCAGCTCCGTTTGTGTCCACGATGTCGTTCTGGTCGATGTCCAGCACGGGGAACGTGGTCACCTTGTCACCTGCGGACGGGAACAGAAGAGTCTTGACATGCTGAGGAGCACAGGAGGCGGGGGGGCGGGCGGGGGGGGGGTCAGTTAGGGTCAACGACTGGAGCTAATATTCCACGAGACACCGTTCAACTCATAAATGAGATGTGCTTCATTAGAGGATGAATACTTTCGTTTATCATAAGAACAGAATCTGCCTGTCTAAACCTTCCCTTTAACCCTCGTGCTGCCTTATGAGGTCACAATGACCCTCCCTTTAACCCTCGCGCTGCCTTATGAGGTCACAATGACCCTCCCTTTAACCCTCGTGCTGCCTTATGAGGTCACAATGACCCTCCCTTTAACCCTCGCGCTGCCTTATGAGGTCACAATGACCCTCCCTTTAACCCTCGTGCTGCCTTATGAGGTCACAATGACCCTCCCTTTAACCCTCGCGCTGCCTTATGAGGTCACAATGACCCTCCCTTTAACCCTCGCGCTGCCTTATGAGGTCACAATGACCCTCCCTTTAACCCTCGCGCTGCCTTATGAGGTCACAATGACCCTCCCTTTAACCCTCGCGCTGCCTTATGAGGTCACAATGACCCTCCCTTTAACCCTCGCGCTGCCTTATGAGGTCACAATGACCCTCCCTTTAACCCTCGCGCTGCCTTATGAGGTCACAATGACCCTCCCTTTAACCCTCGCGCTGCCTTATGAGGTCACAATGACCCTCCCTTTAACCCTCGCGCTGCCTTATGAGGTCACAATGACCCTCCCTTTAACCCTCGCGCTGCCTTATGAGGTCACAATGACCCTCCCTTTAACCCTCGCGCTGCCTTATGAGGTCACAATGACCCTCCCTTTAACCCTCGCGCTGCCTTATGAGGTCACAATGACCCTCCCTTTAACCCTCGCGCTGCCTTATGAGGTCACAATGACCCTCCCTTTAACCCTCGTGCTGCCTTATGAGGTCACAATGACCGTCCCTTTAATTGAGCGCTGCGCGTAATCTTCTGTCGGAATATACGGCTTCAATTATCAGTAGCACATGCTCTTCAAAGAGACTTCCAGTTGAAAAGGAGAGACCAGCGGAGGAAGGAGAGACCAGCGGAGGAAGGAGAGACCAGCTGAGGAAGGAGAGACCACTCGGAGGACAAAGCCCCACAGGTGGAGGACGACATTAAATCACCGACTCAGGGTCCGTACGATGGAAACCACACGCAGTCTCTTTAAACAAGGCCGGTCTCCGTTGCCGACGGGAACCTTCAGACAAGGTGTTTGGGAGACGAAAGACTGACACACGGAGATGAAAGGAAACACCGGGAGGCCTGTTGCCGGGCGGCCTGTTGCCGGGGGAGAGGGAACCTGGGAGATTAAGGGAAGAGAAGACAACAGGAACGCCGTAATGAGCCCCCCAGCTAACACACCAGCACACACCTCCACCTTCTGACCAGCACACACCACCCACCTGACTGACACACCACCCACCTGACCAGTCTCACTGAGACACCACCCACCAGCCTGAGACACCACCCACCAGCCTGAGACACCACCCACCAGCCTGAGACACCACCCACCTGGGCTGCGTTTCCCTGAAACCGTCGTAAGCCTAGTTAAGTTGATCGTAGAATCCATCGTAGGACGAACCTTAGTTTTACGGGCCGTTCCCAAAGACATCGTAGCTAAAGCGTCTGCTGAAAGTTCGTAGCTCTTGAAAGCGCATAGATTAGCGTACTCCTTACGAGCATGTTTGGGAAACGCACGTAAGAAATATCGATGGTTTCGTTTTTTGCTCGATCGTTGCTACGATCCATCGTTATCGGGAAACGCAACCCTGACTGAGTCCGTGTCGCGTCTGACACTGTAAGATGATCAGACTCTGTTGTTTGATTGGCCAGATGTCAAACAAGTTATTATCCTGTATTAATACTGCCCATGTGCAGGAGTGAACAGCCACATGGAGAACACTAACAATCGCACATGGCTTATTGGAGAGAAGCGTTTCCCCTTTCAGGAAAGCAGCTGATTGTCACTTTGATAATAAACGACTCTAGTCCAGGATCATTTTAGGATCAGCTAATTAGTAGCATAACGACTTTGCTTAATTAATGCTGCAAATCAAGCCTGTGAACCCACCTCCCTTTTGAAATGATTAACTGCACGTCCTACATGTAAATTGCGCCAATAATAAATCAGAGTTAGTCAATTATTCCGCAGTTAAAGATTGAAATCATTAATTGTGAGGCTGTTTACATATAAAGAGGGGCCCTGATTCAAAACACCAACACGAGACACAGCTAAAAGGCCCAGGTGTTGCATGGAGAGCCGTAATAGGAACGGCTGTAATTATTGAGAATAGGGCTGTGCTGTTCAATAGCCCTAAGGCTCTGAAAAGAACTTGGGATGGTAAATCTGTTTACACAGCTCAAAACAAAGGTTACTCCTTCATGAAGGTTTCCAGAGTGGGCGGCAGATGGGAGACACTCAGGGCAGGCAGACAGACAGACAGACAGGCAGGCAGACAGGCAGGCAGACAGGCAGGCAGACAGGCAGGGAGACAGACAGACAGACAGGCAGACAGGCAGGGAGACAGACAGGCAGACAGACAGACAGACAGACAGACAGACAGGCAGGCAGACAGACAGGGAGACAGGCAGGCAGACAGACAGACAGGCAGACAGGCAGACAGACAGACAGGCAGGCAGACAGACAGACAGACAGACAGACAGACAGACAGCAGGCAGGCAGGCAGGCAGCAGGCAGGCACACAGGCAGAAAGGCAGGCAGGCAGGCAGGCAGACAGACAGACAGACAGACAGACAGACAGACAGACAGACAGACAGACAGACAGACAGGCAGACAGACAGACAGGCAGGCAGCAGAACACGCTGATGGAATACCAGCGTGATGTTTCTACATGTATACAGTATCACGTATAGACGTGTACGATACGCTGTACAAGGGTCCTTCAACCTCCCGCTAATCACACATGACGGCTGGAGCGGCACGCTGAGATGATTATGTGTCGTCGCGGGAGAAGTCCAGAACTGTTTCCCTGCTTGGTGAAGAAGAACCTAATACAATGTGATTGCTGATTAAATGGTTTTAGGTGTTAGGGGTGAGGCTGTCTGGTGATTAGAGGAGAGAAGATGCCTTATTCCACAGCCAACACAAGATCCTTACTTTACCGTTTGTATGTAGAGGAGGTTTTTAAGATCTGACCGAGTGATCGACTGGCCTTGACCAGATGATGTTTACACAATCATGTTTATATGATTACAAACGACACATTATGAATAAACATCACCCTCATGAAGATTTCCGACATACTCGTCAAAGTGTCATGTGGACCCTGAATGTACAACCGTCACCTCAATCACAGTGAGTGAAAAGAGTCATAAGTGATACAGTACGTTGAAGGCTCTTAAGAAAACACAAGAAACGTAGTACAAAACCCTCCTCCTCCACCTCCTCTCCTCCCCCCTCCTCTTCTCCACCACCTCCTCCCCCCCTTCCTCCTCCACCTCCTCTTCACCCTCCTCCTGCCACCTCCTCTCCTCCACCACCTCCTCCCCCTCCTCTCCTCTTCCTGCTCCACCTCCTCTTCTCCCTCCTCCACATCCCCCTCCTCCTCCACCACCACCTCCTCCCCCTCCTCTCCTCCACATCCTACTCTCCTCCACCCACCTCCTCCGCCTCCCCCTCCTTTCCTCTCCACCTCCGTCTCCTCTCCTCTCCTCTCCCTGCTCCCCCCCCTTCCCCTCCTCCACCACCTCCTCTCCTCTCATCACTGCCAATCCCCTGCAAGTGAACAGTTCCCAGAACTTCTTCTGAGGCAAATGATTCAACTTGACTGACAAGTGATCTCAGGTTACAGTGCGCCTGTTCCCTGGCCATGTGAAACACAAAGAGCTCTTTGGCGGAGGGGAACTCATGGAAATGGTCATAAAAACTCACACTGCCAAAAAGCTCAGTGACTGTTGTTACTGGCTTGTAGCATGTCTGAAAACACCACTCCACCAAAATCAGTTCACATTTCACTGTAATGAGGGGGCAAGGTCGTTATTTGCACTCATTATAACTCTGCTTCTCTCTCTTTACAGGTTCTTGTAGTGGAAGTACAAGTATAATAAAGGTTGATTGTGTTCATTGAAGCAGTGCAGGTTGTGTGTGTGAGCGTGCCTGCTCTTCAACAGTTAACCTGTGGCATTGACAAAAGCAGGGAT
>CAEFZP010001457.1:0-17500 GCA_903064625.1 Mallotus villosus | reverse complement strand
AGCTGTCTAGCGGCGCCTAGCTGTACCATGGTAGCTGTCTAGCGGCGCCTAGCTGTACCATGGTAGCTGTCTAGCGGCGCCTAGCTGTACCATGGTAGCTGTCTAGAGGCTGGGCCTAGCTGTACCATGGTAGCAGGTCTAGAGGCTCTGCCTAGCTGTATCATGGTAGCTGTCTAGCGGCGCCTAGCTGTACCATGGTAGCTGTCTAGCGGCGCCTAGCTGTACCATGGTAGCTGTCTAGCGGCGCCTAGCTGTACCATGGTAGCTGTCTAGCAGCGCCTAGCTGTACCGTGGTAGCTGCCTAGCGGCGCCTAGCTGTACTGTGGTAGCTGTCTAGCGGCGCCTAGCTGTACCATGGTAGCTGTCTAGAGGCTGGGCCTGGCTGTACCATGGTAGCTGTCTAGAGGCGCCTAGCTGTACCGTGGTAGCTGTCTAGCGGCGCCTAGCTGTACCATGGTAGCTGTCTAGCGGCGCCTAGCTGTACCATGGTAGCTGTCTAGCGGCGCCTAGCTGTACCATGGTAGCTGTCTAGCGGCGCCTAGCTGTACCATGGTAGCAGGTCTAGAGGCTCTGCCTAGCTGTACCATGGTAGCTGTCTAGCGGCTAGCGCCTAGCTGTACCATGGTAGCTGTCTAGCGGCGCCTAGCTGTACCGTGGTAGCTGTCTAGCGGCGCCTAGCTGTACCATGGTAGCTGTCTAGCGGAACCTAGCTGTACCGTGGTAGCTGTCTAGAGGCTGGGCCTAGCTGTACCATGGTAGCAGGTCTAGAGGCTCTGCCTAGCTGTATCATGGTAGCTGTCTAGCGGCGCCTAGCTGTACCATGGTAGCTGTCTAGCGGCGCCTAGCTGTATCATGGTAGCTGTCTAGCGGCGCCTAGCTGTATCATGGTAGCTGTCTAGCGGCGCCTAGCTGTACCATGGTAGCTGTCTAGCGGCGCCTAGCTGTACCATGGTAGCTGTCTAGCGGCTAGCTGTACCATGGTAGCTGTCTAGCAGCGCCTAGCTGTACCATGGTAGCTGTCTAGTGGCGCCTAGCTGTACTGTGGTAGCTGTCTAGCGGCGCCTAGCTGTACCATGGTAGCTGTCTAGAGGCGCCTAGCTGTACCATGGTAGCTGTCTAGCGGCGCCTAGCTGTACCATGGTAGCTGTCTAGCGGCGCCTAGCTGTACCATGGTAGCTGTCTAGCGGCGCCTAGCTGTACCGTGGTAGCAGGTCTAGAGGCTCTGCCTAGCTGTACAATGGTAGCTGTCTAGCGGCTAGCGCCTAGCTGTACCATGGTAGCTGTCTAGCGGCGCCTAGCTGTACCGTGGTAGCTGTCTAGCGGCGCCTGGCTGTACCATGGTAGCTGTCTAGCGGCGCCTAGCTGTACCATGGTAGCTGTCTAGCGCCTAGCTGTACAGTGGTAGCTGTCTAGCGGCGCCTAGCTGTACCATGGTAGCTGTCTAGCGGCGCCTAGCTGTACCATGGTAGCTGTCTAGCGGCGCCTAGCTGTACCATGGTAGCTGTCTAGCGCCTAGCTGTACAGTGGTAGCTGTTTAGCGGCGCCTAGCTGTACCATGGTAGCTGTCTAGCGGCGCCTAGCTGTACCATGGTAGCTGTCTAGCGCCTAGCTGTACAGTGGTAGCTGTCTAGAGGCTGGGCCTAGCTGTACCATGGTAGCAGGTCTAGAGGCTGGGCCTGGCTGTACTGTGGTAGTAGCAGGTCTAGAGGCTGGGCCTGCCTCTGAAGTCCCCTGTGATGGGAGAAACGTTGGAGTCTTTACCCAGGGCTCCAGGGCCATCCATCCTTGTGCACGTGTCAGTGGACTGAAGTGCAAGGGCAATGAGGAGAGACACCCCCTGGCTCCAGACAAAGGCAAAGGCTCCCAGCTGTAATCGGAGACCATCACCGCCCCCTCCATCGGCCTCCAACTCCCCCTCCCTCCCCCCACACAGAGCTTAGCCCTGAAACCCCATGCCCAGTTACCATGATGCCGTCATTTAATGTCTACTAATGCCGCCAAATATGCTCCCTGAGAAGGAGTTGGGAGGAAGAAAAATACGATTCAACAGACAGAAGAAAACAAAAATAAAAAATAGATGGAGATAGACAGGTGAGAGGTGCGAGAAAGAGAGAGAGGTGTGAGAGAGAGAGCGTGAAAGAGGGAGCGAAAGAGAGAGAGAGAGAGCTGACACGTTGAGCTAAATCACCCAGGAGTGTGCTTGGGAATGTGCCCAAGACAAGGTAAGAAGTACTTCACAAATCAATGCCTGCCTCCAACATCCTACACATCTCTTCTGTACTCAGAGAACAACATAGCTTATCGCAATGCCTTTTCATTTTCTATACATCTGGTGTCAATTTTCGCGGTTCACTTCAAAGAAAATAATGTTGCCATTCGCACTTGTAGCATGTAGCTATTTTAAGGCAGTGTTCTGCACTGGGAAGAGAGGAGGAGGAGAGGAGGAGGAGGAAGTGAAGGACAACAACAGGTGATCTACCACAGGTGAACGTTAGCCTGTTCAATCTGGCACATTTACACAATGGACCCAGGTGCTCATGTTAATCCACGTGTATTGTCCTTTCTTGCATACAATAGAAATAAGAATGTGCTTAAAGTTCCTCTCCGGAGGCCTACGACAACACACTAGAACATTGGTGTCTTCATACTTTTGAATGCACTGTATTTTGTATGTTTAAAAAAATATATATATTCTGTATGTTGTACTGTTTTAGCTTTTCTCTCTTTTTATAGTTTTATATGGAACTTGGCGTCTGAAATAAAGATTTAATAATAAATAAATAAAAATTGGGAAATGAGCTGTGGGGTGGGGGGGGTTTCCGTACCGACAGTTGCCACGGTGTCGTCCTTGCCCTGGGTGAAGACCACCACTCTCTGCCTCTTCTTGTTGACCTTGGGCAGGCTCTGGGCCAGCCTAGCGACCTCAGCGATGTCGTCCGTCTGCCGAGACACAAGGACACCAGGAGGAGATAATGAGGTCTTCCATTAGTCAGATGAACACTGTGGAGTCCAGGAGAGAGACAATTTCAGGAGAGTTAATCAGGGTTCGAAATAATGATTTGAGGGAGGGTGGTGGAGGTGGGTGAGTGTGTGGGTGGCGGGCAGGGGGGGTGGGGGGGGGTCAGCTTTCTCCAATACCGGCCGAGAGATCAAGTGATAATGAAAATAGATGGGGTGTAAAACAATTTGAGATAGAGATCGAGAGGGATCAATGTAGGTGCTCAATGTTATTCTAATCGAGAAATCGCGAGATGAATGAGAACCTCATGACTAGCGGTGGATCACATTCCACGGCGGTGGCGGGGGGAGAGGGGGGGAGAGCGGGGGGGGATGAAAATAGCCGGGTGCGAAGACTTGGCTGCCGTCAGACGAAGCCCCTCGTGAGAGCGGTTGGGGATTGGCTCGGTACGGATGGCATCGCTCTCTTCCTGAAACAGGCCACGTCTCTCTGCAGCATCTGCACAGAATGGATACGAGTCGCCTGGAGACTACGGAACTCTCCGGAGTCCTTGCCTTTGATCATGAGACGGATCCAAAAAAAAATCTTACACACACACCTGTCAGTTCTGCTTTATTATTAACTCATCATGATGTACTATGAGCAGGTGGAACGTCTTCATCACCACCTCACACAGTGGGACAGACGCCTACACTGTCCTAACACACACCCAGAGAGAGAGAGATCAGGCTCTCAGAGAGCAGGCTCTCAGGGGCCCTCTCCCTCGCTGGCACCAGTGTCATGGCTCACACCGAGGACCCTCCGGCCCGCACACACACACAGAGGAGAGAGAGGGAGTAATCAGAGAGATAGGCTCCAGACCAATAGCGGCAGCCATAGAGGCACACTCCAGCCAATGAGGTTTAACACCTATAAACGCTTCCCAAACGTCCTTTAATCAGTCCTAAGAGGTCCGGGGAGACCTTGGGCAGGGGGAGAAATGGGTGTAACACTCTAAGTAAGTGCTAATGGGGAGGTTAATACAGAGGCTGTTAGCAGGCAACAGCAAAGAAGCAATTTGTCACTGTGACTGAACGTAACCACAAGCACTCCTCCAGACACTGAATGCTAAAACCACACAAGAGCTCCGGAATGTTGTCACACTTTGGGTTTTATGTTCTCTGACATTAAACCCAGGAGGACGGCCTAGTGGAACCTGAAGAGAGAGAGAGAGAGAGAGAGAGGAGAGAGAGAGAGAGAGAGATGTACAGAGAGAGAGAGAGAGAGAGAGAGAGGAGAGAGAGAGATGTACAGAGAGAGAGAGAGAGAGAGAGAGAGGCCGTGTAGAACCTGTAGGCTGGAGCTGTTTGAGGTGGGAGGGTAAGTGTTGTGATAGTTTAGAAAGGGCACACCACCAAACTAAACACAAACAAGATGTTATTACACCCGGGGGAGGATGCTCTCCTTACCTGTCCGCGTTCCTACGACGACACAAAGCTGAACACTAATCATGTTCAGCGTGAGTGCAGATGAATTTGGGCTAGGGAGGGTGGGTGGGAGGGAGGGTGAGTGGGAGATTCATACACGGTCAATTTAGTTTACTGCTGACAAACGGCGGTTGCCTGATCGTGCTTCTGATTGATCAGGCCCCCAATCTGCCACGTGTGCGTTTTGCCGTTTTCTACCGTTAGTTTTCGACCGTAAAATATGAGGGTGCTAAAATGTTGTTTCTGTATCAAAGCGGCTGAAAAGAGTATCCTCTCTCTTCTGAAACAGAGCCAGGGACAGATTCAATTACAGCTGCTCTACAGATACCTCCTCTCTGACCGTTTAAAGGAAACTGATCACAATCGGGCGGCTAAATGTGGTTGGATTTACTGATCGTGGGCGTCCTGGTGTCGGAGGAAAGACTCTATCTCTCGCGCTGGAAAACAGTCAGTAGACAAGCTTTCTACAGGACAACACCCTAGTGTGAGTCTGAATAAGTATGTTTTGAGTATATCATGTATAGTGTAGAGTATATATATATACACACACACACATAAATACAGTAGAGATATGTTGAAATGAGCTTTCGTTCAAATACTTTATCACCATGTCGTTTCACAGTGGAAGGAGCTGAGCAGTAATTCACTCATGTTTTCTATGTTCACCTTCACGTGAACCAGAACAAAACTATTACCCCCAAAAAAATACAAATCACACGACAGAAGAGTCCACTCGGACTGCTGGAACCATCTGGAAGAACACGCTACTGATGTTATCTGAGAAATCACCTTCGTCCAACGCAATTTCGCAGAGTGTTCTGACAAATCAAGTTGACACAGAAAATGTCAGAGGATTGTCACTTGCTGGAGCGCCTGTGCTTTGCCCTTTATATTTACTTTCTGTGATGTGAGCTCCTCCCCCCCCCTCCTCACTCTCTCTAAGCCCTGTCACAGTCACCAGGATTGCGTTTCTATTCCAGTCACGTTGATCACACCGTAAGTGATTCTGCATGACAATTATTCACACGGAGCCGTTTCCAAGGGAGCTCCACCTTTGGAAAAAAAGATATAAAATAAAAAGACGCCACTTAAACCACCTCGGCCAGCCTCAGAACTCTCCAGTATTTGTCTTTTGTCATTTCCTGTTTCAGGACCCGGTGTGGAGGACCACTATCACTCATCCTTCACTTAAGACGCAGCCCCACTTAATAAAAAAACAACCCCACACGCATATTCTCTGTCCTAACAAGCCTCTGTCTTATTGGTGTTTGCATAACGGGAGAGCCACAGGTGGCAGTGATCGGCCTATCAGAAGGGCCGTGTGAGCTGGAGGACGAGATGTGCTGCAGAGCTCTGAGTCCTCCCCGGGTGTGTAATGATCCTAACGAGGACCCCTTTCCAGGAGCCTTTCTAAGCAGGCGACCCTCCGAGCCGCCCGTAGAGCCGCCCGTAGAGCCGCCCGTAGAGCCGCCCGTAGAGCCGCCCGTAGAGCCGCCCGCAGCCCGGAGCCCGGAGAGGAGGGTTTGAAACGCCGCCCGACCTCTCCCGCTTCCCAAGAGGCTTTTCAAAATTCAATAAATAACATCTGTAGGCGATGTTGGGTGCAGACCTAGCCGAGTGCGTCATAACACAGAGCCGGCTGAACAAAGAAACCATGACGACTGCCAGGTTTCCATAGCAACTGCTGCAAAGCCTGGAGAGTATAATAGCACATCAATCACTGTCCAAAAAGAACTTCATTATCAGCAAAAATAAACCTTTCGGATCTGTTTAGTGTGCAATTGGCGGTCGACTCACCTCAAAGCCTTGCTCTTTGGCGAAAGTGGCAGCCTCCTGTAAGACAAGGGAAAAGAAGGACACAAAAAGAACAGAAAGGAGCAGTTAATTATAGAGCGTAGGAGCAGGAGTGTCACATTGCCGGCGGTGCACAGGAGTCAAGACATCTCACTCTCTCTCTCAGCTAGCAGCTACAGTAGCACGTGTGCCACTGACACTTGAGGGGCTGAGTCAATGGAGGTGATATTATATTTATATTTAGTCGTTTAGCAGATGCTCTTATCCAGAACGACTTACAGTAAGTACAGGGACATTCCCCCCGAGGCTAGTAGGGTAAAGTGCCTTGCCCAAGGACACAACGTCATTGCATGCCCGGGAATCGAACCGGCAACCTTCTGATTACTAGCCCGATTCCCTAACCGCTCAGCCATCTGAGTAGCATGTGTGGCCCCTGACACTGTGGGGTTGAGTCAGTGGAGGTGATGGGGGGGGGGTGATGGGGGGGGGAGGCAGGCCGCTTCCTGATCTAGTCCACCAGCAGGCGCACAACCATCTAATCCTCAGGCCCACTTTAACTCCTCTTACAACCAGAGCGCGAGGAGAAGGCAACACCACATCAGCCCAGAGGCCGTGAAACCACCCAATAGGACATGGAGGAGGGAGGAGGGGAGTGGAGGGGGCGGGCTGGTAGCGGGGGGGGGTTCCCCTACTAGCGGAATCCAATGCTGACCACAGTTTACAGTGCATGATACAGCTTAATACAGCAGGTGGATTCTCTCGCTCTGTAGCTCGCCACTAATCAACAGTAGAGGCACGCCAGAGGCCGTGAAACCAGCACAAATCACCAGTGACAAGCCTCCGCACTCGCTCCCCTCACCACCCCAGACACCGCCGCAGACAAAGCAATAAGTCCATGCTATGATGCTAAATGATCCAATTATATGAAAGGGGCCGTTGGCTTGCCTGGCAGTGTGACCTTGGGGACAGGATGACAACCTGCTCTTCACTGAGGGGGAGGAGGGGGGTGAGGGGAAGTGACACGGGGGGGAGGAGGGGCATGAGAGGAAGTGACATGGAACGATAAGGTGACTGGTCCCAGGAGGTGAAGCTCTCCTCACGCCTCCCTGCCCTGGATCAACATCAGACTGGAATATGTCATCTGTATCTCACCCACACACTCTCACACACTCTCACACCCCCCCCCCTCCCCCCCACACACACACACACTCTCACACGCACACCACACACACACACACACACACTCTCACACGCACACCACCACCACACCCACACACCACACACTCTCACACGCACACCACACACACACACACACTCTCACACACGCTCCCCCCCCACACACACACTCTCACATGCACACCACACACACACACTCTCACACGCACCACACACACACACACAGACAGCGCGCACACACTTCAGAGGGCTAGTCAATGACTGTGGCCACTCCAGCCCTTTCTAATGAGCAGAGGCTTTGGTAAATTGAGGTTTGGGCTCTCTCATTTGTTTTCATGTATTTCCAGGCAGTTATTGCCGTTCCTCCTGTGGAACATGTCATCACAGGCGAACCTCTCCGCCTGGCCTCCAGCAGCTTGACAAACGTGTTGTCAAAACAAAGATACGTCTTCTCCAGCTCTTCAGGAAGACTAAAGGGACGCTTGAATGAAGGCTGAATAACGCTGTCGTTGGGCGGCGAGACTCCATCTCTATCTCTCTATCTCCCTCCCGCCCTCCCTCCCCCTCTCAGCGCGCCCCCGTCCGTCCCATCTCTTCCCTCCCTCTCTTACCCTCCCTCCCCCCTCCCCCACCCTCCCTCCCTCCCTCCCTCCCTCCCTCCCTCCCTCCCCCCCCTCCCTCCCTCCCTCCCCCCCCCCACCCTATTACCCTCTCCAGTTAGCATCTGTATCATGTGAGAAAATGCTCTTTATGAAGAGTGCTTGTCAGCAGCACGGAACATACAATGGCAGACCTTCCTACGAGCCACCTGTGTGTAAAGACTAATAGGGCATTTATGAATTTCAATGAAGTGAAAGAGAGTGTTATGGATATGCACTGTTTGCGTACAGAACCAGTGCCAGTGTTATTATGCAGATGAGCTCGTAAACGTGGCGTGTTTCTACACACGGAACAGCTGCCGTGTGAACTAAGTCGCATGACGTTATCTTCGCGTTTACCACCGTCGTTTTAAGTCGTTTCGTAAAACGTCTTTTTTCGACGCTAACAAAAACTCTAAACTAGCTAGGCTACCACAAGCGCTGAAGGGGCGACAGAGAGCACATAAAGCCATGAATCGTGTGTTTTCCAAAACGCTGCTCATTAAAACACCCCAACAAGATGACCACAGATTGCATGTATTCTGGTTTTATGAGGAGCCTGCTTGTAGGAGGGCCAGGGACTCTGTGTGTGAAGGGCCTCAGTATGTTCCTCTGCAGCTGGGTTAGGGGTTAGGGACTCTGTGTGTGAAGGGCCTCAGTATGTTCCTCTGCAGCTGGGTTAGGGGTTAGGGACTCTGTGTGTGAAGGGACCTCAGTATGTTCCTCTGCAGCTGGGTTAGGGGTTAGGGACTCTGTGTGTGAAGGGCCACAGTATGTTCCTCTGCAGCTGGGTTAGGGGTTAGGGACTCTGTGTGTGAAGGGCCTCAGTATGTTCCTCTGCAGCTGGGTTAGGGGTTAGGGACTCTGTGTGTGAAGGACCTCAGTATGTTCCTCTGCAGCTGGGTTAGCGGTTAGGGACTCTGTGTGTGAAGGACCTCAGTATGTTCCTCTGCAGCTGGGTTAGCGGTTAGGGACTCTGTGTGTGAAGGGCCACAGTATGTTCCTCTGCAGCTGGGTTAGGGGTTAGGGACTCTGTGTGTGAAGGACCTCAGTATGTTCCTCTGCAGCTGGGTTAGCGGTTAGGGACTCTGTGTGTGAAGGACCTCAGTATGTTCCTCTGCAGCTGGGTTAGCGGGTTAGGGACTCTGTGTGTGAAGGGCCTCAGTATGTTCCTCTGCAGCTGGGTTAGGGGTTAGGGACTCTGTGTGTGAAGGGCCACAGTATGTTCCTCTGCAGCTGGGTTAGGGGTTAGGGACTCTGTGTGTGAAGGGCCACAGTATGTTCCTCTGCAGCTGGGTTAGGGACTCTGTGTGTGAAGGACCTCAGTATGTTCCTCTGCAGCTGCCTCTACAATGACAAGTGTCATCGAGAAGCATCTGGGGCCAGATCTTCCAGTCCTCAGAAAGCCAGCTCATTTGTTAAACGAAGGCTGTGATTACACGTTCCCCCGGGCCCGAGTCTGGTTCCTCCTGTCGAGATGGCATCACGGTGGACCGGCAGGGGGGTGGGGGTGTGTGTGTGTGTGTGGGGGGGTGTGTGTGTGTGTGTGTGGGGGGGGGGTCAGGGTGTGTGTGTGTGTGTGTGTGGTGTGTGTGTGTGTGATGTGTGTGTGTGTGTGGGGTGTGTGTGTGGTGTGTGTGCGTGTGTGTGTGTGTGCGGTGTGTGTGTGTGTGTGTGTGTGTGTGTGGGGTGTGTGTGTGGTGTGTGTGCGTGTGCGGTGTGTGTGTGGGGGGGGTGGGGGGTGTGTGTGTGTGTGTGTTGTGTGTGTGTGTGTGTGTGTGGGGTGTGTGTGTGTGTGTGTGTGTGGGGATCGGGGCAGCTCGAGGTGTGTGTGTGTGTGTGGGGTCGGGGCAGAGCGAGGTGTGTGTGTGTGTGGTCGGGGCAGAGAGGAGTGTGTGTGTGTGTGTGTGTGTGCGTGTGTGTGTGTGTGTGGGGTCGGGGCAGAGCGAGGTGTGTGTGTGTGTGTGTGTGTGTGTGTGAGGTAGGGGATAACAAGCGAGCTTACACCCTCACAGTCCCCTCACAGTCCCTGTGCTGCTGTGGTTTGGATAAAGCTATCAGAACATGTGGAGATGGTGCCAGTACTGTCAGAGGCTCATGCAGTCAAAGGGGTATTTTTAGAGAGCTTAAGTTAATAATCCAAAACCCAGTCAAAGGGGAGGGGTGGGGGTGTGGGGGTGCTGGAGGTGCTGGAGGAGGTGGGGGTGACGAGATTTTCTTGCCAAGTAAAAATGCCAAATGTAACAGGAAATAGACTAAACGCTTGATGCAAAAAAGCTATTTTTTTGTTTAGCTTTTATTGCAACACACTCTATGGTTGTATGCCCCCGTGCCACTCAGCAGGAGAGAAGCCACTTCTCAATACAGAGGAACTCCTAAACCATGGACAAGATCTGCAACTACATTACCTTAGACACCTACATTACCTTAGAGACCTACATTACCTTAGAGACCTACATTACCTTAGACACACTGTAGACGCAATGTGCACTACTTTACACATTTGTTTCATTTGTACTGTATTTCTTGTATTTTTATTTCGGAAATGATGGCTTCTTTACATTTTATTGTATATTGTATCTTAATTCTAAATCCCCTTGCTTGACTATGTACCTTTAATATAGTTAGTCCATATATTTAAGTTTCTAAGATTCCTATATGTTTAATGTATGCACCCTTCTGCCAAAGTCAATTCCTTGTCTGTGCAGACTCTCATGGCGATTAAAACCCATTTCCGATTCTGATTCTACATTCGTGCTACAGCAGTAGTGTTTCTCTGTAGAACAGATACTTTCATTAAAAACACGGCAGAAAAAAATCTAAACTACACGCAAAAGGCAATAAAACGTCCGCACGTCTGGGAATTCAATTTGTGATTACATATATAAATAAATCTGAATTCATGTGTCAACAGACCCAATTCCCTTTGGGGGAAACGGTGGGGTGAAAACACAACTCTGTTTGACTGCTTGTAATGTCACTCACTGTGATAGGTTAGGATAACCACAAGGCAAGCGGGGAAAATGCAATTACAGAAGTCATTGGCACTCAAACCGAAATAATCAGGTTAACAAACCACAACAACATCGCATGGGCACTCTTCTTCTGTGGTAACGAGCTGTCAAGCAGATGTCACAGGACCCAAAAGAACAGGGGAGGGAGGAGAAAAGATCCTATTTGGGAGTTTCAGAAAGAATGTAAATCAAAGAGCAGGTCTCGGTGCTATAAGGTTAATAAAAGCTGATCAGCTGAGGAGTGAAGCCCCCCCTGGTCATTCACAAAACAGGCCTTTTCTGTGTGTTTCGCCCTGGCTGACGCTGTGGCAGAAATTGAATTGTGTTTGACATTGGGGAAGGGTAGGAAGGCGGGGTGGACTGAGTGGGTGGACTGAGGGGGGGGGGACAAGGAAAGGCGGCCCTGACAAGTTATTTACAGCCGGACTTGTGTTTAGTTGTCCCTTTGTGGACGTTTCAATAAGAACTCGTTTTTTCAGTTTCACTTTATTTTCTTCCCATCTGGGTTTGTGCATCTGGCCGGGTTAGTGTGTAGTGGGTTAGTGTGTAGTGGGTTAGTGTGTAGTGGGTTTGTGCATCTGGCCGGGTTAGTGTGTAGTGGGTTAGTGTGTAGTGGGTTAGTGTGTAGTGGGTTAGTGTGTAGTGGGTTAGTGTGTAGTGGGTTAGTGTGTAGTGTGTAGTGGGTTAGTGTGTAGTGGGTTTGTGCATTTTGTGGCCGGGTTAGTGTGTAGTGGGTTAGTGTGTAGTGGGGTTAGTGTGTAGTGGGTTTGTGCATTTGTCGGGTTTAGTGTGTAGTGGGTTAGTGTGTAGTGGGTTTGTGCATTTGGCCGGGTTAGTGTGTAGTGGGTTAGTGTGTAGTGTGTAGTGGGTTAGTGTGTAGTGGGTTTGTGCATTTTGGCGGGTTTAGTGTGTAGTGGGTTAGTGGTGTGTGTGTAGTGGGTTAGTGTGTAGTGGGTTGTGTGTAGTGGGTTAGTGTGTAGTGGGTTAGTGTGTAGTGTGTGTGGGTTAGTGTGTAGTGGGTGTGTGTGTGGTTAGTGTGTAGTGGGTTAGTGTGTGTGGTTGGTGTAGTGGGTTAGTGTGTAGTGGGTTGTGTGTGTAGTGGGTTAGTGTGTAGTGGGTTGTGTGTAGTGGGTTAGTGTGTAGTGGGTTGTGTGTCGTGGGTTCGTGTGTCGTGGGTTAGTGTGTCGTGGGTTCGTGTGTAGTGGGTTCGTGTGTAGTGGGTTCGTGTGTGGGTTAGTGTGTGGGTTAGTGTGTAGTGGGTTCGTGTGTAGTGGGTTCGTGTGTAGTGGGTTAGTGTGTAGTGGGTTAGTGTGTAGTGGGTTCGTGTGTAGTGGGTTAGTGTGTAGTGGGTTAGTGTGTAGTGGGCTTGTGTGTAGTGGGTTAGTGTGTAGTGGGTTAGTGTGTAGTGGGCTTGTGTGTAGTGGGTTAGTGTGTAGTGGGCTTGTGTGTAGTGGGTTAGTGTGTAGTGGGCTTGTTATGAAACATAATGAGGCGAGATTAGAAAGCATTTCCTCTCCGTAAGTACTGAGTGTACTCTAGCAGAGAGAAAGCAGAGCAGTAACAAAAGGCACAGGGGAGATTGTTGACACTGATAAATACCTGACTGAATCACTGACAGATCGCTGACATGAATTCACACACAGATTAAGTAATGAACAAGCCTGATGACAAACCCACAGCGTTGCCAAGGAGATCCAGTCTATCAAGTATGGAATATAAAAATAGAGCACATGACAGGTTCTTAGAATGAATGCAAGACTTAGGAACATCACTGAAGTGTCTCTAGCAGCATAAAAGCAAGAGAGAAAACAAACCAAAACAACAGCTGTCTCTCTGCTCAGGTTTTACACACAGCATATACTCATCATTATTACAACACTGTTTACTCATGCAGCATACTTCAGAGTAGGGGGATGGTTTGGTGGAGATCCAGTACAGAACAGAGTGAACATGGTTGGTGGTGGAGGGGTATGTGTGTGTGTGGGTGTGTGTGTGGGTATGTGTGTGTGTGGGTGTGTGTGTGGGTCTGTGTGTGTGTGGGTGTGTGTGTCGTGTGTGTGTGTGGGTTTGTTGTGTGTGTGTGTGTGTGTGTGTCTTTTTGTGTGTGTGTGTGTGTCTTTGTGTGTGTGTGGGTGTGTGTCTTTGTGTGTGTGTGTGTGTGTGTGGGCGTGTGTGTGTGTGTGGGTGGGGTGGGTGTTGCCCTGAGACTGGCCCGAGGGTCACACCTGTGCTCTGGTTGTGGAATGTTGACCCCCGGCCTCCTCCCCTCCCCCCCCCTCCCCCCTCTCAGCACAGGGAGGCAGTACTGGGAGCTGCCACACCCCAGATACGGGTGCCGATAACAGCTGCATGGGGCTGATATGATAATTCAGCCCCACAGTCCCTCCCCACGTCCTGACGTGAGGAGCAGGCAGGGGAGGAGGGGTGAGGACTGAGGTGGGGATGAGGATGAGGTGGGGGTGAAGATGGGGTGAGGTGGGGGATAACAGGTCAGGGTGGTTGTTCTGGAGGACAGAGGAGGAAGTAAGGCGTGCTGGGCTGGGAACTGCCGGGGATAGCTAGAGAATGCAGCATTCCTGCTGGAGCGTGACACGCCACACACTCACACACACACTCCACACACACACACACACACCCACGCACAGACACACTCACCTGCCAAACCTGACCTACAAACACATGCCTGCGTTAGCGCCAGTGGGAACTCATCTAGATCCCTTTATGACCCTGTTGTGTGTGTTCTCACTTCTACAGAACGCTCCGTTAAGGAAGTGTCTGCGGCTGTAATTAAAGAGATATTTCAGGACTTTCTGAGTGTCTGAACGCCAGTCCGATCCAGCCTGATAGACAACATTAGCGTGCCCATTGAATGTTGTTCACCACAAGTGACAGACACACTTCACCGGATAGAAAACAGACAGTTTCTGATTGGACGACGCGAGCAGCCATGTGCAACGCTTCCTAAACATCGGGCCCTGATGCCGCGCCTGACAACCAGGCGTTACAAACAAACACGGCTGCTTAGCAACCGAGGAGCCTGGGGAGAGGGGGAGTGAGGTCACCTATGTGCTGCCATCGGGTCAGTTTCCACTCCGTGCTCCGCCCCCCCCAGCGAGAGCGGCCTCTTAGCGTGTTGCCCGCGGGGACCACTGTGTTACCTCCAGCGCTGGGCCAAAGGTTAAACAATGGGAAACATGTGCAGTACATAAATATCCCCCAGCTGATAGGGATCAAGGAGGAGGAAACGTGGGAGGGGGGGGGGAGGAGTTAACGGCACAGGATGTGACCTCACGCTGCAAGCTGGTGTCTGCGGCGCGGTAGTGTGATCGAGGAGGGGGGGAGGGAGGGAGGGAGGGAGGGAGGGAGGGAGGGAGGGGAGGGAGGGAGGGAGGGAGGGAGGGAGGGGGGGGGAGGGTGGCAGTTTGAGGGGTGGGGATGGCTTTGGGAGGGAGGGCAGGTGTGTGTCGTAGGGTAGGGAGGCGGTGGGAGGGTGTGAGTTCTCAGTGTGATGGTCTTATCAGCAGTGAGGGCCTCTATCACAGATCTCCTCCCGGGGGGTTTTTACACGGGGTCAGCATACGACCCCGGCGCCCACACGACTGACTGAGCTGGGCAGGAAGTGGAAGGATGGAAGCAGGCAGGAAGTGGAATGAGACGGGAGCCGGCAGGAAGTGGAATGAGACGGGAGCAGGCAGGAAGTGGGATGAGGAAGCAGACAGGAAGTGGAATGAGACGGAAGCAGGCAGGAAGTGGAATGAGACGGAAGCAGGAGATGAGCTGCTCCCCGCCGCAGAGTCGCCCTCTTAGAGGAGCAGCGACCACAGTGGCGGGGTCCACATCCTTATTTAAAGCTCCATCGCTCATTATATGATCCGAGGAAGACTCACTGCTTGGGACTGGGGGGGCTCAGGGCTGGGGGGGGTTGATGGCTGAAAAAGGTCAAGACAACAAACAAGAGTTTTTTTTCTTGATCTTACTGAATTGCGTCCAGCCTTTTGACAGAGAACAGCGACTGTGCCTGTGACTGTGCCTGTGACTGTGACTGGCCTGTGACTGTGACTGTGACTATGCCTGTGACTGTGCCTGTGACTGTGACTGTGCCTGTGACTGTGACTGTGACTATGCCTGTGACTGTGCCTGTGACTGTGACTGTGCCTGTGCTGTGACTGTGCCTGTGACTGTGACTGTGCCTGTGACTGTGCCTGTGACTGTGCCTGTGACTGTGACTGTGCCTGTGAAGGCCTGTGACTGTGCCTGTGACTGTGACTGTGCCTGTGACTGTGCCTGTGACTGTGCCTGTGACTGTGCCTGTGAATGTGCCTGTGCCTGTGACTGTGCCTGTGACTGTGCCTGTGCCTGTGCCTGTGCCTGTGCTGTGACTGTGCCTGTGACTGTGCTGGCCTGTGCCCCCTGTGGGTATAAACATGAGAGAGCTGGGCCCCCGTTCTGTTTACCTCCTAATGAGAAACAAAGATCTGATCTTCTGGGATTTGAACGCTTCAAACAATAGGGGTATAAAAGCCCTCCACATAATTCAAACCATCGTGTGTGCGAGAGGGGGAGTCGAGAGCTTTTGTTTGGTTAAATTGTCCATATGAAACGGGAGATGATGTCTAATCTGTTATCTGTTGATGTGGCAAAGATGGCCTCTTGCCAGACGAAAAGCAGAGCTCTTTTGGGAAGGCTGTGACAGACCCCGGTGCTCGTACACACGTGCATGCGCCAGTCACGTGTGGCCGAGGGTGCGGAGCGAGATGAGAGCGAGAGAGAGCTGACACGAGACAGTGAGAGAGCAGAAGAGAGCTAGAGCGAGAGAGAGAGAGAAGAGAGCTAGAGGAGAGAGCGAGCTATTGCCTCTAGGCTGAGAGCTAGATAGTGGCTAGAGAGATCAGCTTGTCTACGCTCGTACTCGCGGTCTGCTCTAGCTCTATAGCGCTCTCGCTCGTGACACCTAGATAGAGAGATCCTCTCTTCTCTCTCCTATCGCTCTACTTTCTAGACTCAGCACCCACACTCCGCTTCTCTCTCGCTCTCTTTCCTATCCTCAGCTAATCTACTCTCTCTAACTTCTCTCTCTATCTCTCTTTCTCTCTCTCTCTTCTCCTCTCTCTCCCTCCTTCTCTCATCTCTCTCTACCTCGCTCTCATCTTCCACTCCCCTCTCTCTCTCCCTCTCTCTCTCTCTATCTCTCTCTTTCGCCTCCTCTCTTTCCTCTCTCTCTCTCCTCTTCTCTCTTTTCCTCTCTCTCTCTCTCTCTCTCGTCGTCTCCTAGAGAGAGAGGCCGAGGTGCTGCCCTGCAGAGGAACAGAACTAAGGGTTTTCCTTTTCCTTCCTTGAAAAGGAATGACTTGAATGACTCTTGTGACTTCGGCATGCTACAATAAACAGAAGTCGGGTCGGGTCTTGGCCCCGCAATAATTTAAGGTAGGTCCCAAAAAAAAGTGAGCCAGTCAGTCAAGGATAGAGAGGAGAGAGAGAGAGGGCAGAGAGAGAGGACACAAGAGAGAGAGAGTATAGAGAGTGCAGAGATAGAGAGAAATAGAGAGGGATAGATAGTGAGAGAGAGAGATGGTAGATAGCCCGATATAGCGCAATAGTAAATTTGCAGAAGTATAATATCTATTTGTTTGTGGCTATTTCGTCTCTACTTTCTTTGCTTCTATTCCTGATAGAGAGCGGAAGCCTGGCAGGGAATGAGGTTCAAAACACGTCAAAAACACACCTCCTGGACCGCGCGTTCATTTGATCATTTAATTAATTGGGGTATATAAAAGTCATTAGTCATCATCCAAACCGCTAACCCTATTCACCCAGCACAACACACTGCGTCAATACATTGCTCTTCTGTTTGACCTCCATGTTCTCGTTGCGGGACAGTGGACTGTTTTCGAGGAGGAGCCAATCAAACACGGGAGAACAGGGACTGGAAAGAAAAAACATGACAGCATTCCCTGGACTGTGTGGTGAATAGGCCGGCTGATAGCAAGGGCAGTCCTGCAACGCTGTGGATAAGGGTTGCGGGTGATAAGGAGGGGCGCGGGGGATGGGTGATAAGAGGAGCGTGCGGGGAGATGAACGGTCCACGCGGGATCACCAGCAGGGAACCAGGAGGTCTAGAGGGATCCAGGTCGGTTGGTGTCGTCAACAAACGGCCTGAGCGCCAGCAGCAGCAGCCAGCCTCTAATCGATCGCGCTCCCCAGCGCATATCTCCTCGACATCCATAATGCGTCGCTTCAGCGGACCCCACCGTGAGAGCCCCGGATAGACCTGCCTGTCTGTCTGTCGGCTGTCGTCTGTCTGTCTGTCTGTCTGTCTGTCTGTCTGTCTGCCTGCATGCCTGTCCCGTCTGTCTGTCTGTCTGTCTGTCTGCCTGTCTGTCTGTCTGTCTGTCTGTCTGTCTGTCTGTCTGTCTGCCTGCCTGTCTGTCTGCTGTCTGTCTGTCTGTCTGTCTG
>CAEFZP010001456.1:0-132555 GCA_903064625.1 Mallotus villosus | reverse complement strand
TCTGTCCGTTTCTAATCATACGTCGTCCTGTTCGCGCCATTTCTTCTCCGGGCTTGCTTGCTGTTTTGGGGCCTGTCCGGACTCGCGTTGGACTTTCGGACTCATCGCTCGGTACACGCTCGGGCAATCTTTCCTCGGCGCCGGCGTCGGGGTTCCCCCGCTCCAGGAAGTCGCGTGTAGGCGTGCGGCTGCTCCCTCTGCCTCCGCGCTGTGGCGGATTCGTCGCTGTTGGGCTTGGTCCCTTTCATGTGTTCGCGATTGTGGTCTCACGCGTGCGGGGCGGGTACAGTATATTCCTGTTCGTTCTGTTACTGCTGTTCTCACGTTTCCTCTGTACGGTTATTGTCCGTGCTGTTTTTCTGTCGCCGCCGATGGGGATGCTGAGCTCAAGTAGCTGCTTACGTAGCTATCCTCCTGGGGATTTTTGGCTAGCGGCACGGCTGCTGGGCTAGCTTGCTCGTTGCACGATTTGCCGGGTTCGGCCCCTCCGTGATTGATTTTAACCGATGGTCGCATTTTTTCTGTCAGTGATCGCTTCTGCGCACGCTGATTTGGCTTTCTCTATGTCTGTCACTCTATTACGTTTTTGGGGCGTGTTTCAGTGGCAGTTGGTAGGTTACTACTGTTATAATTAGTAGAACAGGTACACCGGTCGGGTATCCAGGCCCTTTTAGGAAAACGGTGCTACTACTACGCCGCCGTGCAGGTTGTGGTGTGCGCCCCTACCCAATTGGGCGCCAGCGTACATGTCAGGCGTTCGTCCTTTACTGCTGCCGTCATCGATACTCTCGGTGTGCATTTGCAAATAACTGGTGGTGGTGGCAATGTTGTGTCGTGTAAACTGCTTCTTCTGTCTGCAGGCATCAATGCCCTCTCCGTTGTTGGTGGATACCAGGCTTTCCGGTGCATGCATAACACCATTCAAAGGGAATCGGTCTTCCAGCATCGCAGGTTGTCATAAATACATTTCAGGACAGCGTCCTCTAGCCTAGGCTGGCTATTGCGTACATAACCATTAGGCTACACGTATTCATGTGGGGTTTCGGTCCGCGGCCTTGCTGGCCTTGCATTGCAGGACAGCGTCCTGTCTAGCCTAGCTGGCTATAGCGCACATACTATTAGGCACGTAATCAGGGCGTCGGTCCTATAACGCATGTCACACATCATACATGGGGGCGTGGGTCCCCTGGCCTTTGCTGGCTATTGCACATCAGGGCTTTGCTAGCCCCGGCCTTGACCGGCTATTGCACTTCAGGACAGCGTCCTCTAGCCTATGCTGGCTATTGCGTACATACCCATTAGGCTAGCGTTACAGTGTTCGTGGCCTTGCTGGCCTTGCATTGCAGGACAGCGTCCTGTCTAGCCTAGCTGGCTATAGCGCACATACTATTAGGCACGTAATCAGGGCGTCGGTCCTATAACGCATGTCACACATCATACATGGGGGCGTGGGTCCCCTGGCCTTTGCTGGCTATTGCACATCAGGGCTTTGCTAGCCCCGGCCTTGACCGGCTATTGCACTTCAGGACAGCGTCCTCTAGCCTATGCTGGCTATTGCGTACATACCCATTAGGCTAGCGTTACAGTGTTCGTGGCCTTGCTGGCCTTGCATTCAGGACAGCGTCCTGTCTAGCCTAGCTGGCTATAGCGCACATACTATTAGGCACGTAATCAGGGCGTCGGTCCTATAACGCATGTCACACATCATACATGGGGGCGTGGGTCCCCTGGCCTTTGCTGGCTATTGCACATCAGGGCTTTGCTAGCCCCGGCCTTGACCGGCTATTGCACTTCAGGACAGCGTCCTCTAGCCTATGCTGGCTATTGCGTACATACCCATTAGGCTAGCGTTACAGTGTTCGTGGCCTTGCTGGCCTTGCATTGCAGGACAGCGTCCTGTCTAGCCTAGCTGGCTATAGCGCACATACATTAGGCACGTAATCAGGGCGTCGGTCCTATAACGCATGTCACACATCATACATGGGGGCGTGGGTCCCCTGGCCTTTGCTGGCTATTGCACATCAGGGCTTTGCTAGCCCCGGCCTTGACCGGCTATTGCACTTCAGGACAGCGTCCTCTAGCCTATGCTGGCTATTGCGTACATACCCATTAGGCTAGCGTTACAGTGTTCGTGGCCTTGCTGGCCTTGCATTCAGGACAGCGTCCTGTCTAGCCTAGCTGGCTATAGCGCACATACTATTAGGCACGTAATCAGGGCGTCGGTCCTATAACGCATGTCACACATCATACATGGGGGCGTGGGTCCCCTGGCCTTTGCTGGCTATTGCACATACAGGGCTTTGCTAGCCCCGGCCTTGACCGGCTATTGCACTTCAGGACAGCGTCCTCTAGCCTAGGCTGGCTATTGCGTACATACCCATTAGGCTAGCGTTGCAGTGTTCATGGGGGTTTCTGTATGTGGCCTTGCTGGCCTTGCATTTCAGGACAGCGTCCTGTCTAGCCTAGCTGGCTATAGCGCACTTTACCATCTGGCACGTAATAAGGACATCTATCCTCCATAGCTAACGCATGTCACACATCATACATGGGGGCGTGGGTCCCTTGGCCTTTGCTGGCTATTGCACATACAGGGCTTTGCTAGCCCCGGCCTTTACTGGCTATTGCACTTCAGGACAGCGTCCTCTAGCCTAGGTGGCTATTGCGTACATAACCATTAGGCTTCACGTTGGCATCGGTCCTCTGCCGGCGGGCTATCGCATTTCAGGGCGTCCGCCTTCTAGCCTTGGCTGGCTACTGCATACATCACTTGCATTGCTATCGTCTGGCTTCGTGGGTAGCTATAGGGCCTGTCCGTGCCTTGCCATCTCCTGCATGATCCGGCCCGGGTATGTATGTTATTGGTCATTCTGTTATAGGCTACTATCGTACTTATTATGGTCGTACCGATTGGTGCTGAGCACCATTTCGGTCGGCATTTCCTTTTCTGTGTTTGTTGCTTATTCCTCAGCGTTTCATGGTTCCATCCTGTTGGTGAGTATGTTTTAATTGACTTTATTTGTAGCTACCACTTTTGGGGATTCTTCTTCGGATGTTGGGCAGGCGCCCTTTGAACAGAAATTCCCCATGGGGTCTAAGCTCCAAACACTTGTAGTACATTTATCGTTATGTAAATAAACATCACTTTACTCATCCCAGGTCTCTCCTGATTGAAATGAAGCACAGCGCAAGTTCAGTCAGGCAAGACCGATCCCTGCACTCGGGCGTACTCGGTTATGTACTACTCTCTCCCCCCGCTAAGAACGCTCTACAGTTAGATAGCGTTCCAGTCTATCAATTAACACTGTCACATGATCCCGTGCCTTTAAATACGATCCTCTCCCTGTGTAGTTGTCCATGCTATCAAGTGCGCGACCCTCCACCTCCCCGTCGCCACCCGGTTCCTCGTCTCTGCTCTTCGACTCGTTGGTAGTCGGCTGCGCCACCGCCACCAGTGTCTGGACTCCGTGGGGGATTCTTCTTCGGATGTTGGGCAGGCGCCCTTTGATCAGAAATTCCCCATGGGGTCTAAGCTCCAAACACTTGTAGTACATTTATCGTTATGTAAATAAACATCACTTTACTCATCCCAGGTCTCTCCTGATTGAACTATACTAAGGGTACATAAACTAGCAATACTAAGTGGAATGTATTACTGTCCTCTGCAGTGACAGGAAATATAGTGGTGTTGCTGCCACCACCCACTGTCGTCCCACTGTGCCATACAGAGGTAACCATGAAACTAATAGTCATGCGCCAGTACGTATGCCAGATGTGGTTGCTGAATATTGATCAAATATGCCATTTACTTTCTCAAGTGGAGGTCCTATATGATCAGGAAACTGTGCATGCCTGCTCAGAGAGCATTTTGGGGGTACACTTTTGATTTGATTTTACCACTTGCAACATAGATGGTGAGTGTGAACGCGTGGCTGTGATTGAAGTGTCTGTAATGACTTACATGGTGGTGGTCTGAACATGAGACACAAGTTATTAAAGTTCTCATTTCAAATATAAATCAATTGATTAAATTGCTATGGTGTTAAACTCAGCAGGAAGAGGAACTTCTTCCTCCCCCTGAGCACAGGGCATCCACTTCAAGGCCAAGACAAAGACACAAGGTATAAGCAATGAACCTTATAACACAGTAGTCAAATGGACACCTTCAACTTTCTCCAAGTGTGCCTTACAAAGGGACAATGTTCTTTATTTGTTTCAGGTTGGAGCAGACAATGTGAGGGCCCTGTATAAAAGAACCCTTGAGCTCGATATAGAGTATAAGAGGCTTTTATTAAAAAAACAAGGCTGGAGATAGAAAAACTGGAATATGAGAAGAGATAGTACATGACTGAATGAATGACACTAAACTTAGTTACACTGACATTATATTGCTGTGTTCCTAGGAAAGGGAGAACACATGAGGATGTATTTGTTAAACTTTTTTCTACGTTTTGGTCTTTTTATACCTTTTTGTGGCTTTTTTGTTGTGTCTTTTGAGTCTTTTGTGGGGGTCTTCAACATTTCTTTCTGCTATAAAAGTGAATGAAACATCCAAATTCAATGAAAGTAGTGACATTTTCATCGTACGTATAGAGCACATTGTTAGTTTTGGTTTGAAATGTTTTGGTTGAAAGAAACCCAACATTTTGATATGGAAATAATTAGAAAATGGGTCAAAGCAACCCAAGGACAGCAGAAGAGGTTAAGGGGAGACACGTACGTACCCCATTGAATAGGAATAACATATCAACATGACACTACATAAAAGTACCCGTAGCGAAATAACGCAACGCTGTGCATTGCATATGCAAATTCTAAGCATTGCTAGTCTATGTACTTTTAGTATAGTTAGATCTCATATTATTTTTTTGGGATTCCTATATGTTTAATGTATGCACCTTCCTGCCAAAGCAAATTGCTTGTCTGTGCAAACTTTCATGGCGATTAAAACCCTTTACGATTCTGATGTTTTGGCTGTTCTGAGCGCACCTCTCAATATCCGCGCACCAAGCTCCACATCTTCTATGAACGGTAACGCCATTATCCTCGAAAATGAGTTAGTGGGCGGGGCTTTTATACCGGTTGATCTCTGATCTCCAACTATAACCTGCTCCCGACCAGGTTAGCAGTTCAGCATATGTTACCATGGCGATCTACCCCGATAACAAGTGATCCAGCTTCGTAGTACAGAAAACCCGGGGTTGAACCTGAAGTTACCTCGCTAACGCCAAATCTTGCTTCGTAGTACAGGCCCCTGGACTGTTATCTGACTACCGTTTGTGCCTCATCCTGTTCTGCTCCTTGTTTTTGACCTGCCCTGGACCATTTTTGCTCTGGATTCCTCTTCTAGCCTGTCGTCTGGTACCATTGCCCTGTCATCCTACCTCACCATGTACTGAACTCTGCCTGCCTCACCATGTACTGAACTCTGCCAAGCATCATTTTTGCCTTCTGCCTGCTCCGTTTTGTGCTTGTAATGAAAGTGTGCGCTCTGCGCTTATATCAACTACCGAAGTCTCCGCTGAGTATTCGTTACAGCAACAATGCTGCAGCATTGTTAATAGCTTCCTTAACTAGTGGAATTACTCCTCAGTGACATACACAAACCTTTCTCACTTTGTATTCTTTGCACAAATAATGATATAATGATAATGATAAAAAATGATAAACAAAACAAGTAAATGCTCAATACCCGGGATACTCAATAGGTGGACCCAGACGCAATACAATTTAGACCGAAGCCAAAATCAACATTCTAATTTAGTCATGATCCAAGCGATTCATTGGTGCGTGATTTCAAGCCTATATTGTTTTCCTACTAGATATGGTTTCTATCTTCGGTGTCCAATCCAAAGATCCAATCAGGAGCTGTAATAACTGTAATCACCATGATAACTCACTCAACGTTGGCCGCAACCTCTGTAGGTCACGCAAGTTGTGTGTGTCATTCCCAACAACGCAGGCTTATCGATTTGCTAAAAGTACCTGTTTGTTCCTTAGCAAAAATCATGGTGTGACAAAACCCGACAAAAAGCGATTCCGTAATCGCAAATTTCAGACAGAATGGACTGACAAGTATGCATTTGTGTTGCCGGTGGGGAGTAAAAAAACTACACGGTCAAGCATGGAGGTAAGTCATTGATGATGTGGGTTTTTTTCCTGCGGCAGGAACTGGCAATCTTGATCGTGTACTTGGCATCATGGATTCCAAGAAATTTCAGGCCATTTTAAAAAGGAACGTGATGCCTTCTGATACTGAACCTTAGTGATAATTGGACTTTCCAGGAAGACAATAATCCCGAGCACACCTCCAGTCAACCAAAGCTTGGTTGAGAAAAAGATCCTGGAGTGGCCTTCTTAGTCACCAGATTTAAATCCGATTGAAAATCTTTGGTTGGGTTTAAAGACGGCAGTTGCAGCACGGAAGCCATCAAACATCACTCAGCTAGAGGCTTTTGCACGTGAAGAATGTGCAAAGATGATGAGAGAGATGTAAGTTGTCAGCACTTACCGAGAACGTTTGTTAGAAGTTATAAAAGCTAAAGGATGCCCCACAAAGTACTGAAGCTGGAGGTTGAATAGTACTGCACATGCACATGTGTTAAAAGAGTACAATATTTCAGTTGAACTTGTCAATGTCATTCTTTCATCCACATCACTATAATGTCTGGAGGTGAGGGGGTTGAATATTTCTGATTGCAACTGAATATAGTATGTCCAATTTGTTATTATGTCCAGTTTTGTTATTCTGTGTTTATATGTCTGGAATTTGTAGTGGTTGTCTGAGCGAGTGCAATTATTTAAAAGAAAAAAAGTACAGAAGTACATCTGAATCAAAACAATTCTTTGTCACACAGGTACAATGTGGACACCAGAAGTTCTAACATTTCCAAACACGTAAGCTGTACCTTGTAACTGTAACTGTCTTTTCTGTCACTCCTGTTTGTGTGGTTCAATTAAAATCCTAAATCCAAACATCTACATTTCTCCCCTACCACAAGGACACTTCTGATGAGTAAAATGTTCTTTGTTTTGGTGGTGTCATTACAGCTTTCTGTTTAACATTTATATTTCTCTCTACTTTTGGCCAACCTGACTGGATGAGCAGAAGGTTGGTCACAACAAACTATCGTTTAAAAATTGTTTAATTTATGGTTCAGTAAATGGTTAAATTTACTGAACAAAATGATACTCTTCATGTATTCTTCAGATTCTTATTACATAAGATACTACCATAAACTGCTCTTGGAACTATTGTACCTAGTGACGTGTACAAAACCCCTGTGGGAACAGTGAGGTGTAGCTAATGTAACATCTGTTTTCTGTCTCCAGGACTTCCTGGGTCAAATGTTCTGCACTCTGGGGGAGATCATTGGCTCTGTGGGCAGCCGGCTGGAGAGGACACTGTCGTAAGTCCAGCCAGAAATGTAATATAGTAGGATGCAATTTTATGTTGAAGCTATACTGTTGGGTATGAACTATTACTCTTATAGGTAATGCTGTGGTCCTTATACAATGATTGCTCTCAACCAATCAGTCGGATGTACTCCTTGTGTAAAATGTGATACTTTACATTGTAATGCCACACAAGACATTGTGAACATAACATTGTGATGCAAAACAATATAGTACATCATAATACAGTGTTATACAATACATTATACCATGGTCTGGGTGAATACTCGATTCTGATTGGCTGCAGGGGTGTACATTATGTAAGGGATAATGCCCGACGAGGTGTCCAATATCATCTGATAATGGACGATGCGGAGGCGTGAACCGTCCGACGCGCAGCGGAGTCCATTATCAGATGATATTGGACACCTCGAAGGGCATTATCCCGCTTATACCATGGTCACTTGCCAACGTTTTTTTTTACAAATATGAATCTATGTTTTAATGCGTTTTGCAATCGAAATCTAACGTTGTTTAACGTCGGCCAACTCTGATATTTTATAGTCCGCTCAGCTCATAGAACCCAACACCAGCTTTCCCTTGGCTGAACTATTAGCCCGAAAGCTAACGTTATGCTAGCAAGATTCAAAGGCAAAACATTGTGTACGGTTGACAAACAGTAAATATAATATTACAGCATGTTTAACGAGAAGATTAGCTAGCTAGCCAGCCATGTCACTGTCCCAAAATCAATATCAAGATTTTCACGAACAAAGTAGCCTTTATCGACCATAGTCTTGGCCACTGTCACCAGCCGCAGCCTGCAGCGAGTTGAATAGCAAATGGATGTGAGATGATCGCGTCAAAATTGAAATAATCTCCTAACCGTAAATATAATTTGACAATATGTATAACATTAAGACTAGCCAGCTATCCAGCCATGTAATTGCTCCCAAATCAATATCAAGATTTTCACGAACTAGTGCTAAGTAGCTACTAGACTAGTCTAGGCTACGGCCGCAGCCTGTGACTGTAGAGAGTGGAATAGCAAATGGATGTGAGATGATCGCATTAAAGTTTACATATTCTCCAAACAATAATTATAATTTGACAGTACGTTTAACAACAAGACTAGCTAGCTATCCAGCCAAGTCATTGTTCCCAAATCAAATAAAGAGTTTTACGAATAAAATAATCGGCCATGTGTGTTGGCTACTGTCGTGTTGGCCGCAGCAGAAGTAGACTAGCGAGGTGAATAGCGAATGGGATGTGAGATGAGCGGTTACGTGACACAGACACAGGCTACATTCAGAAAAGTACAATTTTGCAAATAGGTTAAAAGACATATTGAAGTCACTCATTGTGGTAATGACATGTTGGCTTGTTAAAGTCTTTCAAAATTGTAAATGGAGGCTTGTAAATGGAGGACTGCGTCCCTGTTGTTATTGTTACTTATTTCAGACACTTTGTACAGGCTCATATACTATGTAGCCGGCGCAATCATTTAGAACGGTGAAAAGACAGTTTTGCTGAAATGACGTAGTAGGTGTCCAATATCACTAGTAGGTGTCCGTATATCACTTTATAATGTACACCCCTGCAGCCAATCAGAATCGAGTATTCACCCAGACCATGGTATAAAAGCAGGATAATGCCCTTCGAGGTGTACAATATCATCTGATAATGGACTCCGCGGAAGCAACCGTCCTTCGCTGCGCGTCAGACGGTTCACGCCTCCGCATCGTCCATTCAGATGATATTGTACACCTCGTCGGGCATTATCCCATTATCCCTTACATATTACACAATACTAACTACTTACTAACCGAGAGTGAGGTCATGCCGGGAAATATCAAACTAAGACTTGAACGTATCGACCGAGCGATAGCGAGGTTGATACGGCAAAGGCCAGGTTTGATATTTCCCGGCATGACCGAACGGTTGAGGTTAGTAAGTTGTTTATTATATGGCATTTTTAGCTCTTTTCATTTTGTAAATTGTAGGCTAATTGTAGCTAGCTAGGCTAGCTCTCAAGTCTTATCACGGTGTGTTTCAGGTGTTGTCTAGCAACCAATTACTTTTGATAGAAAGCGGACAGTACGGTTCTGCTAAAATGGCTTTAATTCCAACACAAATAACGATTCTTTTAGAAAGTTAACAATGTCTTCGTCGCTGTTGATGTCTTCAGTATCGTCTGGATAGTAAAACTCAGTTGACTTCGATATCGCTAATTTTGAAGATGACGTCAGAGGAGGGCAATAACAATACTTATGGGACCGCTGGTCAATATGGGTTTGGCATGACTACCCATTAGCCAATCAGAAGGCTCGTACTGTCGTTGCCATATAATAAAGTGTTCTACAATATGGAACGCCGATTTAGTCAAAATTAAATAAATAAATAGATCTGTAAATAAATATATAAATACATAAATATATAAATATGGCAATGAAATAAAGCCTAAAATAAAAAAATATGGTAATAAATATATCAATAATAAATGTATTTATTTCAAAATGATGTTTTTGTAAAGACAACATTTATTTATTTAATGGGACTTTTATTTTCCTAATGCCAAATGTATTTATTTTTTGAGACTTTTACACTCCACATTTATTTCCACTCCACATTTATTACCACTCCACATTTATTACCCCTCCACATTACCTCTCCACATTTATTTCCGATCTCACATGCAAACGAGAGGGGCGTGGTTATCTTCAGACCAACGCGTGCTGCACAAGATCGAAGGCAGACAGGGACACCTATCTACCTCTATCACCAGAATCGTCACGAATTCACACAACATTCAACATTATTGACGATTTTCAAGTCGCATCTCATATTTGCTGCTGTAGGCTCATGGATGTAGCTTTTAGTCACAAATTCAGGCATTCAGGCAACATTTTGTATGGCCTGGGTTCATCGAAAACAACTGGTTATCGTGAGCACACCAGAAAATACCCGAATGTGTAGGCTAATCACGTATTTGGGGTTGTCTTGATGCAATAGCCAAGTTCCCAAGATAGCATACCACAACCCCTTATGAAACTACAAATTACTTAAATCGTCACTGTGAACCCAGACAATAGTTTACGATCAAAATACTCTTAACCCTAAGAAAGTTGTTGAGCCCCGTGGTGGATTTCCCGTCTTGCACACGAACACGGTGTTCGATAAGTCTCAAACCATTTAAGACTTTGTGGTCAATATCTATGTTCTGTAGAGCACGTATCCGCCCAACCTCTACAAAATCTACAATGTGTGCCAAAATAATATATCCTGACAAGCCATGTTGATCAATTTGATCTATAAGGCCAGCAAGCGATCTCTGACACCATGTCTTCCTTCATCTACCGAATCTAGGTGTCCCTATCATAGGTCCCTATCTGCCTTCGATCTTGTGCAGCACGCGTTGGTCTAAAGATAACCACGCCCCTCTCGTTTGCATGTGAGATCGGAAATAAATGTGGAGGGGTAATGTGGAGTGGTAATAAATGTGGAGTGGTAATATATGTGGAAATAAATGTGGAGTGTAAAAGTCCCATTAAATAAATAAATGTTGTCTTCACAAAAACGTAATTTTTAAATAAATACATTTATTATTGATATATTTATTGCCATCTTTTAACATTTTAGGCTTTATTTCATATTTATTTACAGATCTATTTATTTAATTAATTTTGACTAAATCGGCGTTCGATAGTACAATACATTTGGGATACAATGTAATGCATTATCATACACAAAACTGTGTGGAAGGGAAGTACTAAATGAACTGGTCTTTAAACATTCTACAAAAGGAACCTGTTGACTGTAGTTGCATTTAGGAGATGTAACAGTAGATTTACATTTACATTTATTCATTTAGCAGACGCTTTTATCCAAAGCGACTTCCAAGAGAGAGCTTTACAAAAGTGCATAGGTCACTGATCATAACAATGAGATATCCTCGACATTGCAAGTAGTCAAACATGAATCATACATTGTGGGAAAAAAAACAAAATAAGTGCCAAAAGGAAGAATCATAAGAGCATGAAGTTAAACAAGTTACAGTTGGACAACATGAATCTAAAAGTGCCCGAGTGTACCTGTGGAAGAGCAAGCAACAGTAAACTGCCTCACAGCGAGTACAAGAATTTTAATCAGTTACAGCTAACCAAATAGAGCAGCAGGTCTCTAAGTAAGAGTCCTTGTGATCCTGGAAGAAACTAACATCATGTCCAGCAGATCTTTCCTAGGTACCGTTGTATTCCCGGAACAAGTGTGTCTTGAGCCTATTCTTGAAGGTGGGGAGACAGTCAGTGTCTCTGATGGAGGTGGGGAGTTGATTCCACCACTGGGGGGCCAGACAGGGGAAGAGCTTGTGTTGGGACCGGGCGGTCTTGAGCGGTGGGACCACCAGACGGTTGTCAGAGGAAGACCGATGGTGGCGGGTGGGGGTGTAGGGCTGGAGGAGAGACTTGATGTAGTCGGGTGCAGTCCCATTCACCGCTCGGAAGGTCAGTACCAGGGTCTTGAATCTGATACGGGCCGTGACGGGCAGCCAGTAAAGGGAGACGAGGAGCGGGGTAACATGGGAGCGTCTGGGTAGGTTGAAGACCAGACGGGCCGCTGCGTTCTGAATCCTCTGGAGAGGGCGGGTTGCGCATGCTGGGAGCCCGGCGAGCAGCGAGTTGCAGTAGTCCAACTTGGAGAGGACAAGTGCTTGGACCAGCAGCTGGGTGGAGTGCTCAGACAGGTATCTCCTGATCTTCCGGATGTTGTAGAGGGTGAATCTACACGACCGGGAGACAGCAGCGATGTGGGCTGTGAGGGAGAGCTCGTCATCCATGGTAACCCTGAGGTTCCTGGCAGAGGACGAAGGGGTCACCGTCGCCGATCCCAGGGTGATTGAGAGGTCATGGGAGATGGACGGTTTGGCCGGGATGATGAGGAGTTCGGTTTTGGCGAGGTTCAGCTGGAGGTGGTGCTTGGTCATCCAGGCGGAGATGTCTGTGAGGCAGGCCTCAATCCTGGCTGAGATCCCCGGATCGGTCCGGGGGAACGACAGGTATAGCTGGGTGTCGTCCGCAGTGGTAGGAGAAGCCATGGGAGGTGATGATTGGTCCAAGCGAGGTGGTGTACAGGGAGAAGAGGAGGGGTCCAAGGACGGAGCCCTGTGGGACACCAGTGGAGAGCTGGCGGGGGTCAGACACATTGCCTCCCCAGGAGACCTGGTAGGATCTTCCCGACAGGTAGGATGAGATCCACTGAAGTGCAGTGCCAGTGATGCCCATCTCGGAGAGTCTGGCGAGCAGGATCTGATGGTTTACCGTATCAAATGCTGCAGAGAGGTCCAGCAGAATGATGATGGATGACCTCGAGGCCGCTCTGGCAGACTGGAGGGCCGTGGTGACCGACAGGAGGGCAGTTTCAGTGGAGTGGCCCGTCTTGAAGCCCGATTGGTGGGGGTCAAGCAGGTTGTTCTGATGACAATACGATTTAGGATTAGGATATCATAATGCTTGATGCATACCAACTGAAATAAAATGTGTATCTAATGACTGCCTGGCCTTGACACAGAACACTCAATCATGCATTTTTTGCATTTGACAGGCAAAATGGTTCTCTCTGTCTCACCAAGTAAAAAAACAAATAAAATATATAACAGATAACATGTCTGGTATCTAGACTTGGGAGGTTGTACGTGATATAATACCAATCAACTATACTAAACTGCTATTTTCATTGAGATTTATAATTATACATTTCAAAAGCTTTGTAACACTGAAGAGAAAAACACTTGAAACTTGACGGGAGACATTTAACGTATGTTGGGTTTGTTACTGTTTCGTTTTATCTAAGTACCATTTTGGGTACTGAGTTTCAATACTGTTATGCATAATATCTTAAATACACTGTTTGAGAAAATTGAGTCTTATCAGGAGCGAAGGTAATGCTAGTTCAACAATGTCACCAAGAGACAAGGAATGTCTTCTAACAGTGCTTTAGATAACATACAACCTCATCAACAATCTATATATTATATCATTAATCTTATTTAGCCAATGTTATTCATATTGGGAGAGGCCTATGGGGAAGTCCTCTTATTCAGACAGCTTGTCAGTAAAGAGGCTTTGGTTGACAATGGTGTTTTCCAACACATGGGGGAGGTAAAAAAACTACTTTGTACCAAGCAAGGGCATGACCAAGTAATGGAGTGTGAGAGTATGAGAGTGAGTGCACTCAGGACAGTGAAGCGTTATTGATTGGAGTTGCTGGAGTAAGGAAGAAAGGCTACGCCATACATGCTGTGTAGGGATGGGAAGATTCACCGATTCACATCAGTGCATCGGCATAAAAGCTCACGATGCGATGGCCCGGATCAAAATAGTGTGCACCGAATACGATGTGGGATGAAATTGCGATGCATCGTTTCTAATATCTTTGCATCGGTATAATCCGATGTATTTATATATAATTATGTGTATGCGGACACCTTTAGTATTTCGAAATTTGAACAATTATTTGTGACCGATAATTTTATATCTAGATAGTTTCTTAAGTGCGCTCTCATCTCCACTGCTGTCAGTAGCCGATTCACGTGAAGTCTCACGGCTAAGTTTCGCGCATGTTGGAGGCATGTTCGGGCGAGTGTTATCATTCTTTTTTTGTTGTTGCAAGAAATCAACCACCTGCTGACCTTAAAAGTACTTCCTGCTCTCAGCAACCCACTCTAGAATCACTATCTCCAGATTAAAGTATATATGCCCAGTGCCAGAAGCACAAATGTCAGACCCTTCAGTGTGTAAGAATATGTTTAGTTTATTAGGGTATGCATCTTTTTGTGTATCTCAGGTGAGCTTGAAGGGCCAAAGGTTAACAGTATTATGTTTTGTCAGCAAATCTAATTTTTTGGGGTGGATGGAAGGGGTGTGACAGGGAGGGGGGGCATGGTGTGACAATTGGTTTGATTTATGGTGGGCCTGGGGATTAGAGCCTCAGATACAGACAACCATTCAAACACACACACAATGTTTCTTGGCATTTTAGTTGCTTCTGACCTAGATACAGAGATGGTGGATATGAAATGACATTTTGCCTCTAAATTTGTTATCCTCTTTCCTTTTATAGATAGATAGATGTATACTTTATTAATCCTGTGGGGAAATTCAGGTGTCTCTCACAGCTCCCTTATTAACAATACTTACAGACAATGCTACAGACAACACAATACAATACAAACAATACAACACAATAAGGCCATGCACAGGACCTCCCAAGCTAGGACATGGCGGAGGGGATGATTGACATTACCCATGATGGCCAAGAGCTTGCCCTGCATCCTTATCTCCACCACAGTCACCTCCTGACCAGCTTGTCCAGCCTGTATCTCATCCTCCGTGTTGCCAGCCTAGCCCTCCGCTTAGCTCCAGCTCTGCACCCGCGGAACGGCTCTCGAAGCTCCGTTGGGACACCATATGACACCATAACCAAGAGATCTCCTTCTCCTGTTCCCTCATGCTGCCTCATAGATAAGAAATCCAAAGGAGTTTTATTATAGTTTAAAAAATCCCATGACATGCTGTTTTTGGATGCTTTTTATATAGGCCTTAGTGGTATGGAGAGAGATATGTCTCAAAAGTATTCGTAAATGCAAGTACCATGATCCACAAATGTTTCACGATTTACAAATGTGTTTTGCGATCCACAAAAACAAAAATCTTATTTGTGATTTGTGAGTTGACATTTACATAAATGTGCTATGATTTGTACACATAGATGTCCATTCGTAAATATATTGTTTGTAATTTCTTAAAATACTTAACATTTCGTGTGTGCATTTCTCATGGTCTGTCATTTGTAAATCTACAATTTGCGTGTGAAGTGTTGAATCTGCATTTGTGGATCGCCCAATACACGCTTGCAAATCTTCTTCCTGTGACGTACTTTTGAGACAAACTTCACGGTCTTTTGAGATCCACGCACAAATAGCTTTCTGATCCACAAATGCAAGCTTTTCGACAGTGGCGCCCGGTAGGTGTCACTGTTGTCCTCTGCCCATCGGCTTTTCTTTTGACTGAGCTATTATCCCGAAAGCTAACGTTATGCTAGCAAGGTTCAAAGGCAATAACATTGTGTACGGTTGACAAACAGTAAATATAATTTTACAGTATGTTTGACAAGAAGATTTGCTAGCTAACCAGCCATGTCACTGTCCCAAAATCTATATCAAGATTTTCACGAACTAAGTCCTATCGGCCATATATACTAGTACAGTACTAGGCTACAGTACGGCCGCAGCCTGTGGAGCGAGGTAAATAGCAAATGCCAGATACTCATGGTAACTTAATTTTAAAGCACAACCGTTAAGGGATTATTGGTAGGGGAAAATACATGTATTTATTTACATTCATTTAAAGCCCTTGCGTACAACGATCAAGGCAGAGGAAAACACTGCCACCTACCGAGTGGCACTGTCGAAAAGGGTTGGGGGGACTTGCATTTGTGGATCAGAAAGCTATTTGTGCGTGGATCTCAAAAGACCGTGAAGTTTGTCTCAAAAGTACGTCACAGGTAGAAGATTTGCAAGCGTGATCCACAAATGCAGATTCAACACTTCACATGCGAATTGTAGATGTACAAATGACAGACCATGAGAAATGCACACACGAAATGATAAGTATTTTAAGAAATTACAAACAATATATTTACGAATGGACATCTATGTGTACAAATCATAGCACATTTATGTAAATGTAAACTTACAAATCACAAGTAAGATTTTTGTTTTTGTGGATCGCAAAACACATTTGTAAATCGTGAAACATTTGTGGATCATGGTACTTGCATTTACGAATACTTTTGAGACATATCTCTCTCCATATAGTGGTCCCCCTAATACTGTATATGAAGTCTCTTTCCCGAAATTCAGGCTTGGTGCAGAATTACAGCCACTACTAGCAGTCCCACAATGAGCTTTCCTCAGGACGTGCCGTTTCTGTGTTTGTAGCTTTAAATGCTATGAGGAAGAAAGAGGCGGGCTAACTGCCATGCTTCGGTTGTTTGCAAGCCATGATGTCTCTCGAGGAAAAAACTATATCGCGTAATGCTATCATGTCAATATGGATCAAATCTCTGAGGAATGTTTCCAACACCTTTTTGACAGTATTCCACAAACACTCACACATACTGACAGCGGCGAGCTGCCATGCAAGGCGCCACTCTGCCCATCGGGAGCAACTTGGGGTTCAGAGTATTGCTCAAGGATACTTCGGCACATGGCCTGGGAGGAGTCGGGGATCGAACCGCCAACCTTGCGATTAACAGACGACCCTCTCTACCCCCTGAGCCACAGCCGCCCCACAAAGAATTAAGGCCGTTCTGAAGGCAAAAGGGGGTCCAACCCAGTACTAGCGAGGTGAACCTAATAAAGTGGCCAGTGACTGTAGTCAAATGCCATTCAACCATCAGACAATTGTGTCCTTCAGTTTTATCATGCTGATGTCACCATAATATTACAATCACTAATTTGGATAAATTGGATTAACCAGCCACACCCTGACCACACATGCACACTTAACTCATTGAATTTATTATCTTTGTCCTTAATTAGCACTGAGAGGGTTTGCCTCTCACATATAAATATTTTATATTGGTAATATGTCTGATTAAATATTAAAAGGCCATATGTAGAGCGATGCTTGATGTTCGTCTGTGGACTCCCATCCAGCGTGTCACTGATACAGCGTACTGTCATGGGTTCAGCTCTTTGATCAAGCCCCATCACTTCCACCAGTTAACAAAAAACCCGCTCTGGTTTGTAACATCGCTCTCTGTCTGACTCTCGACATCCTTCAACTGTACAGGCAAAATCTGACCACAGCTTGTGTAACTCATCAACACTTTATTTTGATGATGATGTAAATCTGATTAACGCCATGGTTGTTGATGCTCTCGATCTCACTCTGAGAAACTCAGGTTCAAAGCATGAGAGCTACATCTTTGATGTGTTTTTGGCATACCAATACATTTATATTATCATTATTTTTATCTGACATATTTTCTCTGCATGTTCAGTTTTGTTTTTATTTTTAGATTTTTCTTGGGAACTGCTGGTGCTGGGTTGCCATGGAGAGGAGACGTTATTTCCTGTGTGGGAGAGTTTGGAAGTTGGAGCTCTTGTTGCTCTCAAGCTGTGGGTCGTTGTCATTTTAGCAGATAACAGAATTCCCCTTACAAGTTAACGTGGTCCTGGGTCCTCATTGGACCCACTGGGGAACCGCTTCAGGATATTCTGTGTACATTTCACATTTAAGAATTTCAAACTGTTTTCATCATCATGGTTGTTCTCTAACTTAGATTTGGAGAAAACGTTGCTTTACTCTACATAATGAGGGATTTAAACAGAAAAATCTAGATGGAGTGACATCTGTAGTTCAATCAGGAGAGACCTTGATGAGTAAAGTGATGTTTATTTACAGAATGATAAATATACTACAAGTGTTTGGAGCTTAGATCCCGTGGGAATTAAATGATAAAAGGGCATCTGCCCCGTATCCGAAGAGGAATCCCCACAGAGTCCAGACACTGGTGGTGGTGGCGGCAGCCGACTATGGAAGGCCAACTGTGCCAAAACGTCTGAATTCGCGTGCGTGTATAGACGTCATTTTTTACGTCTGTACACGTTCATTTTTTACGTCTGTACACGTTTTGACGTCTTTACACGTTCATTTTTTACGTCTGTACACGTTTAAAATTGGGTGCTACCACATCATTCGTTTCTAGGGGGGAAACCAGATAACGATCATTGCAAGACAGAAAACCTGTCCACACTCAACCGATCTTGATTGAATTAAGGTTAATAAATAGGCTGATATAAATTGGCAATGACATTATCAACAACTGTAGGCTATTTTGTAAGCTACTGAAAAAAAGATGTTTGTATAATATATCATTCATATTTCGAAAGGGTAAACATTTATGTTCGCTAAATCACACACAACTTCAGTCTTCTTCTTTGGTTATTTTAATGCCGGTTAGCAAACAAGGTAGCCCCTATAGGTGAATCACCGCCACCTACTGGACTGGAGTGTGGTACCGGATCAACCGCACAAGTGGCTCTCCCCCACACAAATGGACTGTCCCAAATACTAAATGATAGCTACGTAAGAGCCCACATGATCACAGTAGGACTACATAAAACATATTACAGGACTACATACAGTTTAGCGCAGACACTACATAAAAAGGGGAGTGGCTATGTTGACGCCAACCAATAGCATGGAAGCATAGATGGTCCAAACGTGTACAGACGTAAAAAATGAACGTGTACAGACATAAAAAATGAACGTGTACAGACATAAAAAATGAACGTCTGTACACGTTCATTTTTGACGTCTGTACACCCACGCGAATTCAGACGTTTTTGCACAGTTGGCCTTCCATAGCCGACGACCCAGCCAGAGGAGCCGGAACAAAGTCGGGTGGCGACGGGGAGGTGGAGGGTCGCACACTTTGGTAGCATGGACAAACTAAACGGGGAGAAACACGTATTTAAAGGCACGGCATCATTATGATAGGCCGGCAGGCGGGGAAAGTTCTGTCACCGCTAATTGACAGAGAGAGCGGCTAATCGATTGCCTGCTGAAACCCAGACAGCCCGACATGAGAAAGAGGGAAGGAGAGAGCGTTATAAGCGGAGAGAGTGAATAGTGGAACATTATCGTGTGTGCCCGAGTGAAGGGTTCGGTCTTGCCTGACTGAACTTGCGCTATGCTTCATTACTACAAGTGAATCTTTGACACACAAATCTTTCCTTTTGAAAATTGCATCCCTTAAACTAGAGAGGGTAGGCCTACAATTTCTGAGGACATTTCTGAGGAAAAGAACAATTTCTGAGAAAATTGTGGGGTGTGCATGCTCTTGTATTTTTTTACACCCTTCGACTGGTTAGCTCCTGCGATTCCCACATAGCTGAAGTGTAGTAGTTAGCTAGCTCTACAATTTACCGGGGCTATGTCCGAATTTAGTCAGAGCACAGCTGCCAGCTGTAGGTAGCCCATATGCAGGTAGCAATGCTAGTTCTAAATCACTATTTGGTCGGCGCCATGACACCGGGTAAGTAGGGCTTGTGAGACTGTTCACCAAAAGAACGAAGGGGAACCCACTTGTCTAGCAGATGAAGACATGTTGCCTAAACTTTCCTAGACTTTTAGCTACGGTAGCCTACTGATACGCAGATTTTCTATATGTCAGTCTGTCCCTAGCTGGGGTCAAGAGGTCGCGCAGTGGGCCGCTGGAAGGACAAATACATCTGGGAATGTCTCTGTGCAACCTCTGGAGAGAGCAGGATGCAGATAATTCTCCACGCTGAGTTATGACTATATCACCTGTGTGCCATTTCCCATGTGCGTCATTCGTGGAATTTGTGCTGTTTAAGGGCATGTTTTGTGGTTACTATTCACCTTATTCCGCCCCACCCACCTTTTTTAGTTACGTTGTATTCGAACTTCCTGTTTGCCGGGGATATCATTCAATTCAATGGAGAACTGCCGAAAAGTCCCGCTGCTAAAACATTATATAAGGTTGGTGGATTTGTGCCAGTTGTGCTATGTTCGTGTGCTACAACAAGTCACCAATACACCCTTTCACTGGATGGCTTGAAAACGACTTTTAAGTGTTTATATAATTTGTTTGCCGGTCAGATCGCTGCTCTGCTTTGCTGCTATAAGTAGGCGTTACATTAGCCACAAACATAATGTTCTAACGATTTCACTGCAGGGCATATTTGCTATAGGCCTACCTTGTTTGAAAGCAGATAAACCAGTATCATGACATGACATGCTTGAAGACTGTGGCTGGATTCAAAGCTATGACCTTGCACTTCAAAGCCTAGCCACTCCCCATTAAGCCCCATTGTACCGAATTTTGTTGCAGTTCCACCAGAGTTCCACTGGGAGTGATCGCGGTCGAGTGCTGAATGAATGGGAGTCTATGGAGCTAAACGGATACATTTGTCTTTTTCACCTGATTGTTGTTGAGAAATCTCAGATTTTATTGTAGTTTTTGCATGTTCAACATGGATAGGTCAAAATTGGATGAATGAGTACTTATGTCCTTTCGATTTATTACAGGGTGAGTCGTTGCTGCCAATAACACGCTAGCATTCTGCTAATGAATGCTGATTGGTTAGTGATGGACTGACTACGACCAGAGATCCCGCTTGATGGCATCCGAAGTGGAATCATAATGTCAGAGCATTAGCAACATTAGAAACAACATTAGCAAGCCAAAACTCTTTCTAGCATGTGTATTGACAGGGGGAGCCTAACCTGTCAGCTGTTTTTGTCGATGCCTCGAGAGAGAAAAGAAAGTGACCGGAGCTTGCCGTAATACGGTATCTCTGGTCGTACAATGTGTATGACGTCTCTGACATTGTAAAAGTATTTTTAGAACAAAAAAACGACATAAAAAAAATCTAACATCCAGCAGTTAGTATTTTTTGGGCCTCCCCTTTCGAATTCCAAATGAAAATTACAAGAAAAATTATTATATCCTGAGAAAAGTGGATTTTTAGGGGTATAGCTCCATAGACCTCCATTCATTCTGCACTCGACCGTTAGCGCCATCATATGGAACTAGCGTGGAACTGCAACCAGTTCAGAACCCGGAAGTATCCCGAGAGTGGGAGTTCTCCTTACATTAGAAATTCTCTGGTGCTTGTCTTGTCCCAGTGAGCTATTTTCAGTGCTGGGAACAGTTACTGTATAAAAAAGGTATGCAGTTTCTCCTGTGGCAAGCGTTGTCAGATTTGACCCAAGTCTAAACAGCTGTAATCTTTGCAATCTGTATCACTAGTCCTGTGGGGGTTTGATTTGAACAAACAACCTTTAGATTTGGAAATGAAAGTTCTTAACCACTGAGCAATAGCAACTACCCTGTAAATACAAAACAAGTCAACATTTTTCGCTATGGAGGTAGCATTTTTATCCTTTTAGCTTGTGTCAAATTCAGTCATTTTTTCACATATCAAGGTGAAACCTTCCTGATCAGTACATTGTAATGTCATCATCTCCACAAATGGCTGTTACATCAGTTAAATGTGGCTACTTTGATGAGTAAAAATATTTTTTTAGCAGAACAAATATAAGATTTATTTTTAGATGTATTTTTAATGTTTGTAAAAAGAACTTTCAATAGTGTAATTTTATATTTCATATACTGTATGCCACATACTTAGCCATATAACTTAAAGCTAGAATACAACGGGAATACAACGGTACCTAGGAATGATTTGCTGGACATGATGTTTGTTTCCTCCAGGATCACAACGACTCTTACTTAGTTAGGCTACTTGTTGTACTTGTTCGTTAGCTGTAACTGATTTTAAATGATTGTACTCACTGTGAAATATTTTTACTGTTGCTTGCTTTTCTACAGTTACACTCTTGCACTTTCTTGAGGTTCATGTTGTTTAATTGTAACTTGTTTAACTACATGCTCTTATGGTTCTTCCCTTTGGCACTTATTTTAGTTTTTTTCACAATGTATGCTTCACGTTTGGCTACCCCTCAATGTTTGGGGATATCTCGGTGTTATGATCAGTGACCTATGCACTTTTGTAAAGCTCTCTCTTGGAAGTCACTTTTGATAAAAGCGTCTGCTAAATGAATATATGTACATGTGAATAAATGTAATGTAAAATTTAGAATAGGTCATTTTTGCTAAGCACTTTTTGTCAAATTTGCTAAAATAAACTTCACATCCTGTTAGCAAACAAAAAATCAGAAGTTCTGACGGTAAAATAGAATACATTTAAATGACTGCAATGCAATGATTGGACGGTATTCGGACTGAATGCAAAGAATAGATGAGCTACTTGTCTGTCTACCTACCTACATGCGCGCACTCTGCCCGTGCGACTCATTGCGTTTTGTGGGAGTGGCTTTGAAGTGAAGGGGTGGGATATTGTGGGTTTCTCAAAATATACCTTCCCTGCCTTTAATAACCGTCTGTCAATTCAGAAACTTGGTGAGGTTGCTTTTCTAGAAATCCACTTCAAAGTGATTCCATGGTAAATTACCACAAATAAATGACTCATAAGGCTATTAAGCAGCTTTGCCCTTAGAGAATGTACATTTAACTACATATATTTAAAATAAATAATTTGAATAATTGGATATCCTAGATTTGTGACAAATGTTCTCTATTGTTAGTGCTTTTCAGCATCTGAATGTTTCCTAGGTAGTGGCCTTGTGCTCTTCCAGATGTGGAATAGCTGTGATTGTAGGACTAATTTTGATAAGGCTCGCTCTCTTCCTCTCTCACTATAATGCCAACTCTTTGAACTCAGCACTGCCAATCCTCCCAAGTCTTAGAAGCCATTTATTATTAACATCAACCTAATAGTTGTTTGCCGGATTTTGGGTTTAACCTAGATAGAGTGAGATACCAGTCTAGCTGATTTTCAATTCTGGTTGTGCTGAGTGGATGGTGGATTTGTAACAGTATGGCTATACAGTTGTCCTGGTTGCATCATGAGCAGGGCTCTTCAGTGTCACGTATTCGCCGCATTTCAGACATTTTGCACGCTCTCATGCAACACCTTGTATTAGCCTAATGGACGAGGTGCAGGCATACTGAGGGAAGATGTCTGCCGAGATGATAGTTAAACATCACCAGCACCCCACACACACACACCCCATCAGCCGGTATGGTAATCGATTGCCAAACTTTTGATACAATTGAGATCTCTGATCATGAATTTTGTTGCAGTTGTATTGTAGGAAGGACCTGGTCAACCCAAATGTTTCCCCAAATGATCAGATAGCATCCTCATCAGAAAAAGCCATAGTAATATTTATTTTTTTTGTATCTATTTTGATGCTTAATTATTCTATTTGTTTATGAGCCAGTAGCAAGAGACAAGGACACTACTCAAAAAACTCTCAAGACATAAATAAAGTATACATCAATATACTTATATACTATAATATCAATGAGTTGAACAGTACCCACAATGTTCTCTCTCACTTAAATCCCTCCAATACATTTCACATCAGGTTTCACAAGGGGGTTGTGCTGAGAGAAAGAAGGCAAACAAACATGCATACTTGAGTGTCCTCCTTTTCTCACTTTTTTGTGCTCATTAAGTGCTACTTGAAAAGGGCACATCTTGTGGTCCTAACCACCCCTCTAGTCTCCTTCCCTGAAGTGTACGTTATGATGTGCAACCTGAATTCAAAATTCATGACATGGTTTTGCAGTGAATAATACAACAGAAGAACAGTCACTTGCCTGGGTTCCAACCCACTCCCTTCCACCTCTGTGCCTGTCCTCAAAGGAAACAGCTTGGCTATTATAAGGTATATTGCTTCAGTCATTGCAGTTTTACTGTTGTGAGCACTACTGTAATTGTGCTTTTATCAGTGCACGACATAAACACTCTCACACCCATACACACATTTAAGATAATTTCTTTGAATCCACCAATTACATTAATTAAGAAAGGAATTCAAATATATCTCTAATAATGACAGAAATGTGTGTGTACAAATTAGAATGGGTTTAGTTTCCCACACTCAACTAAAGAACCGGATACTCTGCAAAGTTCATATACCGCATATGTCCGGAGTGCAGTGCCGGGATTGTCGTTGTTTGGATAAGCATTTTGACATCAAGTAATGAAAAATACTGAACAAAAGTATTCGCCGCAGCTTGGCTTGCTCTCTTCGTGTCACAGCCTCTTCGGTCTGATTGGTCCTCTGCAGTGAGTCTGGTCTGATATTTTGATATACGCGCTAAACTTTTTATTTGGCCGAGTGAAATTTTTGACTTGCTTGATTGTAATTGAGAACATTGGAAAATATCTGCAAATAACGATGTATCTTAAGACTGACACTATTACTTATTCATTTCTAAATGGTTAGTCTCCAGAAAGTTGATTAGCTATAGGTCTACCGGTTTCATTCTACCGGTAGCCTATCGGGTAAATAGTTGCAGGAAGTGCTGAACGCATATGCAATGAATGATATTAGCCTACTGTAATTATGACCATTATTTTATTTAAATAATACAATTCTATAACAGAAGATACCGGTAAGTAAGAAATAAAGGCCTGCCCCTAATACAAGCCTGCCCCAAATACAGGCCGGTGCGCTGTGCAGCCTAAGTAAATAAAAGCCCCGGCCACTATTTGAGGATTTACGGTATGTGAATTGGCGGTGCGGGATGGTTATTTAATGTGTACTTCCGAATTTGCCGCCCCCCTCTTCATGCCGAGGATGCCGAGGATGCGCATGTCGCCTAATGCTAGGACCGGCACTGTCTAGGTGTTTGTGGGGGACAATTTTACAGAGAACCAATATAATACATTTTGATCAACATAAAACAAGCAGTTGATACTACGTAAGCAATTGAAACTATAGGAAATAGCAGACAATTGTAGGCCGTGGGCACTGTGGACTATCTATCTATAGTTCCAGTAATCTGTGTGTCTCACCGTCCTCTTCAGTGACTGCATCATGGGCACTGGTGCGCTAGTTTTCTTAGATTCTTAGAAATGTGCAGACTTAAAGGTACAAGCAGCATTGTCTCCTCCACAACTGACACAAATATGTTTTTAGCCAGCTCCATAGCTCTTTTATGAGTTATGCAACAGTCTCATGTGTGTTTTAGATCCTAAAGTATTCCATTATGGCTTACATTTACCTCCATTACAACCCCAGGTGTCTGAAATGCATTAGAGATTACCAGTTCAGGTTGTGAGTTTGTTTATGGCCGATTCAGATTAACTCTATTTCAGCAGTTTAGAACATTGAAATCTGGCCAGCCAGACTAGAATTTAAAGCCTGTCACCTTATTAATCAACTATTATAAATCCATCTAATGGCAATTATGTATAAGCCACTTTATCTCAGTATCTGATTGCACTATGTTGACCAGTCATGCTGCTCCTTCTTATTCTTATTTTTAAATATATTTTTTATTGAAGTTGTTTCATTCTTAGATAGTTTAGTTTCTTAGAAATAGTTAAACTTTTGTACTTTTACTTAGTTTAAGATTCCTATATGTTTATTGTTTGCACCTCCCTCCCACAGTAAATTCCGTGTTCGTATAACATAGATGGCGAATAAACCAAATTCTGATTCTGATGATGGAGGCCCAGGCCAGCTCCAGCACTCAGCCTCGAAGCACGAAAAATCCATTCCACATTAATGCACAAATGCACGCACAGATATGTCTGCTGTTGTGAGCTCTTCTTACCTGATTGCTGTTGTGGGGAGGAAGGAGGGAGGGGGGTGGAGGAAAGGAGGAAGGGATAGAGCAAAGGAGGTAGAAAAAAGTGTAGACAAATCTGTCAGCTATGGGCTCTAATTAGAGTGAAAGTAGAGACAAGTCAGAGCTTAGATAGATACAGTGGGATACAGTGGTTCAGACATTTTGTAATCTATTCCTATCTTTTTTGTCTGTGTTCATCTTTCCTTTCTCTCTCTCTCTTTTCATATCTCCCTTTTTCCCCGTCAATCCCTCTTTCTCCGGTGAACATGAAAGCTTTTCATCATAGGCCTAGGTAATTGAATGAGCTGCCCCTGCTGTCACTCGCTCTGTCGTCTTGTCATCCCTATCAGTGGGTGACGGCCCCACAGTAGTGCCTCTTTTGGCAAATTGCCACACACACACTCCATTGCAGGTGGATGCAAACCCCCATGGGCATACATGCATGCTTACACATACAGTACACACCTAATACACACACTCAAACAAGCACATACACTCTCAAACAAGCACATACACTCTCAAACAAGCACATACACTCTCAAACAAGCACATACAACTGTTTGAACTGTCAAACATTTACATAATGTCAGACACACACACACTTACACAACTTTACTTCCAATCTCTTCTCCCATCACAGATATTTCATCTCAAGGGAGCTGAAGGTAGACAGCCATAGCACGGGTGATGCAGGTAAAACTTACATTTTACGGTACTTGGTACTCTTACCACCAACATGAGTTTCACTGGTCAGTTCACTGGATATGAGACACACTGAGATCAGTCTGAGTGGCAACATTTGATCAGTCCAGGTCTAAGACACAGGGAAGGAGCATTACTGAGTTTGATGAAGTTCTGGGGCCTCATGTATAAAATATTGCGCAGCTTTCATACCAGAAGATGGCGTACGGCCAAAACTTGAAAAGTACCTACGCACAGAAATATTCACATGCATAAAACTGGTCGTACGTCAGGTCCTGCGCACCTTTCCTTTATAAATCACATAAAGGCGAGAAAAAGTGTCCTGTTTGGCGACCTGTCATTAGGTATTAGCAACAAAAGAAAGTCTGTGGAGTGGAAAACTGTCACTATTTGCGCCCTTGTTTTTAACCTGTAGCACTTTGAGATTTAGCTAAATATAAGGTGCATTACAAATACAATTATTATTATTATAGGGCCATAAATGCTGTGGGTTTGGAGAACCGGACCATGGCAGAAATTAAGAAGTAATGGTCCGATGTAAAACTCGAAATTAATAAACGAGTGGTGGTGCATCGTAACAGCATGGCAGCTATAGGGTTAGCGTGACATGCATTTCCTGAGTGGTTTTGTTGTTCGTTTGACACCCTCAACAGAAGTTATTAATCAAATAAAAATGTATTTGTATAGCACTTTTTACAGGCAAGCATGTCACAGAGGGCTTCACATATGCCCATAGAACTGCCCCTCAACTAACCTAAACCCTCAAGGAATACAAGGAAAAACTCCCAGAAAAACTCACCAGAGGAGAAAAAAATTAATAAACCTTGGAAGGAGCAAATCAGTGAGGGATCCCCTCCTCCAGAGACGGTTGGTAAAAGAGAGGAGTAGAACACAGGCTTAACATAGTCATACAGCAAGTGTCAATGGGTGTTGAAACACCAAAATCCATTGTTCAACTTGGGTCAGTTGGTAAATGTCAGTATAAATCACAGGCCGGGGGGGAGGGGGGTGATGATGAGGGAAGGGACTGGGAAACTCGCCCAAAACCCACGACCAGCAAACCCCCCACACCACAGGGGATGTGTGGAGGGGGGACAGCCAGAGGAGAGCAGGGATAAGAGAATGCCAGGAGCTGCTAACAGTTACAGTAATATTAGAATGAGATCCCCACCGGTCAAGTATGGACTAGTGCAGGAATTTAGCAAAGCAAAAAAAGGGTATTTGATGCAGCCCTAGACACTAAGACACCGCCAGCCCCCCTCGGTTGGAACATGAAATCTGTTCCAGAGGAAAGAACTCTAAAATAAGTTATACTTATAAGAATGAGAATGCCCCGTCCTCTGTCGTCACCAACTCGTAACAGAAATAATTGTACAGGTTTACATTGAGAGTACATACACACATATGTTGAAGAAGATTTTTCGTAATGCACTGAGTTCTTTCAGAGAAAAGTTAGAGACTTGCACGGAACCAGAGTTTTGGAGACTGATGCAAAAAGAGAGTTTATTCGAATCCAACGACGTTCGATTCTCACAAACAATGAGACAGACCCCGGGATCTGAATGAGGATCCTTCGTTCAACATTGGCTTTTATAATTTCGTTTACATTAATTCCAGAGTTTACCATTGGTACATTTCTATGCATTTATGTAGTTTTCTCCGGTTGGCTACGAGTTCCAGACTAGGTGTCTCTCGGACAAATTCTTTCTCTGGGGCCCTGTGCAGCTGGGCAAGGCAGGGGACTTTCCTAGGCTGTAAATATGTCCTAAATTTGTAGTTCTCTAGGTCTATTGGGCCTTGTAGTTTTCTTTACCAGGGAGAAGCCTTCATGCATTTTCCTCTCTGACGCTCAATTCTTGGCTTTCATTTCCCTATTTAATTAGAGGCCTTCCTAATCACTCAACAACTTTGCATCTGGTTTACAATCTCGCATATATTAGGTATAGTGGTGATTCAGTGTTCCTCTATAGACATAGTTATCCATAATCATTTCTCTGTGAGTCTAATTACCCCGTGACATGATATTTTCTTCATCACATACTTTAGCAGTCATAGGACACTTAGCAGTCATACAAAAAACGTTTTTAACCTAATTTTTTATGTCGAAACAGTATCAGCCTCCTTTATTGAGACAGGTAATTTGTTCCAGAGAAAAGGTGCTCTATATGAGAACGCCCTGCCTCCAGCTGTTTTTTAAAATAATTTTGGGGAACCACCAGGTAGCCGGCATCTTGAGATCTAAGTGTCCTTACAGGGTGATGGGGTGCAAGAAGACCAGACAGGTATAGTGGTGCCAATCCATTAAGTGGTGGTGGATTAAACAGTACTGTATATAGCATTTCCCGTTTGGGTTTTGGCATTTTTATGTGATTATCCACATTAATGATCAAACTTTAATGTTTATGTTTTTTGAATAGTCAACGTCATAGACATATGACAGTAACTGTAGTGGAAACTTTATTTTGTTATGTTGGGTGAGTTTCTCCACTTTTCAGTTAGAATTTGCCACGTTACAGAGCCAGACAAGATTTTGCAGACGGAACATCAGAATTGAGTTTAATATCCAAGTAAATGGTTACAAACAAGGAATTCACTTTGATGGGCAGGTGCAAACAGTAAACATTTAAGCATAATGAACAAAAATAAAATGTACAACAAAATAAAATAAACTACTGTATACAATAAAATACAAATGCAATATATATAAAGTAAAACATTAAATGATATAGAATTAAATAATACAGCGTATGTTAAAGTGAGAAGTTTTGGACCTGATGGACCGCAGCCTTCTGCCGGAGGGGAGTGACTGAAACAGAATGTGTCCGGGGTGGGAGGAATCGGCCACAATCTTCCTCGCTCGCCTCAGGGTTCTTGAGGTGTGCAGGTCCTCGAGGGTAGGCAGATTTCAGCCAATCACCTTCTCAGCAGTGCGGATGATACGCTGCAGTCTGCTCTTGTCCTTGGCAATGGCGTACCAGATGGTGATGGAGGAGGTGACGATGGACTCAATGATGCCTGTAGAAGTGCACCATCCATGTCCTTGGCAGGTTGAATTTCTTCAGCTGCCGCAGGAAGTACATCCTCTGTTGTGCTTTCTTGATGAGGGAGCTGATCTTCAGTTCCCACTTGAGGTCCTGGGAGAGGATAGTACTCAGGAAGCAGAAGGACTCCACAGTGTTGACTGGGGAGTCGCACAGGGTGATGGGGGTGAGTGGGGCTGTATTCTTTCTAAAGTCCACCACCATCTCCACTGTCTTGAGAGCATTGAGTTCTAAGTTGTTCTGGCTACACCAGGTCACCAGGTTGTCAGCTTCCCACCTGTAGTCCGACTCATCTCCACCAGAGATGAGCCCGATGAGGGTAGTGTCGTCTTTCAAACTCCTGAAGTTGACTGGAGGTGCAGCTGTTAGTGTACAGGGAGAAGAAGAGAGAAGAAAGGACGCAGCCCTGAGGAGATCCGGTGCTGATGGACCGGGAGTCAGAGACTTGTGTTCCCAGCTTAACGCACTGCTTCCTGTCAGACAGGAAGTCTGTGATCCACCTGCAGGTGGAGTCAGGCACGTTCAGCTGGGAGAACTTGTCTGAAAGAAGGGCGGGGATGATGATGTTGAAGGCAGAGCTGAAGTCCATGTCTGCTCAGACGTTTCCATGACGGCCTGCACATTCTTACGTCAAGTACATTTTTATACATCACACCGTGTGCATGAAAATCAGCGTACGCAAGCTTTTCGCGCGTACGCAACGTTTATACATGAGGCTCCTGGAGTTCACCAAAAGAGACAAATCCATTTTGTGAGGTCTGACCCCCACACTCACTCACTGCCAATGGCGTCTGCAGTCTCCAGAACTTATCAATCTTTAAGAAAATAAAAGATGGGTTTTACCTGAAATAATAAGATAAGTCTGAGAACATCTTTCTTGCTCGGTTGAAGTTGAAACATTTTACTTGGACTAAACGTAAAAAAATCTCAGTTTTCCTAGGAGTTTCTTCTTGTCTTACTCGAGGGTTTAGATTGGTCGGTCTATGAGCATTTGTAAAGCACTCTGTGGCATTGAATACTCAATACTTGAATATAAGTTATATGGAAGAATAGCTCACATTATATTATATACGGTAGCCTGCTAGTTGTTCTATATATACTGTAGTCCCCATCCCCTCATTGTCACAGAGGGAGCTTCGGTCTCGATGGAACTACTCAGAATGGGCTATTATTACAGTACCAATCACATGTCACCATGGCAACTGCTCATTCAGTGGAGCACCAGAGTTCATAGATGTGGCAACAATTCCTAGTTCACAGCTGTCACTCCACCCAATCAGGTCTGCCATTTCTGTGCTGGGAATGCTTAGGTTCTGACCTCTTTTCTACTATTTTGATTAACCTTTTTTAACAAATAAGAGTGAAGTTTAGCCAAAGTATAGTGATAAGCCCCTATACATGCCTTTAGCTGTGGCAATTGTCATGTAATCTATAGTAACCAACAGCTGTCTAGTTCCTGTAAGACACAACTTGAACCAGCAACCTGCTGGTTATTGACACCACAGTGGACCACAATGTACAGAGAGACAATATTAAAATAATCCAGTTTGATACATTCATTTAGATTGAATTATGTCTGTTAAATGACATCTATAGATACAGACTCTATTATTCCCATCATGAAGGGCAATTTATTTAAGAAGCTTGCACACACACACCAAAATCTATTGGATCTAATGTATGTAATCAAGTGGTGGTGACACAGAACTGTAGGTAATTTGGGTCAATGTTCTCTAGTGTTAGTGTCATTTATTGGTATTTGGCATATTTTATATATACTGTATATATCACAGTATACAGTATATATACCCTCTCAGGTAGAGCTAGATGGAGGAAGAAGTGTGGAAGCACAGGAAGAAGGAAAACAAAAGTTACAGTAAGGATGCATGGTGGAAAAAGACAAAAGTCATAAAAAGGAGGAGGAAGAGAACAGGCATACAACAGGAATAAGGTTTTTACAAATTTAGCCTCCTCGGTTGGTTGTCAGTGTCCCGTGTCAATGCGCTACATAAAATACAAGACCATTTTACAGCAAAGTATAGCACAATGGAAAAAATACAAATGTTAATACAAACATAGCAAACAACCCGTAGGCAGAACTGTCCAGATAGTGAATTTGGCCTACAATTATGACAACTGGCTCAACCATTGTGCAAGTAATGACTTACGTAATTAACTAAACAAGTGCACAGTGCCTGTGAGACAAGTCGGTGATTCAGATGTCAGTGAAACACACAAATACATATTACGTGAACCATAGATATAGCACATTGCCAATTGGTGGCACACACACACAAATTCCCGGAACCTGAAATATATATAGGGCACAGGGATGATGTTGGTAACACACAGAGGTTTAATTTGTCCGGGGCAGCTCCAGCCGATTTTGGCAGTCTGCCTAGTCCATCACGAGCAATGTTGTCCTACTCATTTACAACTTTTCCATTGCAAATCTATGTTGTTTTAAAACACAATTCTAAATAATGGTAGGGATAGGCTGTCCTATACATCTGGAGCAAGTTTGAGAAGTAGGCATATCGCGCACGAAAATTATAAATTTACGCTACCGTCTTTGAAGAGGTAGATTTTGAGGTGAGGGGACTGACAAGGCAGAAGGTAAGGTGGTCCACCGGACTGGCCATCGGGAGCACCGGGAGATTTCCCGATGGGCCGAAGCACTTCTGGGCCGGAGGGCCGCTTGCCTTATAATTTTTTTTACTAGCCTACTAATAAAATGAACGTCTATGCAGCCCTTAGTGCCGCTTACACACGACAGCGACACTGACAGATGGAAAGCTAGCTATAGAGACAATATAAAGATGGAAAACCAGGCTAAGAAACGTAAACGTATTACCTTCACTAGACAATGTTTTACCAATTGGACAAACGGATGTTTGTTTGTTTTACATCAAGCTCCAAAAACTATTTTTCGCTCAAATCAGCCCAAAAATTTTGCTTGTGCGCTATGCGCGCTCGCATTAAGCATGGAAGTCTCTAACTAACCTCATGACTCATGGCTGAAGTTACGTTTCTCCAGCTCTCCCCAGGTTGTCAAAGGAAGTATCTCAAAATGCATCAGATTGATGCTTTAAAATATGGAATATAAAAATTTTCTTATGGGGGAGCATGCACCCGGACCCCCTTAGAGGGGTAATATCCTTCTCACCTTTTTCACCCCTGACCCATTTTCATGCCTGTTATTTACTGCATAATCCACGAAAGATTTGTGAAATTTGCCCCTCGGTCAGAGCCCCCCCCACATAGAAAATCCCAATTTAACCCCTGGTAACACACACAGATTTCTGGATATATAGATAGATAGTGCAGGGCCCGTGATGCAGCTGATGATGACAGTTCTCAGTGGCTTTGATACCTATATTTCTCAGATCACAATTTAAATTATCTGTCATCTCTGAAGTACTTGTTCAACCACATCTATTCTAGTCACTTAAGCACATCATAAAAGCAACTTCTCATTATTTTAAACAAATTGCTAATGCTCTGGTACATTCATGCAACTGATTACGTATAGTCTTCATTTGTCTGCTGTTTCTTACCTTATCAATTGCCTATGTTGATCCAAATGTATTATATTATTGGTTCTCTGTCATCTAGACATTTTCCCGTATGTTAAGCGCTTAGTTTCATTTAATTGCGAAAAAAACAGGAGATTAATGCGAGCAGGAGTTCAGGGATCGTGTTATCCGAGAGCCATTCTTTTGATTCCCAAACAGTTCAGCCCACAACCCCTAAAATAATGGTGCCAGTGATTCGTGACCCCCGGATGCTAATGCATGCACATTCTGTGTTTGATGTGATTAATGCGAGCGCGTGTAGCCAATTTTTGGGGCATGTATTTGAGCACAAAATTGTTTCTTAAACTTTGGGTAAAATAAACATACCCGTTTTTCAATTGGTAAAACCTTGTCTAGTGAAGGTTATGTCTTTTTGTCTCTTAATTTTTCAGCCTGGTTTTCCATCGTTATTCTTCTCCCGGTGCTACTGCGGGGCTGTGCCACGTTGGTGGATTTTCAAGTCATATTATTTTAAATTCTCGGGCTGTCAGGGGGTGCTGCAGTATGGAGTAAATTTATGGTCAATAATATTTTGCATCCGCAGAAAAAGATTAGCATCCGGAGAAAAAGATTAGCATCCGCAGAAAAAGATTTGCATTCGGAAAAAAGGTGTTTGTCAAAACTATTTTTACGGATGCAAAACTATTTCTACTGATGCTAAACTATTTCTGCCAATAAGTCACTTCTTAAAAGGGAAACTGAAAGAGCACAAGTACAGATTCCTCTGGCAGAGGAACAACACATTCTTTCCCAACTTTAGCAAACCAAAGCCCGACTTGAGATCCGCCTCCTAAAAGGAGAGTTTCACTATTAGACATTTTTCTGATTTTGAAACACATGTTCAAAATGTTCATATGTATTTGTGAAGAATGTATATTTGTTTGTTTTCAATTGTTTGTGGGTCAGATGATGGCTCTGACAGTTTGGATAGTTTTATTTAGACTTTTTCTGTGTCTTCAAATCAAAACCCCTAAAAGTGACCACATGCTGGCTATTGAACCTGTTCTTTACTTGGCTAGCCTACTACATTGGCCTACATTGTTATACGTAGTCCCATTTACAACACTGGGAATTCGAATTTGGAATTTCTTGAAAAGTTTGTATCTGGATCAGGGTGATCCAATCCAATGTTGCTTTGAAAAATTAGTACAAATGTAAAATGGATTACTTGATCCCGGATAGCAAAACATGGGATTTCAAAATACAGATAAATCTGATCCAGATTAAACTTTTTAAACGACTGGCCCCATGTGCTTACTTTTGAAAAAAATCTTTATGACCAAATATCCTTCACTGAATAAATGTTCTTCAATTATAGGTTGGATAGTTCAACTTTTTACAGTAAGATAAATGACTAAAAGGTGATTTTTTTAAACCTTTTTTTACACTTCACTAGGCATGCCAAGAATTCTTCATTTGCCCGTATATAACTGATACACCATATAGACAAGTTTTGGGACCTCTATACATTACACCTGCAGGAGCTTTTATGACATTGCATCCATAGGTAATAATAATGGAATTGCCCCGCTGATATGGCTATAACAGCCTCCACTCTTCTGGGAAGGCTGTCCATGTCCATATTATTGCCTGTAATTTTGGAATGAGATGTACCAGGTGTCCCAATACTTTTGTCCATAGAATGTAGATTCAGACCACGTGAAGATTAGGGTTTGGTACCAAAACCTGGTGCTAATATATGGCACAGATACCTATATGACAGGTATGTACTGGACCGAATTAAAACGCACTTCGGTGCCTCATTTCGGTGCCACTTAAATGCTTGAGCTGAAATATTATCTTTTTTTTGAAGTATCGGTACAGGCACTGTTTGGGTACTGGAACTGTTTCAAAAGTATGGATTTGGCACCGGTATTGTAAAAACCGAAAACGATACCCAACCTTAGTGAAGATGCTATACCACTATCACTGATTCAAGTAGTTTACAAGAGAAGTGTTTTCCCTCCGTTGCATTCAATATTAAAGTCATCTATTACTTGCATGCAGTTTTATGAGTCATAGCAGTTGACTAACTCCACCTAAGCAGTGGTGGAACAAAACAATGAAGTGATCTCCTTGTGGATGATTGCCTCTTACACCATTAGAGCCTCTCGACATCCTGCTAGTTGAGACTGATATGCCAAGTTAACTCGGAAAACTCACTGATGTAGAGTTAGCTGCCTGGAGAACTAAGGTGCGCGAAGCAATGATCTTAAAATTACTCTCCCCTATCTTGTATTGTATAGACAGTGTCCCTGTTCTTTTACATAATTCAAGCTAATTTTTTTAAACCATGGAGTCATATGCAGGCTCTTCTTTGTGAAGTGTGACAGGTTGCTCAAAGAAAAGAAAGTAAACTTCCAAAATCCAACCATCTTTAAGTAATGGGCTGCATTGAAAAGGACTTTCTGTCTCAGAATGATATCCGTAGTAATGGGACCAACCATGTAAGGACAAGGGATGAGGTAATTGAAATTGAGATGAAAGTATTATACAACACTAAGGGGTCATCCCAGGGTCCCACCTACCTGGTACTTGTGACGAAGTGGCAACCAGGTGGAGGTTCCCCAACATGCAGATGTATAAATACATAAATACATCTAGACTGCAGTTTCAGCACGATGACTCAGCACTCTTTACACAGGGATGAATAGTGGGAACCTATGTGAGAGTCTTCCTTCGTGTGGGTTTGTTTGGCTGGGATTGTATAATAGACACGTGTGGGTATATTATAAAACTGTGTGAATTTGTTAGTGTATAGTGTTTGCTTTATCATGTGGCCAAATCTTGAACTAATTTAGTTGTTTTTTGGAGAAAATAGGAGGTTGTCTTTACTGTAACTCTCCAAAGCCCTAGAAAAGCCAAGGCAGAGTCCCGTAACGTCAATTACTGTTTGTTGCCTTTGTTCTGCTGCACTCTACTTTCAAATGGGTTACGGTACTCTGCAGTGTTGCCTTTGTCGCTTGATTAAGGGACTTTTCATTTTACCTAGCGGTAAAAAGAATCTCATCTAGCGACTAGCAACTCATTTGGTACATTTACATTTATTCATTTAGCAGACGCTTTTATCCAAAGTGCATAGGTCAATGATCATAAACAACGAGATAGCCCCAAAAAACATTGCGGGAAGCCAAAACATGAGCATGCATTGTGATAAGCAACCAAGTGCCAATGGCGAGTAGTTAAACAAGTTACAAATCAAACAACATGAACCTCAAAAGTGCAAGAGTGTACCTGTAGGAAAGCAGGCAACAACTAGAGAGGGTATAATTTCTGGGCAAATTGTAGGGTGTGCTTGCTTGTGTCGGTTGCAGGTGGGTCCGTTTATTAACAGTAATTTTTCTGTATTAGCCTATATAAAAATGCGTACTTATTATTTAAGAACATTGCATAGATCTAAAAGCATACATTTGTTGCTGCTCATTTACAATACAAAAAGTGAAGTGTAGAATGAAAGGGTTGTATTCTCATTTCCCCTGCAAGAGGAAATAGTGTAATAGTAATAAGCTATAGCAGCCTCAGTTGAAAAGTTGGATCAAACGAAGATATTGGGCAATCCAGTGTAAAAACGATCCCAACCTCTATGACTTAAACGTCTCCTTAAGTTTTTCCCTTCTAGTGATATTTTCAAGCATTTAGCCTACTCATATTGCATTCATTCATTAAGAACCCCCTTTGAAACAAGCCATTCTACAACGTTATCACCGGCAGTATCTCAGATGGAATCACAATTCAAACAGTAGCCGACCATCTGCTAACTGAAAATATGCCCCCAAAAAACATAAATAAGATTGACATTTATTTAGGGGATGGCCTTAATTCATTAAGAACCCCCTTTGAAACAAGCTGAACCCCCATTGAAACAAGCTATTGTAACAGTCACCGGCAGAATTTCAGATGGAATCGCAATTCAAACAGTAGGCTACCATCTGCTAACTGAAAGTATGCCCCCCAAAAACGTAAATAGGCTTGACATTTATTTAGGGGGAAATGGCTGGAAGCGATCATTGTCAGTAATAATGCCAAATGCGACCATTTTATCTCAGTCTAGAGCCCTGCACGGTGGAGAGACTGACCCCGGTAAATTGTGCTACGAGCAAGCTAGCCTAGCTGCTGTTGCTATCCAAACTTCACTGGGGATTGTTTGAAAACTTTTTTTTAGAGGTGGGCATAGATACATTTTTTTATTCTAGATTCATCTCACTGTAATCTTGGAATTAATCTACAACGGCGTATTAGGGCCAGATAGGTTAAAGACATCGGAGCCAGAGGGGTAATATTCTGAGATTAAAGTCTTAAATTTGCGAGAAAAAAGTCTGAATTATACTTTTCAATAGGATTCAGCAATAAGGAAATAGGCTGCCTAGGCCAACTCCTAATTTTAGCCCAAAATCACCAGATTGTAATAAGGATTTCTCACTTATTTGGATGAGGTGATATAGCTTTTGTGCATCAGGACAATGCAATGGGCATGTGCAAGGATATCGCTGGTTACATCTACGGGCAATTCAAATTCGATTTGTGGTTCAACAGGACACAATCTGACAGATCTTCAAATTAATCGATCCTCAAGGTGTGGATCATCTTAGAAGAGCGCAGCGTCTTGTCCTGTTGAACCACAAATTTGCGGCGTGCAATTCGGCTAGGTATACATCCGCGCTAAAATATCAAGGTGAAAGTCATCATAGCTTGCGTAGTATAGACCCAGCTCCCAACCCAACTTTGAGAATAGATTAACGGCGATATATTTTTTTCGCCCGATAAGGGTCTCACGTTAATGCAAATTAATGCCGATAACGGTAGTTACTTTTTTACACTAGTTTTTTTTAACATGAAGTTTAGGCTGTGGCATTGAAGACAGCGACGCACCACACAAGCTTGAGTTGAAATACATTATTTAATGTGACATTACTTACTGTACATGCAAGTCTTGAATTGCTTAAATGTATGATGATGCTAGTACACCACGGCAGATACGATACTTGCTGTGCAACAGTCTTACTAGCACATCTATGCGTTGTATCTATGCGTCGTTGCTAACGTGTCCTGATGTTGTGACGTAGGCTTGCACTGAGTTCCCTTTTTGCCACAAAAACGTGAGCTCCTAAACCGTGCAACGGAACGTAAATCTCAATAGAAGCAACGCAATCACTACCAAGACAAACCTTTTGTCTACGTAGTCCAAATATGGATGGATCCTTAGGGGTGGGAAAATCAATAATAATGAAGAAGAAATAATATATATATGAGAGAACAATGGTTGTGCTCGCGGAAGGCTCGAGCACTCCTAATAATATACAGAGTACAGTAACTTCAAAATCGGTCAAAAGTCAAGTTTGATCTTAAGATTTTTTTATGTAGATAAATGTCAATACTAAAACATCAAATTGCCAGATTCCCAGTTTCTTACCTATAATAGATTTGGCTGAAAAACTACAACTCTTTTGTCATTTTTCTCTGTTCTACACTCTGCTGAGTGAGGTTTTTTGCCTTTGTAGGGCAGTGTAGTACAGAAACAATGGATCTGTGTTTAACATGTACACTATATTCATGAGTACACTCTTTATAAGTGCATGTAGTGCAATCACACTTTCCGGTACAGTTTGCTTATGTAACTTGTAACTGTGTGTGTGTGTGCTTGCCTGTCTGAGCTTGTGTAACCTGTATGTGGGAGAGGGGAACCACATCAGGCATTGGAAAGTGTGTGGGAAGGACACACTAACACACTCCAACCGGCACCATATAATGCCTCTCACACGGTTTATTTATTACATCATTCTCTTATTAATTTCGTCTTCCCCCTACCGATCTCAACAAACCCTCTGTGCTGCAATTTGCCCGCACATCCTGTGATGCGAAACCATTTTTCACACAAACAAATTGAGCCATAACAACGGGTGTTTTTTTGTGGCAGCGTCTAGGGGTGTTGTCTGAATTCGGCCGTCTGTGAGAGCTCTTGGACCCATTGGATTCCTCTACATCTTTGTATGAATGTCAGGGCCAGGTCTCACTTGGACATTTAGGGCCCTATCTTGCACCCAGCGCAATTGACTTTGTCAGTGACGCAAGTATCATTTCTAGTTTGCACTTGAGGCAAAGCAGACTTTTCCCTCCACGGACGCATGTCGGAATGACCTTGCGCTCCGGGGGGCGGTTCAGCGAAAAAGGAGGCATGTTCCGGCGCAAACGTTCCCTGTTGCTATTTTGCAGTTTCCGAAAAACAATTCCGCCACTGACCAGGAAAAACATGGTTTAAAGTCAATTCCTGCGAAACTACGTATTGTTTTGATTTATTGTATGGCTAGCTGTGTTACATTTCGTTCATGTCAATGATTAATAAGATGTTCATGAGAAATCTCTATGTATGTGAACTTGAATTGTAACAACTGTGGCAATTTACTCCTACGCCTGTTTATCCAGAGCTAATTTGGGTAGGTTTCTTCTCCCATGCACATCAGAATCAGAATTCGGTTTTCAATTTACTGTGGCAGGAAGGTGCAAACAATAAACATATAGGCCCTACGGGTCTTAAATTAAGTAAACAAAAGTACAACAGTTAAACTAATTCTAAGAACTAAGCAATACATATATGTCAAAATAGGCTACATTTGAATGAGCAGCATGAGTGGGCAACTTAGTGCAATGAAACTGCTCTGCCTTTCCCATACAGTAGGTGCGTTCGACATGACCTCGCTTCATGCAGCGCTGCAGCTGGCTGCAGGCGGCTGACTTGAAACGGTGAATTGTGGTTAGACTTTTTGTCCGACTTGAGACGGCGCCGAGGCTAGGTCACTGTGACGTAGCCATCAAAGTACCGTGAGATCGATTCGAGAACTGCCGGCTGTGTAGCCGAGCGCATTTTCTCAAGAGCAACTGCACGGCTTCAAATGACGACACAGCTATTTCATGATTGGCCAGACTCACACACGACAACTTTGACGCTTGTTTTGTAATTATTCTGACACCTTCAGTTTCGCCAATGCTCAAATCTGGACCAAACTATTTGATTGAGTAAAACATTTGTTGAAGAAAGGGTTTTGGGCCACCTCTTCTACTAACGGAAAGACTAAGTTTAATTATAAATAAAGTATAATCGGCCATGACTGACATCAACGCAGCAAACCACGAGAAGCTGGAATGTCCAACTTCACAGAGCCGTTTTCAACTCCTCCCCGACTGCAAGCGACTACTCTCGCCGGTCGTTTCATGCAGCCGCAGTCCATGTCGAACGCACCTAATGTCACTTTTGTATCGTTTACGGTCCTGACGAGAACGTCGGTCTCCTGTGAACCGCTGGCGTGCGCCTGGCAAATCCGCCGTTATCCGCCATGGAACAAGCGCTGCTCTTAAAGGGAATGTGAGATGACGCTCTGATTGGTTTATTGCACGTTACGCCCAAACCACACCCATAAGTAATGTAGCTACCCCTTTTACATTTGCGTCAGGCCCAGTCATTTATCCCGCCGGCAAAATAGCAACCGCACCGGAGTCCCGCCCACAAAGTTACTTGCGCTTTGCGTTTTCATACTTGCGTTTCAGATCGTCAAAATAGGGCCCTTAAACTCATCACAGTGAGCCTGGGCTGCCCGGAAACTCATATCAACTTTAGTGATTCTTATTAAAGCAGGAAGGAAGGAAATATTCTGACGTTGAAAAAGTATTTGGGGGGTAGGGTGTATGTGTGTTTAAGTTGTAAATCGTTTTTAAGTGAGTCTTATCTGTGGGACAGGTAGATTGCGCTGCCAACCATTTTTAGTAATACTGTGTCACAATATCTTTGTGTATTTGGTATGTGGATTGTGTAAGTCCCAGGTCTCGCTCTCTCTCTCTCTCTTTTCCCCAGGCTAAGTGATTGATTAATCAAGGATTCTGTATCTTTTTTCTTTCTCTCTCTCTCTCTAAATAAGCACACAAAAATAAAAAAAATAAAAATAAGCATCACCCCCCCAGCTATGTATTTTATCTCTCTTTCTGTCCCTGTCTCCCTGTCTCCTTCCCTCCAGTGGGATTCCAGGGAAGAAATGTGGCACCATCATCTTGACGGCCGAAGAACTCAGCAACTGCAGGGTCAGTATTATTCAGGGGACCTACAATTTGGTTATCTTCACAGGGAAAAACACACAAACACACACTTTCATACACACCATTACTATTTCCTTCCCGTCTGTCTCTCCCTTTCTTACTGACGACAGAGGCCAAAGAATCAAAGACTTAAAACTGGCTACCAGATAGTCACACTTTCCACCTTTACCAAATGTTACCGTTTAGGTTACACCTCTTTTCTCAGCTTTTCATTCCTCTTTTATCACCGTGCCCATGCTGTTACGTCACCTCAGTGCTGTTTTTCTGATGTTGATTTTTACAAATATTTTTATTTACTGGACATTGTAACTGAAAGTCAGAAGTTACCAAAAAGTTAGTGTTCTTTGATATATATTTATAGATAGATTATCTTGAGTAATGGGGGTGGCATTAGACATTGAACATTTTCCACTGCGATTCTATAAATAATTCATCTCCTCATTCTTTATTCCTCTTTTCTTGCATGTCAAGTAAATAATTAGAGAGTCCAATTAAAGGAAAATGAGCTGTGCCATACACACACTGGCACACACAGACACGTCACTCCCTCTAGCATCTTTCTGTTTCTGAATTTCTGGGTCTAATTTAAATAATGAGGAGTGTCCCTATGGAAGGATGACAATAAATGAGTTAAGAGATTCTGAAGATGGATTGGTTGGATTAGAGAACATACACCAAATTTGAATACTCTCTATACACTCTACCTCTTTCTCTTTTTCTCTTACATTTTGTTTTGTAACTCTGTCGACCTCTTTCTCACTTTCTCTCTTTGTCTCTCTTAAAAATGAATCAAAATAAATCATTAAGAGATTTAACTCACAATCCCTTTGCTGTATGTCTACCCCTCCCTGCCTTTCCTGTCACACTTCACTTGAAGACGAACAAATTAAGCATGATCCAAGCCAAGTGGAACATATCGTTTTTATTTGTATTTATAGGCATTGCAAAAACTGCATAATTTTTCCTTCAGTTCTACCTGCATACGTTCGACAATATCAAATCCTTAGTTTCTTATTATTTCTTTACTTTTACTGTGAACCATTCTACAGCTTTTGGTTGAGTGTCGAATGTATGCAGTTATGGCAACATCTAACTACAATTCCAGGAATCTCTGTGGTGTGTCTGTTTGTATCTCAATTATGTCATGAAACCTGGCATTGTATGAAGTTGCAATGAAGTTGGCAGGTGTCTTGTCAGGACCCAAAGATGTGCAATGCCATGTACGCACTGCAGGGAGAGATAACGTTCCTGTTCTCTGAATTGGGCTATCTATCAAGTTATTTTAGAGTCCTGCCATTTGTTCTTTCTTCCTTCATAATTGTCATCCCTATGGAATTGCGTTGCTGTTGTATTTCACAGTATAGTGGCCAAAAATGAACAAGAGAGACTTCAGCAGCTGACGTCCGTAATTTCTTTGGAAAGAAAAAAAAGAGATTTTTAGACATTATTAACAGAGTAGTAGTTCATTTACAATTATATCATGAAACCTGGCATTGTATGAAGTTGCAATGAAGTTGGCAGGTGTCTTGTCAGGACCCAAAGATGTGCAATGCCATGTACGCACTGCAGGGAGAGATAACGTTCCTGTTCTCTGAATTGGGCTATCTATCAAGTTATTTTAGAGTCCTGCCATTTGTTCTTTCTTCCTTCATAATTGTCATCCCTATGGAATTGCGTTGCTGTTGTATTTCACAGTATAGTGGCCAAAAATGAACAAGAGAGACTTCAGCAGCTGACGTCCGTAATTTCTTTGGAAAGAAAAAGATTTTTAGACATTATTAACAGAGTAGTATATCATTTAACATGTTTTAAGGTACAGGACACCAGACTGACATTAATAGCTCTTTTGTGAATGTATATGGGTAAGTAAGTCCCACAGCTGTCCCCCCCCAATGTTTGATTGACTATTTCGCCCTTGGTCCAGGGCACTAACCAGGCTGCACAGGCATTAAGGTAGTTCCGCTCTCCATTGACCACACTCCACCCTCCCCAACTCGGTGTAAGGACGGCACCCTCAAAGCTGGGCCAAAACCCCTGTTTGAAACCCTAACGTCACTGCAATTACGGCACTCACTTAAACATGCACCTATAGGCTACATCACACATCTACAGGAGACCCAACTAACCCACTTCTGACTTTGCACCTCCTCGCTCCCTGCTTTCTCCCGCCGCCAGGTAATATAATAACCCTAGTTAAAATGGAACGGGACAACAGTTAATGGTGTACTTGACTCGCCGCTTGGCGAGACCCTCCCCCGGGGTCTGAGCTTTGGTCGTCGTCCGCTTTCCAGGGAGAACGTTTGCTGGACGGTGTTGTCGGCTTCTCGGCTTACTTGGTTATGGTCATCTTCAATTGCAACGGAGCACTCTCCCTACTTCCCCCACCCTATACCTGCCTTAGCTGCTACAGGAGGCAAATATTCCTCCCCTCGAGGAAAAACACTAACCCTTCTCACTCTTTGTCTTCGTTGCCGGCAGTCCACAACAGAGTTTCAAAGAGTTTAGGTTGTAAAGAACTGAAAATTGTCATTTGTTCAATTTGCAGCATTAGGAGATCATATTTACTGAAATCAAAAGCTATTTAAATCCAAAACATCTTAACAGGGAAAGTTACATGTTAACATAGGACCCCTTCTTTGATATCACCTTCACAATTCTTGCATCCATTGAACTTGTGAGTTTTTGGAGAGTTTCTGCATTAATTTCTTTGCAGGATATCAGAATAGCCTCCCAGAGCTGCTGTTTTTATGCAAACTGCCTCCCACCCTCATAGATCTTTTGCTTGAGGATGCTCCAAAGGTTCTCAATAGGGTTGAGGTCAGGGGAGGATGGTGGCCACAGGATGAGTTTCTCTCCTTTAATGCCCATACTCCAGAGGCATCAGCAGCTTCAAATACCTGTTTGCTGCTTTGTAATGGCATTTCATGCTCTCTTAATCCAAATTCATCTTAATAATGAATGTGTCTAGCAGAAACCTTCCTCCTTATACCTTTATCTGCACAAACCCGTCTGTGCTCTGAATCTTGTCCAAGGCATTGCACTATTTGACACTTTTTGGCAGCAGAGAGATTCTTTTATTGCTTGAAACTTGTGGCCTGCTTAATAATGTGGAATGTCCATCTTAAGTAGTTTTCCTTGAATTGGGTTCACCCGACAAACTAATTATCACAGGTGTCTGAGATTGATTTCAGTGATCCAAGGAGCCCTGAGACACAATACCATCCATGAGTTTAATTGAAAAACAAAACAAAAACCGTTTAGGACACTTAAATCCAATTAGCATAATACCGTATTTCATAGATTAAAGGCTGCAGCGTTTATTACACAATGTTTATTTTTGGTGCGTTGTTTATTCGAGGGCGGCGTTTAATTAGTAAGAGAGTTAGTGAATTGTAGCTGCAGTGCGGCCATAGAAAAACAAAGAATAGACAAGGAGGTCAAACACAAAGCCTAGTGTAAAATTTTAGCCGCGCGTTTAGTCAAGAGTACAAGTGCGAACTATTCACAATGCTTTTACAAAGACCCCACTTACAATGCTTTGTTTCTGGCATTGTGACAAATGAACCACGCAGCCAATTACATTGTTGTGTCATTTGCATTCCAAACTGTATTCTATTTGTTGTATTCATTACACAATGTTCATTTTTGGTGCAGCGTTTATTCGAGGGCGCGTTTATTTGGGGGTGGCGTTTAATCGAAGAAATACGGTCATTTGGAACGTGGTGCTAAAGTTGCAAGCCGGCAGGTGTATGGCTCAGACCCGAAGGGCTTGCAGTGTCAACTGTTCACGCCTAATAAATATGAATATATAAACGCAACAAATAAATATAATGATATACAGTAAGTACATTTAAATGTTCTGCGTTGTGTTCAGCCCACGAGTATTGCACGAGCATCCGATGAACACAGACTCCACTTCATCACTTAACATTGTATTTCTCACATTGTCATGAAATGAGGGCAACATGGTGGGCAGAGTCTTAAGAATTATCTTAAGAACCGGGCATTGTATAAAGTATGCTCAGTACGCAATGATTCGCAGTGCAGCCTATAAAGTTGCTTGGATTAGCTTTTTGTAAGAATTAAACATATAAACACGCCTACCACTATGTTGAGCTGCACTAGCAATGGTGCCATGGACCTCACAAGCCACCATAGAACGCTGCAGTTAGCATTCATTGCAAATGGGCTCCGCCCAACAGTCCGTGCACTAGCGTGTCACCAATGGGTATTACGCTACTCTCAGAATTAGATCGATGTCCCTTCTCTTCATTCTATTTCCTATTTGTCGCAAGGTCCACCAGACCACACAGAGCCGTCCTGTCACACCTGTAGAGTCTGATCTGACCACATCAGACAAACCTAATCAGCCCTCTTGACACCCTAAGTATGCTGATTACCCACCAAATGCCGATGCAAAGGAACCATAGAGTTGGGTGGGGAGCCTCCTCCTCTGCATGTGAGGCCCTCCTGCTAGCTTGCAAGCTTCAAAGGGCCTGCTTGAGACGACACGTAACCAGTCCCTGGTTTGTGCCCTCCGTTTGTGGCGGCAATTTGAACAAAGAACATACCTTGCCCAGAACTTTTAAGGAAAGTTATTCAAGACTTCATCTTTACCACAAGAGTACAAGGTGGAGAATTATGAGATAACTGTGTAATATATAATTCTTTATTTCAGACCCAGGGGGATCCATATCCACACAAATAACATAAACAAATACACAAACACAGAGTAAAAAATACACAGCATTTCACAATATTCAGTGCCAAGCATACAGACATGATCGCCAATGGTTCCACAGTCTGGAAGAAAATCTGACCGAACTGCATAGAGGGTTGGCCAAAACTGCAATTAAGTTATTTTCAGACTCAGATGCCCTACACATAAATCCATACATCAGGCCACGTAACACAGCAGAGCAGGTAGGGACCCCAACACTTACAAACATTTGGCTTGCACTGGAGCTTCTTGGAGCTCTCAGCAGTAGCCTCATGCTGTCATTATAGGCCACTGTAAGCTTTCTAATGCTGCCTTGTTTATAACGACACCACAGGTGGGCAGTATACAGCGGCATACAATACGCTCTAAAGAGTGAGATTTTGACAGGTACAGAGCACATACTAAACTTACGGCAGAGCATGTTCGCTTGTGCATACAGCTTCCGACGCTGCCTATAGATATCCTTGTCATCAGACAGGTCATTAGACATAATATGGCCCAAGTATGTAATTTCACTGCACACACTAAGTGCAGTGCCAGACAGATAGAAGTCAGGGAAGGTTGACTGTCTGTCTCCTCTGCTTCTGACAATCATGATCTTACTCTTTTTTGCGTTGTATTTTATGTCAAAATCATCACCATACTGTGTGCATACTCTCAGAAGCTGTTGTAGACCAGCACTATATGGGCTAAAGATGACCAGATCATCTGCGTACATAAGGTGGTTAATGAGTGAGTCCCCAATCCTACAGCCTGTACCAGATGCATTTAAAATCAAAGACAATTCATTCATATACATATTAAAAAGAAAAGGAGACAAAATTCCGCCCTGGCGAACACCATTGGTAACATGGAAGGGATCAGATGTTACACTCCCCCATCTCACCCTCATTGCCTGATGCGAGTACCAATAGACCAAGATTCTGATTAAAAAACCAGGGACCCCACTTTTAGACAATTTCAAAAACAATTTCTCATGATTAACACGATCAAAAGCTTTAGAAGCATCAATAAAACACATGAACATTGTGGAATTTTGCCTATTATATTTATCTAAAATTTCCTTTAGTGCAAAAATACATAAATCAGTACCATGCTTTCTTTTAAAACTAAATTGGTGGTCAGTAGACAGGACATACCTCTCAAGTCTACTCAGTAGAACTGTCTCCAGCACTTTGGACATGACACTAGCCAAAGCTATTGGCCTGTAATTATCAGAGCTGTTTAGCTTCCCCACTTTATCTTTTATCACTGGTACTAGCACAACAGAGAGCATAGAATCTGGCAACACTCCATGAACAAAAAGGCCTGTGTAACATAGAGCCACCAGAGGGTATAGTTTCTTACTGGCAAGTTTAACATGTTCAGCTGTAATATCATCCTGACCACAGGCCTTGTTATCTCTTAACTTCAATATTGCTTCATGGACTTCAGCAGCAGTGACAATAACATCATCATTAAAATCTACACTATCCACTACAAACATATTACCTTTTACACAGTTTAACAGTTCATAGTATTGTTTCCGCCATAACTGTGAAATTTCATCAGGACCACTCACACCATCTATATTTCAATCAGGAGAGACCTGGGATGAGTAAAGTGATGTTTATTTACATAACGATAAATGTACTACAAGTGTTTGGAGCTTAGACCCCATGGGGAATTTCTGATCAAAGGGCGCCTGCCCAACATCCGAAGAAGAATCCCCCACGGAGTCCAGACACTGGTGGCGGTGGCGCAGCCGACTACCAACGAGTCGAAGAGCAGAGACGAGGAACCGGGTGGCGACGGGGAGGTGGAGGGTCGCGCACTTGATAGCATGGACAACTACACAGGGAGAGGATCGTATTTAAAGGCACGGGATCATGTGACAGTGTTAATTGATAGACTGGAACGCTATCTAACTGTAGAGCGTTCTTAGCGGGGGGAGAGAGTAGTACATAACCGAGTACGCCCGAGTGCAGGGATCGGTCTTGCCTGACTGAACTTGCGCTGTGCTTCATTTCAATCAGGAGAGACCTGGGATGAGTAAAGTGATGTTTATTTACATAACGATAAATGTACTACAAGTGTTTGGAGCTTAGACCCCATGGGGAATTTCTGATCAAAGGGCGCCTGCCCAACATCCGAAGAAGAATCCCCAAAAGTGGTAGCTACAAATAAAGTCAATTAAAACATACTCACCAACAGGATGGAACCATGAAACGCTGAGGAATAAGCAACAAACACAGAAAAGGAAATGCCGACCGAAATGGTGCTCAGCACCAATCGGTACGACCATAATAAGTACGATAGTAGCCTATAACAGAATGACCAATAACATACATACCCGGGCCGGATCATGCAGGAGATGGCAAGGCACGGACAGGCCCTATAGCTACCCACGAAGCCAGACGATAGCAATGCAAGTGATGTATGCAGTAGCCAGCCAAGGCTAGAAGGCGGACGCCCTGAAATGCGATAGCCCGCCGGCAGAGGACCGATGCCAACGTGAAGCCTAATGGTTATGTACGCAATAGCCACCTAGGCTAGAGGACGCTGTCCTGAAGTGCAATAGCCAGTAAAGGCCGGGGCTAGCAAAGCCCTGTATGTGCAATAGCCAGCAAAGGCCAAGGGACCCACGCCCCCATGTATGATGTGTGACATGCGTTAGCTATGGAGGATAGATGTCCTTATTACGTGCCAGATGGTAAAGTGCGCTATAGCCAGCTAGGCTAGACAGGACGCTGTCCTGAAATGCAAGGCCAGCAAGGCCACATACAGAAACCCCCATGAACACTGCAACGCTAGCCTAATGGGTATGTACGCAATAGCCAGCCTAGGCTAGAGGACGCTGTCCTGAAGTGCAATAGCCGGTCAAGGCCGGGGCTAGCAAAGCCCTGTATGTGCAATAGCCAGCAAAGGCCAGGGGACCCACGCCCCCATGTATGATGTGTGACATGCGTTATAGGACCGACGCCCTGATTACGTGCCTAATAGTATGTGCGCTATAGCCAGCTAGGCTAGACAGGACGCTGTCCTGAATGCAAGGCCAGCAAGGCCACGAACACTGTAACGCTAGCCTAATGGGTATGTACGCAATAGCCAGCATAGGCTAGAGGACGCTGTCCTGAAGTGCAATAGCCGGTCAAGGCCGGGGCTAGCAAAGCCCTGATGTGCAATAGCCAGCAAAGGCCAGGGGACCCACGCCCCCATGTATGATGTGTGACATGCGTTATAGGACCGACGCCCTGATTACGTGCCTAATGTATGTGCGCTATAGCCAGCTAGGCTAGACAGGACGCTGTCCTGCAATGCAAGGCCAGCAAGGCCACGAACACTGTAACGCTAGCCTAATGGGTATGTACGCAATAGCCAGCATAGGCTAGAGGACGCTGTCCTGAAGTGCAATAGCCGGTCAAGGCCGGGGCTAGCAAAGCCCTGATGTGCAATAGCCAGCAAAGGCCAGGGGACCCACGCCCCCATGTATGATGTGTGACATGCGTTATAGGACCGACGCCCTGATTACGTGCCTAATAGTATGTGCGCTATAGCCAGCTAGGCTAGACAGGACGCTGTCCTGAATGCAAGGCCAGCAAGGCCACGAACACTGTAACGCTAGCCTAATGGGTATGTACGCAATAGCCAGCATAGGCTAGAGGACGCTGTCCTGAAGTGCAATAGCCGGTCAAGGCCGGGGCTAGCAAAGCCCTGATGTGCAATAGCCAGCAAAGGCCAGGGGACCCACGCCCCCATGTATGATGTGTGACATGCGTTATAGGACCGACGCCCTGATTACGTGCCTAATAGTATGTGCGCTATAGCCAGCTAGGCTAGACAGGACGCTGTCCTGCAATGCAAGGCCAGCAAGGCCACGAACACTGTAACGCTAGCCTAATGGGTATGTACGCAATAGCCAGCATAGGCTAGAGGACGCTGTCCTGAAGTGCAATAGCCGGTCAAGGCCGGGGCTAGCAAAGCCCTGATGTGCAATAGCCAGCAAAGGCCAGGGGACCCACGCCCCCATGTATGATGTGTGACATGCGTTATAGGACCGACGCCCTGATTACGTGCCTAATAGTATGTGCGCTATAGCCAGCTAGGCTAGACAGGACGCTGTCCTGCAATGCAAGGCCAGCAAGGCCGCGGACCGAAACCCCACATGAATACGTGTAGCCTAATGGTTATGTACGCAATAGCCAGCCTAGGCTAGAGGACGCTGTCCTGAAATGTATTTATGACAACCTGCGATGCTGGAAGACCGATTCCCTTTGAATGGTGTTATGCATGCACCGGAAAGCCTGGTATCCACCAACAACGGAGAGGGCATTGATGCCTGCAGACAGAAGAAGCAGTTTACACGACACAACATTGCCACCACCACCAGTTATTTGCAAATGCACACCGAGAGTATCGATGACGGCAGCAGTAAAGGACGAACGCCTGACATGTACGCTGGCGCCCAATTGGGTAGGGGCGCACACCACAACCTGCACGGCGGCGTAGTAGCACCGTTTTCCTAAAAGGGCCTGGATACCGACCGGTTACCTGTTCTACTAATTATAACAGTAGTAACCTACCAACTGCCACTGAAACACGCCCCAAAAACGTAATAGAGTGACAGACATAGGGGGGGGAAAGCCAAATCAGCGTGCGCAGAAGCGATCACTGACAGAAAAAATGCGACCATCGGTAAAATCAATCACGGAGGGGCCGAACCCGGCAAATCGTGCAACGAGCAAGCTAGCCCAGCAGCCGTGCCGCTAGCCAAAATTCCCCAGGAGGATAGCTACGTAAGCAGCCTACTTGAGCTCAGCATCCCCATCGGCGGCGACAGAAAACAGCACGGACAATAACCGTACAGAGGAAACGTGAGAACAGCAGTAACAGAACGAACAGGAATATACTGTACCCGCCCCGCACGCGTGAGACCACAATCGCGAACACATGAAAGGGACCAAGCCCAGCAGCGACGAATCCGCCACAGCGGAGGCCAGAGGGAGCAGCCGCACGCCTACACGCGACTTCCTGGAGCGGGGAACCCCGACCCGGGCGCCGAGAAGACCAGAGCGTGCAGCCCGAAGTCCAACGCCGAGTCCGACATCGCCCCAAAACAGCAAGCAAGCCACGGAGCAACAGCGACATAGAACGACGAAAGATCCAGCCAGCACGAACACAACGGAATCGCGCACTTGATAGCATGGACAACTACACAGGGAGAGGATCGTATTTAAAGGCACGGGATCATGTGACAGTGTTAATTGATAGACTGGAACGCTATCTAACTGTAGAGCGTTCTTAGCGGGGGGAGAGAGTAGTACATAACCGAGTACGCCCGAGTGCAGGGATCGGTCTTGCCTGACTGAACTTGCGCTGTGCTTCATTAGATGGAAGAGATTTTTTGCAATTATTAATAGTTTTTATTTCTTTCCAGAAGTCATTAACATTATTTTTTTGCAGCTTCCTTGCCAGTGAATCTGACCTCATAGTGTTTTCATTTCTTTTGATATAGCGAAGTGCATTTTTAAATCTAGCATTAGTGCATTTTTTATTTTCAAATAAAGGGCCATGCCTGCTTTTACCTGACTCAGCCCATTCTTTAAAAGCATTTCGAGCCTCTGCATGAAGCTCTTCTACATGGTCCTTCCAACCTGGCTTAGCATTGAACACTTTAGTCCTATGTTTATATAGTGGCCTGCTCGAAATTTTAAGAGACTCCACAATTGCTTCATACAAAGAACATAACTCTTTACAATGTTGATCATCTTTACAGTTCATATCCCGACACCATAAGGCATCTCTTGGTACCTGAATATTACACAGCAAAGCATCAGTATCACTAACATATTTATTGAGATCTGTGCTAGACAGTTTCGTCCAATCTATTTTTCTTGCATCAATGCCTTTATCCATAGGCAACAACACAGGTAAATTGCCAGTGATCAAGACCATGTGAAAGGGTATATGGTCCGTAGTGGCCAAATCATAGTCAATCTTCATAATGTCGATGGAGTCATGGGCATCCACTGTACAAAGGCAGTGATCTAGCCACGAAGTAGAGTGCCAGGCCTCGCTGATATAGGTATAACTATCATTTGGCAATAGTAATTTACTTGATAACATCAATCCACTGTCTGAACTAAACTGAGCCAAATGTTTACCAAATAAAGAGTTGGCATCAGTTACATCAGCATTCATGTCACCAATAACATATATGCAGGTAGAAGGATTGTCCTGAATAAAAGACATGATAAATGCCAATCTACTGAGGTACTCATCCTCATTTTTCATGCACTCATATGGCATATAGACATTTAAGATCATTATTTTCTTATCATTACAACACAGCTCAATTCCAATAGCCCAGTCAACTCCCAGTCGTATAACATTAACCAACTGGTCATATTTTTTATTCCACATGGTGGCCACGCCCCCTGGGATCCTCCCCCGGACGACTTTAGCGCTCAAGTCAGTTGTTGATTCACCTGCCCCATGAAAGTCCCTATGTATAGAATTTAGTCCTCCCAGGTCTTGTTTAGCCAGGAACGTCTCCTGAACACACAAAATGTCACATCTCTCCATCAGTTTGTCCACAACAACACGGCGTGATTTATCAGTTTCACTGTGGCCAACCCGCAGTCCACGCGCATTGTAAGATACGACACAGATGTTCATAGTAAGGTTCATTCATATCCCAGCAGCTACTAATGCAGACTGGCTCTCGTGTGGAGCTACAGGTGTACCATGGCAATTCAGTTCACTCCCCCCCTCACCAACAACCTTGGGTACACGGGCCTCATAATAGCGGCGAACATAAGTCCCCTCGGGCCAGAGTTTTGGATCATACATATCAGCAACATTGTTACATTCAGCAGTGATGTGAAAAGAGCCATACCTGCTGCGGGCCGACTCGATCTTTCGACATGTCACTGTTTTAGCCTCCAACTTCTCCGTTAAATAGTCACGCAGCGTGTCTGCATCCAGAGTGGGAGAAAACCTAGTGGCAAACACATTCACCAGCTTTGTTTTCACCACTCCAATGTTACTCTCAGTGCCAGTTCCAATTATTCCATCATTCCTTTGCTCACGTTTAAAGTGAGCTGGCTTGTTGCGGGGTTTCCGTGGCACATTTGCTTTAAGGGACCCCAACTTTTTGCGACCTTTTTTCACAGCAGCGCTCCACTGTGGGGACTGTGGCTGTGATCGTGGCGATGTGACTTCCACATCCAGTAGCTCCTGCTGTTGAGTGGAGCCCACCAACCCCTTCCAGTCTACCCGTGAGGTGCTGGCGATCTCGCCGGTATGCCTATTCAGTCCCAGAAGACGCGACTTAACAGTTGGAGGCGTTGTTGACTCCTCAGGGCGCACAGCCCCAGGGTCGTAGTCGGATGTACGGTGCGTCTCCACCGCTGCCACTCGGCGATCCATGGCCGTAACAATTGTCCCCAAGTTCTCACTCACATCTGCCTGAGTATCCAATGCCTTTCTCAGGCCAGAGACTTGTTGGCTCAGCTGCTCCACTCGGCTAAGCAGAGCCGAGACGTCCATATTGCCGAACCCCACAGGTGGCAGTTCATCCAAGTAATGTGAAACAAAACGTGGAATATCTTCACCGCACTCATTAAGTAACTTTATGCAGGCCTTGATATTATTCGTGTCCTTCTGTGAGCCTTTGTGTGCGACACAGCGTTGCGTTGTATTCGGGCATAAGTCAAACAACAGCCACAGTAATGTTTGTTACTTTGTTTTGATGTTGTGTTGACTGTAATCCTGATACTTGTAACTACTCCTTCTCCCTGAAGACTTGAAACCAAGTCATCCTTGGTATCTACACATGTAAAATGCTAACATAATAAAACAATAATTCAACAATATTTTGTACCAATGATGTCCAGAACAATATTTGAACAATCTTATGAACATGGACTGGGTTTTGGGGGCCCTAAACTAAAATAGTGTAGGGGGCCCTATGATTGTCAAAAAAGCGTTAGCTTTTAGCATAATAGCTAGCATAATAAAGCATATTCGTTTAGCTGCATTTCCTTTCCCTGCTCTCCCTCTGTCTCTCGGTCACTTACGTGTCTCTCTCATACACACAGTCACAATGTCACCACATGCTAGCAATGACGCTATGCGATATCAGCGAGCCTTCAGCATTAGTACCGTAACTACAAGTCTAGAAAAGTTGAGGTGACTTTTCGCTAGGTACCTACGAACATGTCTTAATCTGCTAGACAAATTCCCCTTCGTTCTTTTGGTGAGCTGTCTCACGAGCCCTACTTACCTGGCGTCATGGAGCCGACCAGCTAAGTAGTTATTTAGCAAGAAAGTCAGGGTCAGGGAGAGAAAGATATAGATGTGTTAGGCTTTTAAGAAAGAGTAGGAGAGGATATAATATATACATGTTTTTTTGTTTTTTAAGTTGTCTCCCTGTACTCAACCCCAGTAGTCAGTAGGCCTATGTCTATATGTATTTATGTTTGTGTGTACCCCTGTGCTGTGTCCTGGCAATAAATATAGAACATTATGTTACATGTTTTGCCAGGATAACTGGCTAGACCATTGAATGTTCATGATGTTCCTGTGTGTTTATTCCTTTGACTGGGTACAACAACGCGATCAGTCAACCGACTATAAAATGTTTTTAATGTCGGGCTTAGACTAAAGTCATCTTCTGACAATGCCTTTGCTTCGTGTTAAAAGCTCCAAAATGATGAACTGGCAAAAACGTTGTAACTATAAATTTACTCGAAAATGTACTTAAAAGTATGGCGACAACGTTATCCACAAGTAGGCCTACGTAATCCATAAAGGTCTGACGACGTAGCAATTTATCCAGAAGTAGATGTCAAACGACAGTCTCCTTAGGCAGGTTATCCATGTCCCTTTCCGCTCGCCATACGATGTTACGAGGTGATTATGGTAGGTCACTAGTTCCCTCGTGCAGCCAAAAAGCATAAAATGCATACAATCTTTGCACACTTTGTCCGTGTCTTCTCTGCCTTTTTATCAGGTGTGTTCGACTTCAATGGACAGCCGGCTGCAGTTGGCTGATTTGAAGCTGTTAATTCTGGTTAGACTTTTTGTCTGACTTGAGACTAGGATACTGTGACATATCCATCAAAGTAGGCCTACCGTGAGATCGATTCGAAAACTGCTGGCTGTGTAGCCGAGCACATTTTCTCCAGAGCCACTGCACAGGTTCTAATGACAACACAGCTATTTCATGATTGGCCTGACTCACAGACGACAACTTTTACACATACAGGTGCTTGTCATATTATTAGAATATCATCAAAAAGTTGATTTATTTCACTAATTCCATTCAAAAAGTGAAAAGTGTATATTATATTCATTCATTACACACAGACTGATATATTCAAATGTTTCTTTTTTTAAATTGTGATGATTATAACTGACAACTAAGGAAAATCCCATTCCCCCCATCTTCCTCTTCACAATACCCCATAGATTTTCGATGGTTTTAAGGTCAGGCGAGTTTGCTGGCCAATTAAGAACAGGGATACCATGGTCCTTAAACCAGGTTGGCACTGTGTGCAGGTGCCAAGTCCTGTTGGAAATTGAAATCTGCATTATAAATTGAGAATATTCTAATTATATGACAAGCACCTGTACATGTATTTATTCTGACATTTTTGCCAATGCTCAAATGCAGTCGGCTGTTGGTGCCGCCGGTGCTGCATGAAGTATTTTTATGGTTGGACATACAAGAACAGTAAGAATAATAAAATGTTGAATGATTTTCAAATAGAATGCATTGGTCTGAGGCCAAATTTTAATAAACTTCAACTCATATTACTTCTCTATTGTTAAAACGTTAGCTAAAAATGCTAAGAATTTAAAGGAAACACTTACCAACCAAAATGACAGCCAGCTAAATAAAATAAAAATCTGCGTATTATGTTTGGGTGTGGTTTTAAGCTACAATTGTTGCTGTGTTGACACAAAGTCACAACAGTTTAGCCTAGAAAGACAACAGGGATTTGATTTTCATTGCTTTAGGCATCATCATTTGGTGGAAACATTCCAATTGGCAATTCACAAATACGTTTTTTGGTCCCTGTAAAGTTGTAGTTGTTCTGTATGGTGAATTCGGCCTACAATTATGGGTCAACCATTGTACCTGTCATGACTTCTGTTATGAACTAAATGCCTAGTTGTTTGTGGTGGTAAGACAATTTAACAGAGAACCAATATAATACATTTGGATCAACTAGGGAATGGATAACGTAGGAAACAGCAGACAAATGAAGGCTACATTTTATAATTTTCATGAATGTACCCTAGCATTGGCAATTGTTAAAAATAATGAGCTTGCTTTCATGATGTCCATAAGTGACTAGAATAGATGATGTGGCGATTAAACAAATTCTTCAAAGATGACAGAATTTCAATTGTGATCTACATGACCATAATCAAATCACAAACTATCCTATGCACAAATAAATAGATACTAAATATTGATTTTAATGAGCTTTTAACATTATTGATACATGTAGCGACTATCCGGTCCTAGTCGCTTCTGGGTGCGGGGGATCCCGTTTATGACGCCCTAACAGAACCAATGTCCAGACGGGTGTATTCAGTTTGGGGTGCTCCCGTTTATTTAGTATAAAAGCGGTAAAAACAATAAGACCTCCCGTCACCCTAGCCTCACATACAATGAAGCCTGTGACCCTAAATAGCCTTTGACCCGCCACCGCCACCTATGGCCGAGACAAATATAGGTCACCTGTGCCCAAACATAAAACAACCACCACAAACCACACCTAAATGAAAAAATCCCCAATAAACCCCATAGGTGAACCTTAATGGCTCCTACAATACATTTATTCATTAATTTATTTACAATTATGGCATGTTTGGTCCTCCATAGTTTGGGGCTGGGTGTTGACTATGTTGAAAATGTAAATTCATGAGTGGAGTGTGGAAGTACAGGCTGACAGGGAGTCATGTGTTTTCTTTGCCACCTTGCCCGCTTTACCAGACAGTGTGATGTCACCTTCCTCCTTGGCAGATATTCACCAACACAAATGTTTCATGTTATTAGCATATGGTTACGCTTGTAAACATTGTATTCTGCCATTCATTATCAAGGTTTGCTAGTATATATTTGTTATTATTAGAATAAATTATAACTCCAGCTAGTCTTGAATAGTAATAGCTACAATTTTCTTCTTCTTTGACAATCAACTTTTTAGAATCAAATTTTGTGTTTGATATGTCCTTTCAGGACATTGCCACCATGCAGCTGTGTGCCAACAAGCTGGACAAAAAGGACTTCTTTGGAAAGTCAGATCCTTTCTTGGTCTTTTACCGCAGTAACGAGGATGGAACGTGAGTATGCGCACTCGTGCATACGAGTAAGTGAGTGAGAGAGAGAGAAAGAAAGTGAGAATGTGTACACAGTACAGTATGCTGTGATTGTGTCAAAAGAGGAGAGGTATAGTCTCTGAGTTACCAGCACCCTTCTCTTCTATAAACACCAGGCTCCCTCCATGTGGTCCACAATAAATCAGAACAACACACAGGATTTATAGCAAAAATAGACGCTTTTTTTAAAGGTCACACTAAATACTGTTCATAAAAGGATTTGCATCAACTAAAGTTAGGAAAAAATGTCCCACCAATGGGGGTAGAATGACACTCCTAGTGTAGAATATGAACCCAGGGTTAGCGACTGAACTAGCCCAACAAAGCTACCTGGCACCTCTTAGTCACCTGCTACCCCACTACGTCTACCAAATGCTAGAGCGCATTGTTGCTCTTGAACCAGCAGGTCCACTTGCATCCTTTGTCTGCCTCAATCCAAACATGTCTCTACTTCTGAGCCATCTTCAACCGAGCCACAGCCAATCCCCATCTGGGATCCTCCCCCTTCCAAGGTCATGCTCCTATCTTAAATAAAACAACAAACCCCTATAGTAGAATGAGTTCAAGTGGAAAAAAACAAGGCTTTTTTGAGTGACCAGCGGCTAAGAAATTGTGAATGACAAGTCATGTTCCGCAATAAATGTGCACAAACATATTTCTAAGTCGCAGACACGGTCAGTCATAGACAACGATGTGTCAGCTGTAACAGTGGCTCCCGGCAACGTTGTGGTAAGTTTGCATGCACGAGCAGCGGCTCTATGACTGGGGTCATGACGAGCAAGCACTTTCTTACCATGATCTGATGGCACATAGTTAGCCTGGGTGCCAGCCAAACTTAGCCCCGCCCACCAAAAAATGTGCCCCATACTCACAGCCCAATGGAGCGGTATCAGACTCATATTCCGACTAGAATTATGACTATGACAACGTCAGGCTAGTGTTTTTCATGCCAACAATGTTAATAAAATTATGAGCTTCCTCTAGCAAAACGTGCAGAAACAAGCACCAGGCTCTCAGTTTCTTGCACCAACTGCCAGAAGGCTCCCTGTCTCTACCTTCTATCCACGACCAGCACCATTTATTTTTGAGTCCTTTATCTATGGGTAGGACATCATCCCCAGGCTTCACTTGTGTCCACTTGTGTCCATCACCAATCCAATTCTTAATCCAATTATCTACAATAATATATCCACCTTTCTGAATACCCTCGTCCCACTTTCTGTGCACTCTGTGATCTAGGTTCACCATCTGCCATAAAACAGAGGTGATAAAGAACACTCTGAACCCTGTGTGGCAGTCCTTCACAATCCCTGTGCGAGCCCTCTGTAATGGAGACTATGACAGGTAGGTGTCATTTCTGACCAAAAATCATATATTAAGGCAAGATTTATGACCTGGGGATAATCTATTCCGTTGGTAAACTTCCTTCGCATGTGTACTGTTCTGGGAACTCTCTTGGATTAGGATTACTTTGGAGTTCGTCCCCCTTTGTAGATGCCTACAGTACATTATATGTGAGTAGTGAATTTATTGTGAAATGTCTCAACATATTTATTTTGTAATATATTATATTAGTAATCAAATTAAAAAAACATATTCAGTTATTACGTATTCATATTCATGTCAAATGTACTATATATCAAAATACATAAAATATTTAGCAGTTTACCCCAACCCCCAAGAGGTGCTAACAGGGCTACCGCTGGAGGAGGAATATAGGAGCTCCGTAGTGGTCAGAATAATGCCAGCAGTCGGCCGTGCCATTTTACAGGCCAACACTGGTGTTATTGGGATTAACATGGAGTCTGTTTGCTGGAATACAGGCACACACACTCTTATACACACACATACAGTATACAGTATATACAAAAACAAATACACTCACACAACACACCAACTCACCAACACGTACACACACATTGATGTTGCTTCGGAGTTTCAATGCCAGTGGGCTAAGCTTTTTTGGTCATTTTGTAAGCAAATGAATCATTTTCTCCTGTTAATCATTCAGGGATTCACAAGAAACTTCCAAACAAACACCATTTACTCAAGTAATGAATTTCTCCCTCTCCATTGCATCTTTATCCTCTTTTTCCTCCCCTTTCTTTCTCTTCCAATCTCCTTTTCATACAGTTTCCACTTATATTTCTCCCTCTTTCCCTCTTGCGTGTGAAACATACATACACACACACACACACACTCTTCCTCACAATTCTCATCTTTCTTGCTTATTTTCTCTCCTTTCTCTCGCTCTATTTCTCCCTTCAGGACTGTGAAGGTGGACGTGTATGATTGGGACAGAGATGGAAGGTAGTTTGCTGTCTCCCCTCCTCACTTTTCCCACTATTAATATATCTTCAGGACAGCCTACAACACAGACCCTCCAAATCTCTCTCAAATGGCACTCTCCTTCCATCCCTGATTTCTTACTACTTATTTTAAACCTCAACCCCCCCTATCCACACCCCTATAGCCAACCCACACCATATTCCCATGAGGACCCCATCAAAGTTCACATACTTTGATATGGCAATGTTGTCATGTAGGGCTTTGAGTGGTGATATTTTGATGGAGGAGGACAGCTGTGAGACTTGGCACTTCCTGGTTTCTCCAGAAAGGGGCCAAATGTAGTAGTTATTAAAAGGTCATACAAAGCCCCTATCCAGAGAACTATAGCTGGCACATTTTTCAAAAACTTCTAATATGGTGCCCCTTTTGCCTTATTTTTTTACACTTTATATTTTATTGGAATGTATATCTCTATTGGATAGAGTTGATATCATCAGGGTTCTTGCGGGTTTCAGTAAGTCAAATTTAGGACCTTTTTAAGACATTTTAAGACCATAAATATTGGATATATATCAAGGAAATTCTGAAAATTATTTCAAGAATTCAGACATTGAAATAGCATTATTTTAATTTACAGATAAAGCAATCACATTAGTAACCTAATTGAATATTTTTTGGGCAAAGTTTGCAGCGAGCCTCGTACCTGGAGCTGGGTACCGCTTGTAAACAACAGCGGAAATTGCTGCGATCTGGCCATGTCTCGTTGAAAGTACACTTTCCCATTTTCCACACGTAGCCAAACTTTAACAAACTGAGGAGACGCGGCTAAAAGATCACCGTAATAAAGGCACCAAAACATTATTACATAGACTTCAGCCTCAAGCAGCATTGTTAAGAAATGTTACGGAGGTTCGAACAAATGAGTTCTTAAAACGGTTGAGTTTGCAGTAAGGGACTCTATATCGCCTCCCCGAGGGTAGGAGGTCATACTCTGAATGGAGAATGTGAGAAGGGTCCTTTACTATTCTCTGGGCTTTCCTGAGAACAGATTGTTCATAAATAGACTGCAAGGTCTGGTAGCTGCTTTTTCCAATGACCTTCATGGCCGTGTGCACCAGACGAGCGAGTTTAGTTTTTAGTCAAGCAACAGTAGCAACAAGCTCCGCTTTGTAGGCCATGACTCAATACTTTTTAGCGACTTTGTAATAACCTGACTAAATTACATTTAAGACCTCGGATGAAAATCTGACGTTTTAAAGCCTTCAATTTTAAGTTCAGAATGTTTTACTCTTTAAGACCCCGCGGGAACCCTGTAAAGAGGCTAATCTGTAGGTTGCTATTGATATTGGTACAAGTGTAACGGCCCCTCACTCTTGTGTGCATTGGTGATAAGGAATTGGACCAGGGGCTCTTCACAATGGATTTTATTGCCTGCATTCACAATAAAAACATTCAGTGCTCTAGTTTATTAATCTAAAAGAACGATGCAAAGAGTTTATTTGAATCTAACACAGAGGTTCGACTCCAACAAACATGAGCAGGATCTCGAGATCAGACTGAAATTTCTCTCCGGACATTCTACTTATATATTTACTCTCTATTATTTTGTGATATTTTACCATTGGTACATTATAGTTGGTCACAGATGCATTTATGCATTTCACACCCGGTTGGTCAAGTGTTTCACCGAATTTGAATGGCCAGTGTTCTTCCACTCTTTGGAAGTCCCGTAGCCTACTCTTGTCCTGCATTTCACCCTGGAATCCAGCTGCACAGGACTGCTTAGTTTTAGGCCGTAAATCTGTCCTATGCCATCTGGGCTCTGTAGTTCTTAGTTTTTTTGGGCCTTGTAGTTCTTCAGGGGGAAGCCTACACACATACTTTTCTCTCTCACACTCAAACTCTATCTTGGCCTTTATTTCTTTCTTTCTTTATGTTTTAGTGGCACTATTAAACAGTAACCAGCTATGCATCTGGTTTTAAATAATATATCATATAAAGGTAAAAAAGGTGATCGAGGTTCATCTTCAATTATATAATCCATAATAATTTCTCCATCTTCATAATTACAACAGTGTGATGTTTTTTCTACAACACTAATCTGTAGGTTGCTATTGATATTGGTACAAGTGTAACGGCCCCTCACTCTTGTGTGCATTGTTGATAAGGAATTGGACCAGGGGCTCTTCACAATGGATTTTATTGCCTGCATTCACAATAAAAACATTCATTCCATAAGTTATTTGCTGTTTGCGCGACTGCATACAAATCTCCAGCGGAGAGGGTCTAGCTCTCTGCGTATGGGCTAGCAAACACTGCCTTACTGGCTAACCTCATGCATGGCATAGCACACTGAATGATCGTACAGTTTGAACACAAACAATCTTGAACACTTGCAATATTTATGTATACACATTCTTAAACATGTACATTTTGTACAAATCACATACCAGCATTCACAATAAAAACATCCATTCCATAAGATATTTGCTGCTTGCGCGACTGCATACAAATCTGAAAAAGTATAAAACCAAACTCAGGACAATGCTCTCCATAACGCAGAGTGCAGCGTGGTTGCCGCCAAAATATACTTTCTCGGTTACAACCTTTACAAATCACTTTCATCGTTAGTTTTCTAGAGCATTGGTTAGTGTAACTTATATACAATTATATGCATTCAATAGTTTGTAAATAAAACATGTTCATTAAAATATCATATTATTCACGGATCGCTCCCAAAGCCTGCTTACTTTCAGAGGGTCTAGCTCTAAAGTACGGGTAGCGCAAACGCCCTAAATGTGTTAAAGTTAACTTAGTAAACAGCAGTCGCGCAGCCACATATTACACCTTAGTTATTGCAGTATAACATTTGGAACATCTTTTGTTAGAATTAATTTAATCTAAATAATGTTCATTTCAACTCTGTTACACCAGTTATTATTTTAGATAGCCAGTGTGTTTTGAAGAGGAGTGACTGGCCTGGCCTGGATCAAAATATGATCCTGGTGATTGATCGAGCAGTGACAGAACTATAGCCTGAGCCAAATGCCTCCCTGGGACTTAAAGGGGTCACTGACTGCAAAACCGTTTTTACCTTGTCATAGTTGAATAACGACAGTTCGGTGGGTAAAATGAACATACAGTGAACCTCAAAATCCATTGACACTTATTTCCCATGCAAATCTCAAAAAGAAAAAATCTAGCTGTAAAACGGTAGCTTTTGGAAAAATCCACCCGACTGACGTCAGTAGGGTATCGCGCATTCAATTGGCTCTGGTCTGCGTCTTTGTCATGCCCCAAAATGTACATCCAGACCAGCCCACTCACTGGTGTTCTTGCCCAGTCCGAGGTAGCGACGCTACGTTTCTAAACACATCAACATACCTTACTTAGCAAATGACTAGCTAGACTAGCTGTAGTCGGAATTAGAAGGCAAGCTTCCAAAAAAATAGCCCGAAAACGAAAGCAGTCTAGCCTTTTGCTGACGCCTGTCTAGATTATCTATTCGAAATAACTGGAGAAAGGCTGTGCTAGATACAGGATACGTTAGCATTGCTAATAACTGTTACTGACAAAATCATACTACAGTTTGCGGTTCTGATGAACATAACTAAGGTCGGAACGCACCTCTTTTCAGCAACAGCTTCATAGCAAATCCTGCTTTACATATTCCCAGGTTTTTAAAACCGTCCTTGGTGAAATGGTTCGCGCAACTGCACAGAGATCTTCAATGCTACGGTATAAACAAACATCAGCCATAACCGTCTAGTCAATGTTAACTAGACTCAAGCTCATCTGTTTTTCATCGGTGATTTGCAAGGAATGTAAGAACAGCTAGATAGCGAAAACACCTATACTGTAGGCATGTAAACCAGTTTAGCTTGCTAACGCAAGAGCATGAATGTGTTATGATTTAGCCTAGTTTATTGGCAATTGGATTTACGTTATTTCATGTTCCTGACTATGTTTCATTCAAATAAATAACCCGTGTTGTTATGTAAATCTACAATTCAGATGCATGTTTGTCCAGATCTATTTTTCAGTAAGATAGCTAGAGCTAACTGAAGCTGTGTTGAATCACGATAGTTTGTATGCTAAGCTGTAGTGCTAACGTTACCCACCTAAGGCGATTCTGTTTGCTTCGACAACAGACGTGGAAACTACCGTAATCATTTCAAATTATATCTAGTCAATCTGTTGAAAACAGTGTTTTGTAGACACAATAGATTTATTTGTACGTTTTTATTTCAAGTCGCCACCTTCTTGTTTCAGTGAGTGCTGTTGGCCGTCTTTGCTCCGCAGCTTCGCTCGTTGTAAACCAACCAATCAGCGCACAGCTCATCTAAATACCAATGATATAAGGGGAAAAGCTAGCGTTTTTTCCCGGGAAAAAAATGCTGGATGTAAAAGAGGGCATAGAACAGCACCCGGGCCATTTTCAGCCAAAACAATGTTACATAGGCTACCCTATTCGGAGACCTTAAGGAACAGTGTAAAATACTCAAAAAACCCAGTCAATCACCCCTTTAAACATCCATGTTTGATGACCCGACTTAACTGTAAACCCGTAGCACAGCTCTATACGTTCCACATCAAAGGAAAAGCAGGACTGGCATGTAAATCCTCACTCCTCTCTCGTCCACAGTCACGACTTCATCGGAGAGTTCACCACAAGCTACAGAGAGCTGTCCAAAGGCCAGAGCCAGTTCAACGTCTATGAGGTAAATGGAGATAGAAGGAAGCAGGTTAAACATCTTAAGACACTAGGCTTTATTTGGTAAGACCCATAATATGATGTGTATGTGTTCATTGCAGTGGAATAGCTGGGACTATTCAAGCAATGGCTTCAGAAAGAAGTCATGGAAAGAAGTCATGGAAAATCTAGATAAAATTGATCTAGATAAAATCTTGATAAAATGTGTAAAAAAATTAAGAGGTCAGATTCATATTCAAAGGCACTGTCTAGGCAATGTCCCTATCTTTCAGTACTACTCCTTTATGTTGCAAAGCAATACATTTGTTAATGACACTCAATTCCCTCTTGTTGTCAAGGTTCTGAATCCAAAAAAGAGAGGCAAGAAGAAGAAATACATCAATTCGGGGACAGTGAGTACCATATTGAACCATTTTTCCATAGATTTTATTGATGTGATTCATGGCGGTTTGTCATGTCATATGCAGTAAATGTATGGCTTTGGTCTTGCCTCTTTCACTCTTGTCTTTATTGGGTGTGCTCAAGCCTTCGGCGAGCACAACCATTGTTCTCTCACATATATATTACATACCGGAGGAACCCTCTTCACGGAGAACCCTCTTCACCCGATTTGTTCAAATTTGGCCCAATGATAACAGGTCACTCACTACTCCCAGACCGCTAATGGCCCATGTACGCCCATAGGTGGCGCTATAAGCCACGCCCAAAGTATACGTGATTACCCCAGCGTCCCATTACTCCAAAATGCCCGAATTTATTTATACATGCCTTATTTCTCATGGGGAACAAAAAAGCCTCAAGAGCCCATAAGGTCCGCCATGATAGACTTAGAAATTTGTTACAGATTTGTAGAATACATGTCTTTCTATAGGGTCAAATTGCATAAGGAATGCAATGCAAAATGGCTGAAAGGAGTGTATTTATGTAAATGTCCACATTGTGTTAATAAATCAAATATAATTTTGACTGATGGTTTTCAAACCTTATTGGCTTCAAGATTACATCATTCTGAAGTACCATACACAATTTGACCTTGATATGTCAAAATATGATATGATAAATGTAATTGCTCCACAGCGCGCACCCTCCAAATTCTCACAGACTCATCCTGCCCTTTGACACGCGCTTGTGTCAACTAGGGTGACCATCTGCCCCACTTTGCGTTGTGTCGCACAGCATTTTCACCCCACAGGTGGTCACCCTACTTGACACAAGCGCAAGCTTGGCGAGAAATTGAAATTGTGGGCTGACCAAGCTCCCACCCTCACTCCTTGGTTTTTAGCTCCTGTTTCATTTCGCTTCCAATCGCAGCTCGCCGTTACAAATAGAAATTATTTTCCGGCGGCCATTGTTGTTTTCAACTGGAATCGCCTGATAGCCGTGTTGGAGGCAGCCACGTTCGGTAAGTAATTTCACCTATTGTTACACATTTTAAGCTAGAATCAATCATTCTGATCTTGAAGTGACGGAAAATCAAACTCGAAAAAGGTAGCTAGCTTTCATAATTAGTGAATCATTTTCCATCTCGGCGAATTCTTCACTAAAAGGTTGAGGGCAGCCTTGAGGAGAAAAAGCTATTCCCCACAAATCTGTCTGCTCAGGATTTTGATTTGGGTAGTGAAAGTCTTCGGAATTAGAGTATGAATTCGGACGCCAGGTAGACCGCATAGTCTTAGGCCGTGTTCACACTTGACCTATTTTTTTTTAAACGCTGCCTCCAGCGCATTTTTACATGCAACCCTATGGGAAAAGGAAAAAGGCGGACGCCTTTTGAAAAAGCATCCGCCTTTTGAAAAACGTCTAAAAAGGCGCTGAGCCCGACGCCTTTTCGAGTTCAATTTTCTCAACTTTTCAGAAAAGCGCTGGGTGACGTCAAGCGCCTTTTTGACAGCTGACCAATCAGGACGAGGAGAGTAGAGTACGTGTGTACCTTCCCTAGTAACCTTCTACCGTAGTTACCGGTGCCCCTAAAATAAACGAAAAAGATGGACAAGATACCGGTCGAAGCACTTATAATAGCCGTTTCGTACTACTCAGAATTATACGACATGAGTAATAAAAGATACTGTAATATACTGATGCGATCAGCTCACATCCATTTGCTTCCACTCTCTACACAGGCTGCGGCCGTAGCCTAGACTAGTCTAGTACTTTGTTTGTGAAAATCTTGATATCGATTTTGGGACAGTGACGTGGCTGGTTAGCTAGCAAATCTTCTTGTCAAACATACTGTAAAATTATATTGTCTGTTTTTCAACCGTACACAATGTTATTGCCTTTGAATCTTGCTAGCATAACGTTAGCTTTCGGGCTTATAGCTCAGCTGACGTACATTGACAAATACAGAATTATCTTGACGTCACCCAGCGCTTTTCTGAAAAGCGTTTTTTTTCTAAAAAAGAGGTCAAGTGTGAACACGGCCTTAAGGCCAATTTATACTTATGTCGCAGACACTTTTGAAAAGGTCGCCGACGAAAACAAAAAAGTGTCGCTCAGGCTGCTGCATTTATACTTCGGCAAACCGTCGCCTGTGCTCAATGTTCGCGTGACACTGGACGTTCTGACATAGGTGGACGATGTCAACTGAATTGTTTTATAAAACGGCAGAGAGGCATTATAGAGGTGATGATATTTTCTCGCTTGCTCCGCCAATCTTTCCTCCATCAAAACATCTGTTTTGTATATGCTTTTATGCTGTTGGAAATCAGCTGTTAGAAAACAGCTGTTGAGCGCTAGCTGAAAATTCAAACAATGACAACGCGTGAGGTCTATCTAGCCAATCACACTTGCGCGACACTATGTGACGACATCAGCGCCAGTAGAAATTTCTCCTTGTAGGCGACACTTCCAAGCGACGGTTAAAAGTGTCGACCGTGATGTCATTTCTGTCGGCGACCTTTTCAAAAGTGTCGGCGACCTAAGTATAAATTGGGCTTTAGCCTGATGTGGAAAACTTGCAATTTAAATGAGAGAGCATTGTTTTGACGTTAGCCTCAGAGTCAGATTTGGGTCGCTCACTGGCAGTGACAGTGTGTAAACAATTTTGTATTTCACTCAATCCTACTCCCAAATGTCAGGGAGGACTGCGTTTTGTAGACAACTGCCTACTGAAGTATCTAGGATTTTTCAAAGCAAGCTTGTTTCATTCGTCATTTGCCTGAAAAAGCGACCTACATTAGCCACTCGGTCAGCCTATTTAAAGGTATCTGACAGTCAGAATCACTGTTTAAAGGCAACAGTCGAGCTGGGGCCCGATCTCCGTAGGCCTACGTCGCTTATTACATCCGAGATCAAATGACACATCCAATGACATCATCTTGCTTATCATGATCTGGCTAATTCGGTTCTTTGAACACACTTGTTGTTTATGATTATTATAGCTGGATTGAGTTCTACATTGGTCTAAAAGGGGGTATGTATCGATAGTAGAAACCTTGATCAGCAACGTTGCTATTGGCTGCTCACATGAGTCTATGGCTGCTCACCATGGCCAAAAAGAGCACCCCGTTTTTTCCGCAACAGAGACAACAGACCAAACAGAGACAACAGACCAAATTAAATGTATAGTAGTGACCACGTGTTCTATCGCTTATTACAGTAAGCTAGGCCTGTTTGTTTTTTTCATACTTTCATATTTTCATTTATCGTCTTTAATGTCATATGTGGTTTCAACAAATGTATGATGTAAATTACACCCTCACAAAAAAACGATAGGCTATCTCTCAAAAAGTATAGGCTAGTAGCATATCGCGCTGTGCTTACGGATCTAGCCTATCTATCACGCAATGAGCAATTCATTAGTTTCATTCAAACTCTGCTAATTATTCTTGCACCTTCCGCAACAGTTCCTGTAGTAAAAACGGGCAAGACATGGCTGTGACAGACTTCCTGTTTCACCTCTGCTTGTAAAGCCTCAATCTAATCGTGTTTACATAAAATAAACCTGCTCCAGAGCAGGTTTAAGTTTACGGACCTGTTATGACAGCAAGTCCAGGATGAGCTTCGAAGAACCGAACAATCCAAGATAATGACAAATCGTCAACAATCAAATCCAGCTAACTGAGTTAGCGACGGAGAACGGGCCCCTGGTCTTTGGTCAGACGTGTTTATTGACCAGTTTAGAGCTAAATGCTTTTGCCAGAGCCTGGAATCGAACCAGTGTTTTGAGTGACTTTGCATGGGTCTCCAACACATTTGGATTCAAGTTCAAACATTGCCACTGCATTTCACAGTCAAAACTGAAGTCTGTATCAAGTGTAGATGGAAAAAGCTTCATTTTTCACAACTGACATGGGCCCTTTCTTCACTTTTACAGGTCTGGAGGTTCATGCAGAGGCCTGTTCAACAGTACAACAGAGGATGCTGAGAGCAACAACAGAGGATGCTGAGAGCAACACAGACCCCCTGGACTACCTCTCTGTAGTTGGACAACTTCTCTTCAGCCCTGACCCCAGGACAGCTTATTCTAGCTGGCCTGCCCTGCCTGCCCCTGCCTGCCAGCCCTCCAGAGACAGAGAGTCACCCCACAGACACAGTATCTCTGCAGACTGCTTTTTTGAGGACATTGATGAAAAAGGACAAACCAACATTTTTCACTTTGATGAAAGTCTAAATGTTTAATCCTTTCCATGTCCCCCATGCCAAGCTGCTTGAAGACAACTTAGAAAATACGGGACAAACCCAGAAAAAAATCTCTGCAAACAGTAGAGGACCCGTAGAAGACACCAGCATTTGACGAGCGATGCTCCACAACAGTTGCATAATGTGCGGAGGACCACCCATTTGAAAGACAGTGTGAGGGCACAGCCCAGTAGAAACGGAGAAACGACCGCACCAGAACACGCCAACTTACGGAGCCCAGAAATGCGCGGCTCACCACTCCAGATCCAACACACACCAGTCCAGACGTTGATGACCACATAGACATACATGGCAGCTTCTGCGAAAAAACACTGTGCTACTCGCAGAACAGACATATCCCACATTGTCCCGCCGAATCACAGCCACATTCCCACACTCGACCAAGCGTTTCAAAAGATTCAAGCCCACACAGCGGAAATACGCCAATTAACGTCCTTACTTGACGACACATTTGTTCACGCCACCTAGGAACCAGATCGATCGGACACAGAGTTTGACACGAGAATCAGCAGATTAGACGGAGCATCCTGTGTCGCACTAAGCAATGTGGAGTGCAGCGATATCCTGATTAAATAGCTCGCCCTGCTAATAAGGTGTGCCCCGACTGCGTGATATGATGAGTTGCTAGTGACTATATCTTATCACTATTCACTCTTGAAGGGGAAATGAGAAGACAACCGTTTCATTCTACACTTTACTTTTTGTATTTTGAATTGTAAATGAGCAGCAACAAAAGAATGCTTTAAATCTATGCAATCTTCTTAATTAATAAGTACAAATTTGTATATAAAATATGCAGAAATATCAATTGTAAAAATTGAAGTTAATAAACGGACCCACTTGCAACAGACGAAAGCAAGCACACCCTACAATTTAAATAGTACCCTCTCTAGTTTTATCTGTTACACACTCAGTTTCCCTCTTTCTCTTCTCTCCCTCTATCTCTTCTTTAAAGGTGACTCTCTTGTCGTTCAAAGTGGACTCGGAATACACGTTTGTGGACTTCATCCGGGGAGGGTGAGCCCTACAACCCCCAACCACCGTCCACTTACAATATATTAATGTCAAGGCCTTTTCGATGTTGACCCCTTTTTTTATAGCGTTGATAAGCCAGTGGAAATATTGCTCAGCTAATCATGAGTGGCTTCAGTTGCTTTGTCCTCATAATATATCTTATATATTTTTTGAGTTGTAAAAAACATATATTTGTTGTTGTTTCTGCTAGGACACAGCTCAACTTCACAGTGGCGATAGACTTCACTGCCTCTAATGGTAAGCATGTTCAAAATGACCCATGACTCTTGGAGGGTCCCCTAAAATATCATCTAGAAAAATATCTATTATATAGCTATTTTATTCATGTTTTTTTCACTTTTTATTGTTATTGTTTTTTTACCAAAAGTTATTTTTGCCTAATTGATATTCCCCAGCACCCCCTCATCATGATGTGATGTGAGAATAATCATGTTTAACATGACGACAGTGTGTAAAATGTGGTTGGGTTTCATTGATATTCCTAAGCAGAGTTTGGATTATACAATGACAGTCGTCAACTCTTTCTGCAGGGCGTGTATCGACCCCCCAGACCTGTTGTTTTTACCTCTTTTAGGGGGGTCCAAGTCTTAATTAGGGGGGTTCCAGTGAACAAATTGTAATTGAACTCAATCATTAGTACTTCCTGGTGTCTGCTGGACTGACAGATCCACTATGTCACCCACCCCTCTAGAGAACGAGAACCATACACAGTCCATGGAGTAAAATTAACTTCTTATATATCCCCTGTTCCTTTCCATTGCGCCGGGGGAAAATAACTATTTTGCAGGTAACCCTTCCCAGCCCACTTCCCTCCACTATATGAGCCCGTACCAGATGAACACCTATGCCATGGCCCTGAAGGCTGTCGGGGAGATCATCCAGGACTACGACAGTGACAAGATGTTTCCTGCCTACGGATTTGGAGCCAAGCTGCCCCCAGATGGCAAGATCTCTCACGCATTCCCACTGGTAAAGGAGGGAGGAAGGGAGGGACGTGGATAGGGATATTGGTAGTAATGGAGTGAGATGGAGAAAGGAGACAGGTAGATCGAAACGGAGGGGAGAGAGAAGAGATGGTGAGGGAGTTGAGGAGAGGGGGGGGATGGGAAGGGTCAGAGAGAGATGGAAAGGGAGGGAAGACAAAGCAATATAGAGGCAGGAGAAAGAGATTCTTAAAGAAAGTGATTCAGAGAGAAAGAGAAAGGTAGATGGGTAAGGATGAGAGGGAGAGAGGGTGAGAAAAAATGTGTGGGGGGCTAAGGAGGATGACAAAGTAGTGAGGAGCCAGGAGAGGGGGTGGAGACCCTGCAAGACTGACAGAAGGAGGATGATGTATTCCATTCCAAAAATAACAAGCAAGTTGATGTCAATGTAATTTTTTCTAGTATAGCCTATGTATTCCCCAGACACGTGTTTGTGTTTTGGGGGGCAAGTTTGTCAACAAATATTATTGAAGGTTATTGGCTATCCAGAACTTGTTTATCTGTACAAAATCATTGCCAGGATCTGAAATAAACACATCTGTCAGACGCAAGACCTCATGGGCTGCTGAAATTGAGCCCAGTTCTATTTTGAAGCTCTGATATGGAGAGCTGAAGGTCCTGCCAACTAGACATTGCCTGCGCTCAAATAACTAGACTAAACGTGGACTGCACTTACATAACGAGACATGGACCACACTCATATAACTAAACATGGGGTGTGCTCATATAACTAGACATGAACCGCGCTCACATAACTGGATATGGACTGCACTCTTTAAACTGGACATGGACGGTGCCCATACAACTATAAAAAACAAGTGCTTAAAAACATACCATATTTTTCGGAAAATAAGACGCATTTTCTATAAACCGCACCCCACCAGAATGGGAGCTTGTGTTTGTAAATCTGAGTATAAATCTACTGGAATATATGCCGCACTTGATATGGGAACAATGATACCAGCAATGCACGAGTATAGGCGATCTTACAGCATGCCATTGTGTAACACACTTCGAAAACAAAAATGTTTTCTATTGCCCAGGAATGAACTAATATTTACCTTTAGACGCGTGAGTTCTAAATCATTCCTATGGTCCCCAAAGCGACTCCAACAGAGATAAGCTCGGAAGAAACTAAGTTCGAAATAATAAATTAAAGCAAAGGCAAGGTTTTTTAAATTTTGAATGTTTGAGTTCAGTGAGTGGTGATTCAACGCAGTATTGAGAGACCAGGGGTCTCATTTATAAACATTGCGTATGCACAAAATGCGGCTGAAGATGTGCGTACGCCACTTCCCACGCAAAGGTCGTGATTTATAAAAAACGAACTAGTCAGACTGCAGAAAGTAAATGTGGGAAGAACGATTACTCGTAATATTTAAATATTTGTTTTCCTCACACACGTTTTTTTCACTCTATTTGATAATTATCATGAAGATTAAATCCAGCAGTGTTATTTGCGCTTGTACTGAGTGATAATTGTACTGAGTGATAACACCTTGTACAATCCAACTCAAATTTCTTATAAAAATTCTGCGCTGTCTCAACATCAGATTGTCCACTACTGGAGTGCAGGAGGGGGAGATGCCTCGACTGCATGGAATACAGGATAACATCACATATCCTACCTTTATATAACTGCAGAACACAGTGTATAACTGTAGAGCGTTAGTAACTACCATACCAAACATGGCCCACGTGAGATAATAGGTGTCGCTACAGGCCACGGCCCAATATGTCAATTCTCAAAGTGCCATTTGCAGGCCATGAGTCTGAAAAATCTGAAATGTTGTACATATGCCTTACTGCTCATGAGGAACATGAGGACTCAAGAACCTATACCGGCCGCCATATTGGATTTTTCTGTACAATAAAGATTTGTCCAAAACTACACAAATCTTCTCCTCATGAACCCTAGCTCCGATTGACTTGAAATACGAAACAGTTTTGAAGGACATGTCTTCCTATAGGGTGCGAAGCAATAAGGAATATATTACAAAATGGCAAAATGATTAGCATCATGGTGAATTTGCACCTGTGACACATATTTCATGTGTCCATAAATAAGTGCCACATTAACCTAGGGACTTGACCTGTTCCCCACACGAGGTAAACATTGCAAAATGTTACCATTTGCAAATGCAACTTAATATCTCCAAAATTATTGAATTAAAGAGAAATATAAGTTTTTGCTAACGTTTTACCACACCACAAATGGTCCACCATTGCCCATAGACCATGCCGCAATTGTCAATTTTCAAAGTGATGGCATTTCCACCCCATGAGTCTAAAATGTCTGAAACTTACCTACATGCCTTATTTCTCATGGGAAACAGAATAGCAATTGGTGTCCCATACAGTCATGTACGGTGAACATTTTGAAAAACATACAAATATCTTCGTATAAACCATGACTCCAATTGACAAACATATTGGTATGTATGTGTAGGACACATGTAGTTATGCTAGTTTGAGACCACATTAGCTATAGAAATAAGAGTGAATAAAATTAAGAGGGCGGCTTTGTCCACAAACAATTTCTTGTTTTCTCATAATTTGATGACTGAGGACTATATTCCTCCACAGATACCATGGGCTTGGACATGGAGTTGGACGAGTTACTATTCACTTTGTCTTGATGGGTGTGATCTGTGAAGAATGAATGGCACCATGCAATGGTGAAGGGCTATAACCAAGGAATGATTGTAACTGGTGTTTGAAAACACATGTTGCAGAATAGAGGAACTGGGCAAAAGGTGCTGGTGAGGAAAGTCCCCCCAAAAAATTAATATTAGATGGCATTGTATCAAATCCCATTTGGAGAAGTTTACAATTGTAGTAGGCCAATAGATCAGTTTTAAAAGTTCAGGGGTGTAATTTGTTGGATATAAAGGCATCATTCCTTGGCTTGAAGCAAAGGCTGGCCTAGTACCCATTATGTGGCTAGTTTGGCCACAGCTAATGCTATTGTTAAAAGAAACAGAAGGTCTTCTTTTTCAGAACTATAAAGTTTAACCAACCAAACACAGCTTAGTCATTTTATCTTCTTTGGCACAATGAAACTAAGCATTAGACTTACACTTTTAAGAAAGCATGGGCCTGACCAGAGCAATTTGGTGAGGGATGTCCCGCTCAGAGACAGTTGGTGACAGAAAAGTGAATACCATAAGCAAAAATATTGCTATACACATCCTCCAGTCATAAACCAATACTCCGATTAAATAACAAGTTCATATGAAAACTCTTGACAATGTTTAGTACACAAATCTGAGAAATAGTTGAATGTAAAATGAAACTATTTCTATAACTGACTGACTTTCATAAAGTAATTGTTGCTCTGTGTCTCTTTTCGGTGGTGATAGGAAGCGGCATGATTAAACAATTTGTTGTACCAATGAACCAATGAAACGTGAGAATAGCAGAAAACAAAGAAAATATTCATCCACCAGTCATTTTTACATTTTAACTATGGAGGTATATATTGGATAAATGTGGCAACTCCATCGTTGTACACCCAAAAATTGCATTTTGGGCTGGTTTTGAGCACTGAAAATTGTGGCCAGACCTGGCAACCCTGAACTCAGGTTTGATGCCATTCCCAGTCCTGAGTCAAAACTTTTAACGAATGGATCTCTGCATGGGTTGGTCGAGGATTTTTGTTGTTGTTGACATTTGTCACTTTAGTCTATCTTCTCTCAAAGTAGGCTACACACGTTCCGCATTCTGACACCGCAGCCTCTACATGGCTTGTACCATGTGAGGGAGTTCTCCCCTCCCAAATAGAGTTGGTTAGGTCCATAGCCCGTCTTTTCCAAAATGTTTTCTCAGATAGGCTACCGATAGCTGGACCGGGCAGCCCTACCGTAACGATACGCGCCAGGGAGGATGGATGAAAGCAGGGGCCGGAGTGATGTCATCACTAGACAAGGTTTTACCAATTAAAAAACGGCTATGTTTATTTTTATTTTGCACTCAAATAATGGCCAAAAATGTCCACACAAGCATTCTGTGCGCACGCATTAAGTATGGAAGTCCCCATCTTGCATCACATCAAACCCATACGTCCTAGGTTTGGGCTAAGCCCCGAATGTTTACAACTTCTGGCCTGATCGTTAAGCAGTCTCAAAAGTGTTATCAATATAAAAAAATATACAATCCCTTTCTGTAATCATGATACCCCCCAGAAAAGTTCACTGCATCCCCAGTCAAAGCAGGCTGCATTCGGTCCTGTTTGGTATACAAAAAAAAGTGGGCCTGTCTTGGGCCTGAAACTCCCAGGCTGAAGTGGCCCCACTCCGGCCCTGGGCCTGACCAAAGCATAGGTGGCCTTCCAGAACATTAGAGGTGGGAATCTTTTAGTACCTCACGATTCAAATCGATTCTTGGGGTTGATTAAAAATCTATTCACGATTTTTCCGAGATAAAAAAATAATACACCCAAAAAATAATATATATAATAAAACAAACATAATAAAAAAAAATCTATTCACATACATTTGTGAATCGATCTCTATCACTGTCAGACTGAATCGCGATACAAATGTGAATCGATTTTCCCCCCACCCCTACAGAACACGCTTTCAAAAGGATGGCATTTAGACCCCATCAGGCCAAGATGTCTGAAAGTTGGTATGCGTGCCTTATTGCTCATGAGGAACATGAGTCCCATGAGTCAGTCTCAAGATCCCATGTCGGCAGCATGGATTTTTCTCTACAGTGACAATTTGTGAACAATTTCAAAAAATAACTTAAAATCAGCAATTGATCCAATTCACCGTTCGCGAAACTCCTCTCTAGAACGGCCCTCGTCCAATCATACCTTAGCAACCGCTACTAAGAGAAGAAGGTCCGTCAAGCTTTGACTCAGAAGCAACATTGTGAAACGGTGTGCCTATGGAACGTGTCGATCTGACACTAGATATCCTAAAAGTTTAGAGGGAGGTGTCAGGTGTGGTATTTTTTCCATTTGCAAAGGTGAAGACTCAGGAGGAAAGGTGCCGGCGGTGGATAAAACAGTGTGGGAGACCCCACCCCCAACTTAATTTAGAGAACGTCATCACCAAACACACAGCATATGTCTGCTCCTCCAAGGTAGCTAGCTAGATGTACTTTTTAAAATAACCATAACTTGCAAAAAAAATAAAAAATAATTGACGTCAGAGATGTAGTTATACCACTGCATACTTGTATTATATTTGTAAAAAAAACAACATAATTATTCATAAGTATTGCTGTGGCATAACTACATCTCTGAAAAAAACGTAAAAAAATCAGTTGAAAATTGAGCAAGTTATGGTTATTTAAAAAGTACATGTAGCACCAACACAATGTTATGGGTAAGCGAGTTGACTGTAGCAAAATGGCCGCCATGTGCGGACATTCTAGACTCCGCCGTAAGACATCTAGCCTTTATATAAGGGATAATGCCCGACGAGGTGTACAGTACAATATCACCTGATAATGGACGATGCGGAGGCGTGAACCGTCCGACGCGCAGCGGAGTCCATTATCAGGTGATATTGTACACCTTGAAGGGCATTATCCCGCTTATACCATGGTCACTTGCCAACGTTTTATTTTTACAAACATTAATTTTAGTTTTCAGGCGTTTTGCAATAGAAATCTAACGTTTTTTCAACTCTGATATGTTGTAGTCCGCTCAGTTCATAGAACCAACACCGGCTTTCCCTTGGCTGAGGTATTAGCCCGAAAGCTAACGTTATGCTAGCAAGATTAAAAGGCAATAACATTGTGTACGGTTGAAAAACAGTAAATATAATGTTACAGTATGTTTGACAAGAAGATTAGCTAGCCAGCCATGTCACTGTCCCAAAATCAATATTTTCACGAACAAAGTACTAGACTAGTCTAGGCTACGGCCGCAGCCTGTGTAGAGAGTGGAATAGCAAATGGATGTGAGATGATCGCATCAAAGTTTTTCGAATAAAATAATCAGCCATGTGTGTAGAGTAGCGGCTAGTGTCGTGTTGGCCGCAGCAGAAGTAGATTGACTAGCGAGGTGAATAGCGAATGGGATGTGAGATAAACAGTTACGTGACACTGACACAGTAGGCCTACATTCAGAAAAGTAACATTTTGCAAATAGGTTAAAAGACATATTAAAGTCACTCATTGTGGTAATGACATGTTAGCTTGTTAAAGTCTTTCAAAATTGTAAATGGAGGCTTGTAAATGGAGGGCTGCGTAAGGGCACTGCCTACTTAGATTATGTTATGTTTTTTTCTTAACAAATAGAATATAAGTATGCAGTGGCATAACTACATCTCTGACGTTTAACAAACCAAACCGTTTAAAAATTGGTTGAAAATTGAGCAAGTTATGGTTATTTTAAAAAGTACATGTAGCACCAACACAATGTTATGGATGAGCGATTTTCCTGTTCCAAGATGGCCGCCATGTGCGGACGTTCTAGACTCCGCCGTAAGACATCTAGTGTTTATATATATCTATGCTCGCCATGGCTTTTGGGTTGAAAGTTCCGGGAATTGTGTCGGACGTAGCAACAGTAACTGAGGGGGCGGGGCTCTGGTGAACGGTCAATTGTCTTGAAAAATTGTGTACATGTATGAAATACATGTCTGTATCAATTTTGCAAAAGTTTGCAATGTTACGGAGGAACCCGCCATTGCTGCCTGCAGATATTAGTTTTTATTATTATTATAAAGTTTATAAATATACTGTAATTTTGCCTACTCTGACACTAGCCATTGCAAGGCAAATACGTTTCTGGGATAAAAGGTCAGTGTTTTATTATTATTATACATATTTTTTTTTAACTTGTATTACAATTTTTTAAGTACTCATAGATGCCCCACGGTGTCAGTACACAAGGTAAAATAGTAATAGTTACAAAAAGACAAGTAGGTAGTTCAAACCAGAGGAATCCAAAAATTGAGGGAAGGGAAGGAAATGGTAAATGGAACTTGAAAAGGTGAACTTTAAGGGCTTGTTTGATTGATGGCAGGGTGTTTGCCTGTCGAATTTGGTATGGGTGGGTGTTCCAGAGAGAGGGTGAAGCAACTGAAAACGCCCTGTCACCACAGGTCAGTGCACCTTTAACACTGCAGCCATCAGCATGACCTCCCAACCATATTACACATTAGAAGGCCCAATAAAACCTGGCAGCTCCTAAATAAGTCATAAAACAACATGCAAGCCGTTGTGTAAGCACACAAGCTAGAGACAACCACAAGTAGCTGTGTGAATTGTTTTTGACGATTCAGAGGAAGGGTGGAAGAAAAAGTGAGTTGTGAGCAGCAACAGAGGGAAAAAAAGGAAATGCCCTCATCTGTTTGATGAAAAGTGAGAACCAAAGCTGAAATCAGAAAGATGATAAAGGAGCTTAGCTAAGCATCATGTTGAGATGGAGATAAAACAAAAAAAACATAGAGGGGAACACATATTCTGTGTTCATTTAGGACAAAATTGAAATAATTATTTTAGAAGACTAGAAAGTTTAAGAAGTGTTTAATTTATTTATATAAAACAAGCACATCATTGGTGACAATCTCAATTCTCAAGGGGAACCTAGAAGTTTAAGTGACACCAAATCTCCTTAACTGCTAACTGTCATCCAACATGTGCTAAGTTCAAAACCGTTGAAGTGTAAACGTGTGAAGTTAAAAGGCCAAAATACTGTAACTGGTTTGGTCAAGATCTAATAAAATTACGTAGCGCGGAATAAAACCTTGTCAGAAGCCTTGAACCAAGGTCAGTACCCTCATGGTTAAACAAAAACTCTTTAAAGTCCTTGCAGTATACAGAAGTTCTTCTTCTCCCTCATGTACCCCTGAAGCCAACCAAATTAAGTGTGTACCCTTGGCACCTCTAAATGGCACTCGTATCCAAATGGATGCCTCTCAATCTGCTTTCCAAATTAGCATTCACAACATTGTGACGATGCAGTGCACAGTGGCATGTGGAGGCATCTTTAATTAAGCTCCCATTATCAAGGCCTGATTGAACAAGCAGTGTGCCACTGGCTACTGAGCTGCATTTTGGAACAAAAGTTAATTACATGAAACTATGAGCTTAGTAAATATTGCAAATGTGTCTCGGGATGTTTGGGCTAAGCAACAAATTGGTTCAGAGGTGCTTTTTTAGCTGTTCATTGTCTGGGTTTAAATCAATCTTTTGATTGTAGTATACTGGTATGATTCCTAGCTGTATATATTTAGAAAAGAAAAAAAACGTACGTAGTGACTTTTTAAAGTCTAAGATGCTTTTGAACAGTCAACAGCAAGAGGAGCGGAGAACAGTTTCATCCAGACTGTCCAAGTTTGGGGCAGACAAGCTTTTATGTTGGAAAATGCACAGCTATTGATAGAACCGAGTCAAGTCTGACATGTTTAGGACATTCAAAGACATTGGACATCAATGGCACTGACCATTCACCGCACTCCATATCATATTTTTTGCTATTTCACATTTATCACGTATGATTTTGTCAGAATTGTTTTGTATACAAAAATGAATGTAGCATTTTGTGTTTGGTTCTGGTTGCCAAATAAATGCTGGTAATCAGATCAGATTTTCCCAACACTGTAAAGATTGTACAAGTTTAGGTGATGATAACTAAAGTATGGCGTCTACTTCTCTGTTTCTTGCTGTAGAACTTCAATGTAGAGAACCCTAACTGTGTGGGGATCGAGGGCGTGCTGGAGTCGTATTTCCAGAGTCTCCGAACTGTTCAGCTGTACGGACCAACCAACTTTGCTCCTGTTATCGACCAAGTGGCACGGTGCGAGATTGAACACACACAGCATGAACACAAACATGCCCATGTGTGCACACAAACATACACATTCACAAATAATGTGCAGAATAGTGTTACGGTCGTCTTTTGTCTAGGGTTGTCCAACACACCTGATTCAAATGAATGGTCGCTAAAAGGCTTCTACAGACCTAGATAACGACCCATTCATTTGAATCAGGTGTGTTGGAGCAGGGAAACATCTAAAACATGCAGGACAGGTGGTCCCTGAGGACCGGTTTGAGAACCACTGGTCTAGGGGGATATTAGGGCTAACACAGATGCTAAACTAAACAGCGGCAGGCCCTGACAGGTGAGAAGTGGAAGGAGAAGACTGGAACACTCACCCCCAGCCAGGTATACTCCCTCCCCGGTCTCCGGGACAGCCCAAGCAGCCGTCTGCTAGGTTAGGCGGACAGCTCGTTTGCGGGTTGGTAGGGTTGATCAGGTTTACATAGATATTCGCAACATTAAGCACGGCGTGTGCAGACAGGCATGCGGATCGCCGACAGTGGGAGAAACAGAGACTCAGGTTGACGTTCGCCACAACAACTGTGAGGTTCCCCCTAATCTTTCCGCCATCCGGGAGTTTAAAAAGAATAAACCCCTCCCCTTAATTACCTGGGCCCCAATCAGGACAGTCCCACTCCCCCTTCCAATCACCACAATGTGCAAGGCCGCCGCGCCACTAAAGTGTTTAAAAGTTATCTCTTGAGAAAGGACCATAAACCTCCCTCTCTCCCTGCCACTAGGCGTGCGCGTAACAATAGATTCACACACTCAAATATTGTCACATGGTGAAATGTGAGATAAATAAATGCGTATGTGACACACACACCTTACTCTCTCACAGTGTTCCAACCCTAGGTCAGCTCAGCTATGAATTACTTTGTTCAAACTTTACTTACTTCAAACTTTAATTGGTTGGATTATTTTTCACACTATGTATGAACCAAACCTGTCTAAAATGTATCTAATCTCCCACAATCTACCACCTCTCAAGCACTCTATCCCTTTATATTTTTTTCTGTTCTCCCCTTCTTTCCCTTTGCCGATAGGCCAGCTGAGGTGTTGTTCTTTCCACAGTGTGTTGTATATTGCTTTTCCCAGCTCTATCGTTTTGGGTGTAACTGCAAAATTGGCTTTATATAGTGGTTCTACTGCACGAGTCACACAAACAACCCTACGCTTGCATTAATAACCTGAAGCAGGACATCGCAAATATAATAAGTTTACTGGAAGCAATCATTGTCAGTAACAACGTCACTGTCTGAAGTCTCGGGGTCATGTGACCGGCTATCAGCGCTGTAAGGAGGGAAAACAGCTTCCAACTTCCAGCTTCTCTTATACTCCTTCTATATCAGCCTCTCTCAATCCTGGTCCTTGGGCCTACTGTAGCCCTCCATATTTTTATATGTGTATCTGCTACAAATGACGGAGTTGTCCAAACAATAGCTGGAAGTAAGATACCACAAATATATGTGCCCTTTGTGCACCCTCCCCCCACCTGTCACTGAAGGCCAACCAATGTTACATACCCGATTCGGAGACCTTGAGGAACAGTGTGAAATACCCCCAAATAATCAATCGCCCCTTTAAGGGTTATGGTTGAGGCTAACCCTTAAACTGACAAAACCTTGTTTCCTTTGAACATGCCGATGTACCTTAATCACACACACATGCACACACACAGTGGCATACTCACACTGACACAATTGCACAAAAACTGACACAATCTGCAAACAGAATCACATTTATACCCCACCCAATGGCACACATACACTTAATCACAGACTTGTCCTGTTGCTGTGTGCAGGTGTGCAGAGGACGTGACGGACGGGTCACAGTACTTTGTTCTGCTGATTATCACAGATGGAGTGATCTCAGACATGATGCAAACCAAGGAGGCCGTGGTCAATGTATGCACACAACAACACTGTATCCATTGGAAATCACCACTCAGCACTACTGACGACAATAGTCACTCACATTATTTTGGATTTCGTTTTGAAATGTGTCTTTGCGATGTGCATGTTGACTTGAGTTTGGTGTGTTGGTTATGGGGAAAGAGGGGTTGTGTGTGTGTGTAAGCGCAAAACATTTCACACAGTATATTTTGTGTTTTCTCCTCAGTCCGCTGCACTACCCATGTCTGTCATCATAGTGGGAGTGGGCCCCGCAGAGTTTGATGGTAGGTGTTTGTGCATCAGCATGTGTATGAATGTGTCCCAGTGCATGCATGTAAAAGCATGTGTTTTCCCTGCAGGTCAAAGTATTAACAAACAACCCCCCAGAAGATTCTTCAAAGATTCCAAATCCCCTTGTTTTATTCATAATAGTACACTGTTAATCTATTAAAGACAAAACACACACTGTCAATCCCAGTTTAGCCCAATAGAGATTCCCAGACAGACAACGGGCTGCTCTAATCCCACTCCCTCTCAATTGATTCACCCCATAATTGAGTTTGGGCTCTTGGCCTTCTCTCAAATACGGGGGAGGGAAAAAAAGGTAGAGACAGGTGACATGATACAGCAAATGCTTTAGGGGCAGCTGGGGTGGGAGAGTAATGGACTGTAAGTATCACTTTTTTAATCCCTGGGGTGTGAAGAAGTATTATATAGTACCCAATTGCTGTGAAAGTACCAAGTCAATGACGTGAATTGCCGAGTTCAAGACAAAATCAACATATTTATTATAGATCTCTAAGGTGCAGTTCAAGTTGAGTATCTCAGAGGACTGGACCAACAATACAGGAATCATGGCAGTTAAATAGTATCACAATAGTTTTTTTTTAACTCTCAAATGAAACATCAGGGGGATGACAATCAATATAGCCTTTGCAAGCACAGAAAGAGGACGCTGCATGCTAGATGCTTTTGTTTAGGCTTTAGGTAGGGCTCCTAGAAATGGCCCTGACGTTCCATGTTCGCATTAGCTAATATAGCAGGGTATACTTCAAACATTGTTATTATACACAGAGCATTCCAAACTGTATAAAAGTTATAAAGTAATCATTAGTTGTAATATTGAATTATTGTTAACTGATCAGTGGTCAGGAGACCTCTTCTGGTGACATTTCATTATTACAGCTGGAGGATTTACATTTACATTTACATTTATTCATTTAGCAGACGCTTTTATCCAAAGCGACTTCCAAGAGAGAGCTTTACAATAGTGCATAGGTCACTGATCATAACAACGAGATATCCCCAACATTGCAAGTAGTCAAACATGGATCGTACATTGTGAAAAAACCAACAATAAGTGCCAAAGGGAAGAATCATAAGAGCATGGAGTTAAACAAGTTACAATTGAACAACATGAACCTTAAAAGTGCACGAGTGTACCTGTGGAAGAGCAAACAACAGTTTAATCAGTTACAGCTAACCAGCAAGAGCAGCAGGTCTCTAAGTAAGAGTCCTTCTGATCCTGGGAGAAACTAACATCATGTCCAGCAGATCTTTCCTAGGTACCGTTGTATTCCCGGAACAAGTGTGTCTTGAGCCTATTCTTGAAAGTGGGGAGACAGTCAGTGTCTCTGATGGAGGTGGGGAGTTGATTCCACCACTGGGGGGCCAGACAGGGGAAGAGCTTGTGTTGGGACCGGGCGGTCTTGAGCGGTGGGACCACCAGACGGTTGTCAGAGGAGGACCGAAGGTGGCGGGAGGGGGTGTAGGGCTGGAGGAGAGACTTGATGTAGTCGGGTGCAGTCCCATTCACCGCTCGGAAGGTCAGTACCAGGGTCTTGAATCTGATACGGGCCGTGACGGGCAGCCAGTGAAGGGAGACGAGGAGCGGGGGTAACATGGGACCGTCTGGGTAGGTTGAAGACCAGACGGGCCGCTGCGTTTTGAATCCTCTGGAGAGGGCGGGTTGCGCATGCTGGGAGCCCGGCGAGCAGCGAGTTGCAGTAGTCCAACTTGGAGAGGACAAGTCCCTGGACCAGCAGCTGGGTGGAGTGCTCAGACAGGTATCTCCTGATCTTCCGGATGTTGTAGAGGGTGAATCTACACGACCGGGAGACAGCAGCGATGTGGGCTGTGAGGGAGAGCTCGTCATCCATGGTAACCCCGAGGTTCCTGGCAGAGGACGAAGGGGTCACCGTCGCCGATCCCAGGGTGATTGAGAGGTCATGGGACATGGACGGTTTGGCCGGGATGATGAGGAGTTCGGTTTTGGCGAGGTTCAGCTGGAGGTGGTGCTTGGTCATCCAGGCAGAGATGTCTGTGAGGCAGGCCTCAATCCTGGCTGAGATCCCCGGATCGGTCGGGGGGAATGACAGGTAGAGCTAGGTGTCGTCAGCGTAGCAGTGGTAGGAGAAGCCATGGGAGGTGATGATTGGTCCAAGCGAGGTGGTGTACAGGGAGAAGAGGAGGGGTCCAAGGACGGAGCCCTGTGGGACGCCAGTGGAGAGCTGGCGGGGGTCAGACACATCGCCTCCCCAGGAGACCCGGTAGGATCTTCCCGACAGGTAGGACGAGATCCACTGAAGTGCAGTGCCAGTGATGCCCATCTCGGAGAGTCTGGCGAGCAGGATCTGATGGTTAACCGTATCAAATGCTGCAGAGAGGTCCAGCAGAATGATGACGGATGACCTCGAGGCCGCTCTGGCAGACTGGAGGGCCGTGGTGACCGACAGGAGGGCAGTTTCAGTGGAGTGGCCCGTCTTGAAGCCCGATTGGTGGGGGTCAAGCTGGTTGTTCTGAGTGAGAAAGTTTGACAGTTGGTTAGATACAGCGCGTTCAATTGTTTTAGAAAAGAAGGGTAGAAGTGATACCGGTCTGTAGTTCTGGAGGACAGCTGGGTTAAGGGAGGGTTTTTTGAGTAGGGGTCTAACTCTGGCCTGTTTGAAGGCAGAGGGGAAAGTGCCGGAAGTAATAGAAGAGTTGAGGACATGGAGAAGGAATGTTATGATGGAGGGAGAGATGGTTTGAAAGAGAGGGGAGGGGACTGGATCAAGGGGACAGGAGGTGGGGCGATGAGAGAGAATGAGGTCAGAGATCTCTGCCTCAGATAGGGCCGAGAAAGAGTTGAGACATTTAGTAGGGTCAGTCATAGAGGGTGAGTGAATAGGAAAGGTTGGTTCAGGGAACCGACTGCTAATGTCAGCAACTTTTTTCTCAAAGAAGGAGGAGAAGTCGTCTGCTGTCAGAGTGGAGGGAGGGGGTGGGGGAGGTGGGTTAAGAAGGGTGGAGAAGGTAGAGAAAAGTTTGTGAGGGTTTGAGGCAGAGTTAATTTTGTTCAAGAAGTAGTGAGTTTTAGCATCAGTTATATGGGCAGAGAAGGATTTGAGGAGGGAGTGATACTTATCAAGGTCTAGACTGTCGTCATCTCCTCTCAGCCGCTCGAAGGGTGGAACGTTCTTCACGAATAACATCAGTGAGCCACGGGCAGGAGGGAGAAGATCGCGCAGGCCTAGTTGACAGGGGGCAGAGGGTGTCAAGTGATTCAGTTAATGTGGATAACAGCATGTTAGTGGCACTGTCGGTGGGGTTGGACATGAACTCGTTAATAGGAGGGAGGGAGGATGTTACAATGGAGGAGAAGTGTGAGGGGGATAGGGAGCGGAGATTGCGTCTGAAAGTTACGAGGGGAGGGGAGGTAGGAAGAGTTGGAGGGAGAGATATAGAGAATTGGATAAAGTAGTGATCAGAGATGTGTAGTGGGGTTACAGAGGTTAGGTCAGTGATACAGTTACGTGTCAGGACGAGGTCCAGCTGTTTTCCTGCCTGATGGGTTGCTGGTGTGTTGAGCAACGTCAGGTCGAAGGAGGTCAGGAGAGACTTGAAGTCAACAGCCTGCGTTCCATCGAGATGGATGTTGAAGTCCCCAAGAAGTATCAGCGGTGTTCCATCATCCGGGAGGGCGCTGAGGAGCATGTCCAGCTCCTCCACAAAGTCAGCTAGGGGCCCTGGTGGGCGATAGAGAACAATTAAAAATGCTTTGATAGGATCAGTTAGCATCACATAGTGGTGTTCAAATGATTTGGCAGTAAAAGAGAGTGGGGTGGATGTGCATTTAATATGTGGGGAAAGAAGCAGGCCCGTCCCGCCACCTCGCCCAGTTAGGCGAGGAGAGTGGGAGAACGAGTGGTTGACAGAGAGAGCAGCTGGAGTTGCAGTGTTCTCTGGTAGGATCCATGTCTCTGTTAGCGCGAGGGCATCAAGAGAAGCATGGGATGCTAACGCTGGAATGAAGTCGGCCTTTTTCACAGCAGACTGGTAGTTCCAGAGTCCTATAGAAAGAGAGAGAGCAGGTGGAGAAGATCTAGAGAGGTAGCTAAAGTTAGAAGTGGAACGTATATACTTTGTGACATATCTACGTCTACGTCTGCGGGTGTTGCAGTGAACGGGAATGCTGAAGAAGCACATGCTAGCTATAAATGTGTTCTAGGTAGAAAAGAATATGAAATAGGGTGATACTTATCAGAACAGGTGTTCCGCCTCGTCGTCCTTCCTCGGATGACTCCCGCAGGAAGACTCCCTTTGTCTTGTTGACCGAGTCTTAGTGCCCGAGGCTGCCAGGCGAGGCTGCCACAGGTGTGCTCGCTGCCTTAAATGCAGACCAGTGCTTGGCCACGCCTCTGTTTCTGTATACAATGGCCCGAGTTTCGGTTCCACTCGCAAAAATAACTGGCTGTAAACCCTATCTTACAAACTTCTAGCCCGACACACTGTTAAGTTTAGACACAACACAGCGAAATAAGTTTAAATAACTTACTTTGAGGAGAATCACACGAAGTACAATCGCTAGGCTATAACACTAAAACGCTCTGATCCGAATACAGAATTTCAGACAGATTTTGGAGGATGAAGAGTACAAGAAGTTAAATTAGTTACAACTAACCAACAAGAGCACCAAGTCCTTCAGTAAGAGTCATTGTCCATCCAGCAAATAATTCCTAAGTACTGTTGTGATCTCGGAACAAGTTTGTCTTAAGCCTTTTCTTGAAGGTGGGCAGACAGTCAGTGTGTCTGATGGAGGTGGGGAGGTGATTCCACCATTGGGGGGCCAGACAGGAGAAGAGCTTTGGTTGGGAGCGGGCGGTGTTTCATCAGTCACAGAGAAAGAGATTCACAGATCCTAGCCCATGACCATTCTCATGGCAGAGAGAGATCATATGTGGAGCTCTCCCCGTAGTCATCACAAGGGACGTTTACCCAGTACTGTCTCCTGACCCTGACTCTATTCAACTTGACAAATAGACACAATCTACTCTTATCAATAGCAAACTCACATGAGAACATACTAACTATCAAATGACTAGTTTTATTGATTAGTGAGAGTTCTGCTAAATAGTGAATAACATAATACATAATAAACAACATTTTCCTGCACAGTAACCTAGAGGGATCTCTAAACTCTAGGGGCCTCATGTATAAAAGATTGCGCAGCTTTCATACCAGAAGATGGCGTATGGCCAAAACACGTAAAGTATCTACGCACAGAAATATTATATATATATTATAAATATACAGGTGCTTGTCATATTATTAGAATATCATCAAAAAGTTTATTTATTTTACAAATTCCATTCAAAAAGTGAAAAGTGTATATTATATTCATTCATTACACACAGACTGATATATTTCAAATGTTTATTTCTTAAAATGTTGATGATTATAACTGACAACTAAGGAAAATCCCACCCCCCCCATCTTCCTCTTCACAATACCCCATAGATTTTCGATGGGGTTAGGGTCAGGCGAGTTTGCTGGCCAATTAAGAACAGGGATACCATGGTCCTTAAACCAGGGTTGGCACTGTGTGCAGGTGCCAAGTCCTGTTGGAAATTGAAATCTGCATTATAAATTGAGAATATTCTAATTATATGACAAGCACCTGTATATGAATATCCAACAACTTTACACTGAGTTTATCGTCTCAAACAGTTCGAAAATCATGATTTTATTGTGAAATGAAAGCTGTCGCTGCCATATTCGATACCACGCCATCTGCTTTGCAAGACGGCAATAATTCCGTTCAACGGATTTTGGTGTGGAATTAGCTATAAAACTGTATGCCATAGTCGTAGCTGCCAGCAGATGTCACTGTTGAGTAAAAGTTTCGAGCATTTCAAAAGCCCCAACTCAAATGTTTCAATTGTCTCTGTGTTTCGGAAAGCCTCGGTTTGCCCATCCCTAGCTGGAGACGTGTCTACTCAAGCAGGCCCTTTGAAGCTTGAAAGCTAGCAGGAGGGCCTCACATGTAGATTGGGGAGGTCCCCCCCCCCAACTCTATGGTTCCTTTACATTGGCGTTTGGTGGGTAATCAGCATACTGAGTATGTCAAGAGGGCTGATTAGGTTTGTCTGATGTGATCAAATCAGACTCTACAGGTGTTACAAGATGTTGTCTCTGTGTGGTCTGGCTACACAAGCTTGTAGCATCATACTCAAAAAGACTTGAGGCTGTAATTACTGCCAAAGGTGCTTCAACAAAGTATTGAGCAAAGGCTGTGGACTTATATACACATTATATTCTCGTCATTTATTTTGCAAATCTATTAAAAATACTAAATTCACTTTGTCATTATGGGGTATTGTGTGTCGAATTTTGACTAAAAATGTTTTTGAATCCATTTAGGAATAAAGCTGTAACAAATGTGGACAAAGAGAAGCACAGTGAATACTTTATGGATGCACTGTATGTAGTGGGGACAGATCCAGGTTAAATGAGCCAAAGGATAGGTTTAGTAAGGAGGTGTGAGAGGCTAAATGACTTCTCAGCTAACGACTCTGCTACGGTCTGGAAAGGGCTCACGGAGATCACCAACTAGCCCAGAGCCTAGTGATGGGGAAACAAAGCTTTCCGAAGCAACAAGCTATTTGAAAGTCTGATGAAGTCTCACTTTTTCCAAATTCTTTCAGATGAAAATAAGAACAGTTATGAGTTTCACTGAATGCATTTGATCATTTTATTAACATTGTTGGCATGAAAAACACTAGCCCGGGGGTAGGCAACCCTGGTCCTAGAGAGCCGCTGTCCTGCATGTTTTAGATGTTTCCCTGCTCCAGCATACCTGGTTCAAATGAATGGGTTGTTATCAAGCTCTGTGGAAGCCGGGTAACAACCATTCATTTGAGGGTTGCCTACCCCTGCACTAGCCTGACGTTGTCATACTCATAATTCTAGTCAAAATATGAGTCTGATACCGCTCCGTTGGGCTGTATGGAGTATTGGGCGTGTTTCAACCGAACCCGGAAAAAAATGCCTCTACGCTCAATTGGATAGACCTACAACGATCAGAGTTAATTAAACCTGCCTAATAGACTCTTTATTGAGAACAGTGTATTTACATTAGGAAGACTGTGTCAGTAAGCAACAGAATTCCAATAAGAAAAATATTCAAAATTGACAAAAAGTTGGTAAACGTGCAAGCTTATTGCATTCTCGACTCTTTTAATGATGTCTTCAAGATATGTCTTCAAATAAGTGTTGGTGGCCTGCCCTAATGTGCTTTTGTTTAAAGGCAGTGTAGGCAATGTTGTTGAGAATCACTTTTTGTTATATTTGCTGAATGAAACTTCACATCCTGATTGCAACCAATAAATCTAAAGGTTTGACAGTCAAATTAAATCAAACTGATATCTGTGGGTGTTGCAGGACTGTAATAGACCAACCAATCATTAAGGTCGGACCAGAACTAAGGAAAGGACAGCATTCGTACCAAATGCAATGATTGGCTACTTGTCTCTCTGTCTACCTACCTCCCGATAGAAGTCAGGTGTTCATGTGTTTTGGAGAAGTGGCTTTTATGGGAGGGGGTGAGATATTTTGGTTTGAATCCTTTCAAACTCTTTGCTCCATAGCCATGGAGGAACTCGATGGGGACGAGGTGAGAGTGTCCTCAAGGGGGGCGTTTTGCAGAGCGTGATATCGTCCAGGTAAAACCCTCTTCTTCATCCTCTAAGCACATATTTTACTCCCACAATATAGTTAAAAGCTGTCTGTTCAAGTTTGTTCGTCACTGTGTTATGCCCGGTACACTGTTTTGCAATCAAAATAAATAAACATAAATAAACAACAACTGTTTGACATTGACATTACATAATTATCATAAAAACCTGTTTCAATTGTAGGACTAGGGGTGTGTAGAGTTGCTATCTTTTTAAAACATATTTTTCCCCACGCACCTGTCACCAACACATCTTTTAATATATTTTATGATGGTAACACCCATTGGGGGGGAATGCCAGTGCAGTGCCCATTCTCGTGATATCCATGGCTCCATTGCTTAGTGCGGCTCAACATGGCGGCAGACGCATTTTTAATTATGTCTCATGAACCGCTCATCCAAACATCTTCACACGCTGCGCTGAGTCCTGTGGTGGAAATCTTTGGGAGAATCAGTAGTTAAAATGAATAGAATTATTTAACATACTAATATTTACAGCCCAACCATTACGCCAACATAACCATCTTTGCCACACAAACATCAGACAATAACACAAAAACCACCTGGCCATGAATCAGATGGGATCAGAAGTAGCGCACACCCAAACCGTGTCTCAGAAGTTCAGATCTTCATACAGCTCCATCTGGCTTAACACAAAGACAATTACATACAGCTCCATCTAGCAGTCTAGATTAGAACCGGAGAATCCAGCGGACACCAGCACTACCCAGCTGATGGCGCTGAACTCCCAAGAACATCCTTCAACACACCATTTTATAGTACACATAGTTCTAAACATCCTCAATGGTCACTGTCTTCTTCACAATGATTTCCTGGATCAAAGCACACCTAAAACCATGCAATCTGAATACAATCAGAGTTAAAACAATAGTCCCCCCTTAGTAGAAAACCCCATCATAAAACTCAATGGGGCATCTATCTCAGGGTCAACTGTCATTTTGCAGGGAACAGCAACCTCAGAAGTAATTAAACAGCTAGTCATCTACTCTACAACAAACAATCCCCCTTTCCTGTATACAGCAACAGCTGGTCAAATCTTTCTTAACCATGAACATAGAAGCCTTACAAATCAAATCACATTTAAACCACATTAAGTTTATATACAGGCGAAAAGTCCTGAGCAATACAGCTGGAGAATTTCGCTTCATGCAAAGCCCAATTCTCGAAATAATCGAGTCACAAACACACACAGAGGTCCTTGCCTTTACACTTACATTAATGCTAATGACAACACACCCAAACACACGCAACCAATTAATGACAAAACATTTTGTCAAAAATAAAGTTTAAAGTTATGTTCACTATGCTAATAATAGTTTTTACTGTATACCCTTACCGCGTTCTTCATTCTATACTTTTACAGTTTTGTTGAACTTTTTAAAGTACTTTTAAGTTTTACATAATCTACAATACATTGCTCCTCTCCTTTCCAGTTTGTGCCATTTAGAGACTACATTGACAGGTCGGGGAACCAGGTTCTGAGCATGGCAAGGCTGGCCAAGGATGTCCTAGCTGAAGTCCCGGAGCAGCTTCTCTCCTTTATGAAGAGTCGGAGAATTGAGCCTCGACCTGCCCTTCCGCCACCCTCCTCCACCACCCACTAGTGCCCAACATATCCATCAGAGGGTAGAGGACAAGAGGTTGGGAGTGAGGGAAAGAACTTGGTGACAGCATTGAACATCGAGGGAAGGTGTTTTAGGGTGGGTGTGGGGCAAGATGTTTTGCTTGAAGATGTAGGGTAATGGAGATGTAAAGTAATGGAGACAAAAACTATATATATATAAACTCAACTCTTTACTTTTTTATTTTTGGGGGGATTGCCATGGGGTTCCTGAGAATGACAAATCTACAATGCGACACTGACATATTTTCAGTCCATGGTGACATTCATTCATTTTCCCTTCCTGACTTCTCTCCACTGCTGGCAGCTGTCTGTGTTGTAACGGATGCCTCTATCTGAATGGTTCAAACACTACTTGACCTTTTGAGGTGAGAGCAGCCTCTGCATTCAATAACCTCTCCTTTCCATTTTTCTCCTTGCCTTCTTTATCTTCACCTCAGAAGATACAGTTGAACATTATGAGAGACCAAAAACAAGGTTGCGCCTTTATCTGACTAACAATGGTGCACTAATGTCTCAACTGCTGACTCTCATATCAGTATGTTTGAGTGATTTTTTGTGCTGAGAGGCAGGAAATAGCAACTGGGTTCCATGGATCAAAACAGTCCACATAAGGTTGCCATGGCAGTGCTCTTACCACTCACAAAATCCACTTTATGAAAGGCTATATTCACATCTTGTTTATGACACATGAAAAACTGATGGAGTCAGAAGAGAATGAGAACAAATACATTTCTTCATGTTTTGGATTCTTTTCAGGGCATCATTGAAGCCTTTGAATGGGTTGGATAAGAGCTACATAGGAACATTCTGGGTATCCCTGGACTGTTGTGAACAATACCACTCTTTCATTCCTTTTGACTGGGGAGATGCTCGATTGCAAACGGATTGTTGATATGGGACTCTATCAAGTCGGATATTTGTACAGCCACTGTAAGCACATGAAAATGTATTATATAAATACGGTAAAGATTATGACATTTGCATGTATTACATTTTTAATACAGTGGTCTTTGAAACCTCTATTTCAACAGTGATAACTCATACATCAGAAGGTATAAATATACATCATTGAACTTGGCCATGCCAGCGGGGTGGCTTTTGCAGGCGCCCCCTCAAAGCCAATGTTTCCAGAAATGAAGGGCCATGAAATTGTCTTGAGATGAAACACGGCTGAAAAATATTCCCGGCTCTCGCCTCTATTTTCTTCATCCTCTTTGCAATTTGATGACTTCCTGACACTGAAAATAAAATCCTACCTTCTTCTGCTGTAATTTTTTTATGAAAGAATTTGTTTTTTCTTCCCTCTGATTGATAACTTTCACGCTTCACAGGCCAAAAGTGCTTCAATGTAGCAAAGCATGTGCCCAGAGTCACCTTCACATCCGTTCAATAGTTCTGCAGAAAGTGCAGAGAAAGAAAGACTAATGGCGTGCATTGACAAAAGTTGCTATCATCTGCCATTCAAGCTGTTTTGAGAAAGTTTGAATGTTCCATTTTACTTGGAATTTTTTTGGTATTTGAGATATACCTGATATGCCTCATAGGGTGACATAATCTTTGAGCTTGTACTGTAAATGAGGCATGTGATGCATTCTTTGGCCTTCATTTTATTTATTTTTTCTCAGGAGTTGTTTGTTTTATTAACAGTAAAGAATAATACCACAAGGACTGGATGGAAAGAAAGTTTTGTGTGACAGGTTTGATCATTCTCTGTCTGTTTCTCTTCTCCACTCATGCCCCTAATCCCTTGCAGTAAAGCAACTACATTTCAATGACCTTCAGCAAATTATATGAGGTGGATACCAAAAACTACCAAGTCATTTCGGTTACATTACTCTAAATGTATTTTAAGACAACAATCGTTGTTTCCTTCATGCACTGCAATCACTGCAAGTGCATGGGCTAATATAATAATGTCATGGCTTGCATCTGATACAAACAATAAAGTATGTACAGGAAATTCGGAATTGGAAAGACAATGGTCCATACATACTTTTTACAAGACACACTTTGGGGTCTTTGGGCTGGTTGGTAATGTTATCGGGAAAAGCCTTACATGTCCAAAAACATTGTAAACACTGTTAATTATACAGTAGGAGCTTAAGTATGAAATGGACAGGACAATACAGTAGTGTGTCTTTAGCATTGGAAAGGATACTGATATGTGGCCTTATCTCTGTCTTAATCCCAATGTATGTGTCAGGGGAGGATTCTATTTTTGTATGACTAAATGCAAGTTATTTCTATTGTTTTTGCATGCTTATTTGGCTTGAACACTGCTGCTGGTTGTAGTTGCAATTTTTCTGATATCTGACCTGCTGCGTTGTTATTTTAAGCGCCTAAACTGAATTTAGTTTACAACCAGTTTACTTGAAGGAACTGCCAATATAAGAGTTGAAGATTATATGATATATTCATAGTAAATATATAGATAATATATAGTGTAACACACAGTGTTTTAACAAGTGCATGCGTGTTAGTATTATAAAAAAAAGTTTGAAATCACTTTAAATGTTAAAATCTTTGCAGAATGCATATCAGACTTTTTATTTAATGTGTATGGTATTTGTTTGTGCCCTCATTTAAGTACAATTGACGCACTCATCACAGTATACTGCTCACAACCATTTTTCCTTCAAGTATACTTATTATAGATTTTGCTTACCTGTTTTGCTTCTGTACATTTTAGTCAATGTACAGAATATTCTGTAAACAGTCTTCCTACTCTCTGTTTCTATATGATAATGTAAATGTGTATGTAATTTTTTTGTCAACAATGTCATGGTCAAGACTTGTATGATGGTGGTTTATAGCTTTAGTTTGGAAATTAAATAAAGATATTATAATAACTAAGATAATTTGAATGGCAGCTGTTATCTAGATTTCCATGTTTTCATTGCAAATCCACCCCTGGAGTCATTCATTTGAATGCTGCATACATTTTTGTCCACTTTGTTCGAGTCTTAGCCACAAATGAGATATGTTGACATATTTTATAGGCCTATATATTTTATATATTTAATTAGAGTATGCCTCTTTTGTTTTTCAGTTACCTGATTAATTGTACTGATTTTAGATTAACCTAGTGTTCAACTTCAATTGCTGATCAATGAGCAATGAATTTCGCCACTTAGTGGTCATAAAAGATATTACAACAATGCTGGGACCGTGTACCTGTGGGCCATTTGATTAATTCTTTTTCCCAATCCATATTGACAAAGGCAAAGTAAGGCCGTAGTAACGCTTCGACAGTTTTGGAACTCAAACCCACTTTAGCAAAGTATAACAGTACGCGTAGATGCAGCACAGAAAACCTTGCCTATGCACTGGTAAAGTAAATTGTGAAAACTCAAACTTTTACTGGGGCACATGTAAAAAGGCATGTGTGGCCCCACTAAAAAAGATCTAGTGACACCCCTAGAGTGCCCAATTCTCGAGAGGCTATATCCCATTTAAGAAAATACACGCACACACTGACAAAGAGAGACATAGATTCCTGGCATTATTGGAGTAGGCAACCTTAGATAAACAGAGATGTTTTGCATACAGTATATATATCATTTATTTGTAAATACATGCAGCAAGCGTTGAGCTTATAAAATATAATTTATAATGTATTTGTAAAAATAAATAAATAAATATTATTAATGGCCTTCTTAGAACGTTTTTTTATTACACGACTAGCCCGCAGTTCACAGTAAACTCCGCGGTGGCTTACCCGGATTTCCTTGCCTTTGACTAGGGCGGGCCTTTTATGCATTGCTGCTACAGGGATACCAAGATGGAAATCCAGGGGCTTTCAGATGGCCAGAACATTCACTATCAACATGGCGCCCCACCTAGAACAGGTTCGTCTTCTAGTAGAACAACGACAGAAGCACTTTCTCGCTCCGTTTCGAACGAGAACGAAACAGATGAGCATTTTCAATCGCACGAACTGCAAAATGACAACAACAACAATAGGCCTAGGACATCGCCATTTCGCCTACAGGCAGAAAATGGCAGTGGTTTGCACTTTCCCACTCACAGGCAGAACGGTAAAAACTGTCCGCTGCTGCAAACGCAAACTACGAACGTTGGACTCCGTTACGCGAATACTTTGAAAGAAAGGGAGTTTAAGGTTCAACTACCCACACCCGATTTTTTTAGGACGGGTTATAAATATGAAGTCGAAAGTGGGAATAACATATTACAAATGGCGTTGCCTTTCTTTGAGGGGGAAGAGGAACATTCGCATCAACAGTTTCTGCAACCTTCGGCTTTACGGCAGCAGCATGAAGACGACGCCTCCCAGCAACATTATTTGGCAAAGGAACAAGTGGCCCAGGAGAGCAACATTTCAGCTTACAAAAACACGGAGGAATTCTATGTTGTTTTTAATATTGTTAAAGAAGACAGCAACAATAGTGACGCAAATAAAGATCGTCCCGGTGCTCTATCTAAAGAGGGTGATGCAATAAAAGGTAAGGAGGCAGACGATTCCAATATTGGAAGCCCTTCCAGTTTGATGGAGGCAGTCCGGACTTCTGTCCGTAAATCTGTCCCTCAGTTTAATTTGGTGAACTCAATCTCGATTGGTGAGGGCGAGGCATCTATATCACATGCCAAACAGTCTGTTCATTATGAAATGGATGAAAACATTGTTCAGACAAACGAGTATGACGATCCTAACGTCCGTGGCCGAGTTTGCATTGAGAACATGGATGGAGAGATACCCGGTGAACTAACCTCTCACCCTATAAATAACAGTGCCTTGGTTTCAGAAACTGCGGACACTGTTGAGACTGTTGAAATGAACGACGGAACGGACACTTCAGGCATAATTTCTGACCTTACCAGTCTCACCGAGTCTGCAAACGTGGATGTAGCCGCCACCAGTACGTCTGCCAATGAGACCTTTTCTGGAACCATAATGATAAATAACCAAAGCATCATAGTGACCATTGAGAATGGGATTCTGACTCTGGCTGCGCCTCCAGAGGGTTACAGCCACAGGGATGACGGGATGGTCAGCTTGAAAGAGCACCTGGGCATGAAAGACCACGAGGATATTGTGCTTCTCAACTATGACAGTGGGACCAAATCCATTGGTAAGATCAGCAATGTGGCCATAACCTCTTCAGGCCACAACGAGGAGCCCAGAGCAGGCCTCTCCATGAGTGACTCTGAACTAGCCCTGGCTGACGACTGTTCGTTGTCAGAGTTGAGTGCCTCTTTGGACTCATGTCCTGTCATCAAGCAAGAGGGGGCAGCTCTTTGTGCCATAATTGAGGGGGACTTTTTGTCCCAATCCACCAAAGAGGCATCCACCGAGTGCAATGTTGACTTCCATCCCCTCAATTCAATGGGACTATCTAAGAAATGTGCCCTAGTGGCACTCCACTGCCCACAACAGGGCTGCCCTATCACTTTTGACACTCGTCAAAAGCTCAAAGTCCACCTGCTGAACCACACGGAGGATCAGCGTCCCTTCAAGTGCTCCTTCGAGGACTGTGGCTGGGCGTTCACTACCTCATACAAGCTCAAGCGCCACCTCCAGTCACACAACAAGGTCCGGCCACATAAGTGTGAGTTTGAGGGCTGTGGCCGCCACTTCACCACGGTCTACAACCTGAGGGCGCACGTCAAGACCCACGACCAAGAGAATGCCTTTGTGTGCGAGATCTGCAATGAGAGGTTTCGGAGCTCCACGCGGCTCACCAATCACCAGAGAGTCCACTTCGAACCCCAGAGGCCGTACAAGTGTGAATTCCCAGGTAAGACTGTGTAATTGTCACTATTTCGAAACACACATTTTTCAACTCCCCCCCCCCTCTCAAATTATCTGTAAAGAGGTCTATTTGTGATCTTCATTTGAAAGGCATGCTAATAAACTAGGGGGGGAAATATGATTTAACTAGTGTGTGTATACCTTCTAACCCTCTTGCCTACTTCTTCCTCTACTCCCTTGTCCTCTCTAGGCTGCGAAAAGACCTTCATCACCTTCAGCGCGCTTTTCTCTCACAACCGGACACACTTCCGTGAGACGGGCCAGTTCATCTGCACCTTTCCAGGCTGTGACAAGTGCTACGACAAGGCTTGCCGACTCAAGGTCCACATGAGAAGCCACACAGGTAGAAACTGTCCACAAGAATAAACACGATCGTCATTAATAATGAATCAGCTACTAAGGAATAACATTAATTTAAATTTGATGATATGAGTTATTAATAGGGGTATTATGCTGTATAAAGCCTATTCAGTTTGTGTATAAATTGTATGGTTATTTGTGTAGATTTAGTCATTTTAAACAATATTTCAACTCACTGTGAACATTATCTGGTCCCAGGGGAGAGGCCATTTGTCTGTGACTCAGACAATTGTGGCTGGACTTTCACCAGCATGTCAAAGTTACTAAGACACAAAAGGTAAGTGTGACCCTAAAACACACATTTTTGTGTACTTTTTCACTGTCTCTACATTCCCTGTTATTCAGTGTTTTTACTTGTTTGTAATTTTTGTCGTAGGAAAGTGTAATGTTGGAGTTCCAACCGAGCAAACTCCTGTGACCCTCCTGTCATTGATGTTACAGGAAGCACGACGATGACCGCCGCTTTACCTGCCCTGAGGACGGCTGCGGCAAGTCCTTCACCCGGGCAGAGCACCTGAAAGGCCATAGCATCACCCACCTGGGCACCAAACCTTTCGAGTGCCACTTTGAAGGTGGGGGCCAGGTCTTTCACTGCCCATTATGTGATCTGTTATGCCTTCCGTAGTTTATTGCGGTGACCCCATGTAAAAATAAATTTTGGGGACAACCACACAGCAGAATGAGTGTAATTGATTTTACTATATTTGTTACTTTCTAAAACTGCATCAGAGGCTTAACTAGCATCTGTGAATGTGTGTGTGTATTTTTTTCCCTGTGTGTTTGTGCATTCCCAGGCTGCAATGCCAAGTTCTCAGCCCGGAGCAGTCTATACATTCACTCCAAGAAGCACAAGCAGGATGCAGGCAGCCTGAGGGCTCGCTGCCCTGTGGCCAGCTGCGACAAGCATTTCTCTACCCGCAGCAGTCTAAAGTGCCACATGGTGAAACACCACCACCTCAGCCCCGGTACGCACACACACACACTAACCCTGACACCTAAGTGTGTTTTGCCTTTGATGCATTTATGTTCCTTGGGATTCCTACCTAGTCCTTTTCATTGCTACAATGTATTTCTGTATGACAATTACAGAGCTGGTGTTCCTTGTTGAACACAGCACAGAGTCTTACTCTGACACAAATCTTCCTGTCCTCCTATTATAGATGTGCTTAACCAGCTGGAAACCACGCCGACCCTGACCCCTAGCTGCGAGCTCATCAGCACCCCACCCACTACAGCGGTAGGGCCAAGCATTGTTGGGGTCGACCAGCTGGCCAATCTGGACCTCAGCTCCCTATTCTCTGGGGTACCCGGGGGTCCTGGAGCGACCGCTGCCGGTGTTGGAATTGGACTAACCGTGGGAGGCACGGGTGGAACAGGTTCATTTGCTATGGACCTCTCCCTTGTCAGCTCGGGGATCCTTACTATTGACCCGTCCTCAGTGAGCTCTACGCTAGGTACCAACGCCACACTCACGAAAGCTGTGGACCCGCTTATACTGACAGCCGGCACCGACATGGGAGTCCAACATGGGCTGGAGGGGGCTGTCGGCAGTGTCCTCCCCGCTCAAGCCACCCTTCACCTGGACGATGTCCAGACTGTCACCACAGAGGCACTGGGGACTCTTACTGCCCTGACCTTACAGGGTCCTGCCACTGTGGATCATGCCCTCACACACACACACCTTTCTGGCTCCTCAAGCACTGAGCCCGACGGGTCCCCCCCTGTGGCCGAGCTCCTGGCCCTGCCCTCCAAGGTGCTGGAGGCAGGTCTTGGGAGTGGTCGAGCAGGCATGGGGCCTCTGCTGGGATGCGTGGAGGTACTGGGACCCCAGGAGGGGAGGGCCAAGGTGCTGACCCAGTACGTCTTCCCAGGACACAGTGCCACCTTCAGCCCCCAGAAGGACCCGGAGTTCAGCGCCATGTCACCAAGCTCCTTCCTGGTAAGAGATGTATGAGCTGAAGAACACTCCATTCATCAATCTAATATATCTACTACACTTTGTATGTTATTTTTTAAGAAACTGCACTGTACAAAGTTTAAAATCGGACTCAGGATCCAAGTGTTTGCAATGTTCTGCAACATTTGGACTTGCGGCTAATAAATATATAAACGCTGATGTTCATCGCCATCTTGAGCTACACTAGCATGCTCTGCCAGTGGGCATTCCACTAGTTAAACATCTGGGGACTGCCACAACCACCACAATTCAGCTGCTGATTAAGTGTCAAACAAATTGTAAATGATGGTTGCTATTTGGAACTAAATACTGGCCCAAACCATCAATCTGTATTTATTTGCTGATTAATGGGATGTTTGATGGATGTATGCAATATTCACCTCAGACCTGATATGAGATTGTACAGTGCTGATAAACATGAGTTGATGACCTGAGAAATGGAAGTTTCAAATGTTTACAGCAAGTGTGTGCGGGTGTATTAACCTAATGTACTTTTTGTGTTTGTATCTTGAAGGAGAGTGGGGGTTCAGCGCGAACAGACTACAGAGCTATTCAACTAGCCAAGAAGAGAAAGCAAAGAAGTCCTGCTGCCTGCTCAGGTAACACAGCGTTCGACAGACACACATTTAATCAATCTATCAATAATATTTTTATAGAGCAAATTTTAATAATGTGTAAGAACCAGTGTTGGTACACGTTATGTATTATAACGCGTTCCATAATATTATTACCCTAAGTGAGTAGAGAAGTAATATAACATGTTTTTTTTTCATTGAGTAATATTATTACAGTTACTGATTTAAGTAACTTGCGTTAATTGTCCAAGTTACTGCATGAATTCAACAAAGGACTAAAATAGCCTTATAAATACAGATTGTTTTCTAAACGACACTTCCTGGGCGCTGTAGCCTACTGTTTGCCTGTGATTCACGCTGCAGGCAACAGCAATCGTGTTAAGTTTTTGGGGTGAAAATATTCAGTGTTTCGCTTTTATTAAAGATATAGAAAAAAACATTGAAGTGAACTGCAACATTTTTACAAAGTCAAACTCGCTACTATTAAAAGTAATAGTAAAAGTAATATATTACTTTGTACAGAAAGTAATAATGTAACGTAATCACACTACTCTTACTGAACAATAATAAGTAATAACTAATATATTACTTTTTTGAGTAACTTCCCCCAACACTGGTAAGAACACACATTTAGAAAGTATGCACAATAATACATGAGTATTATCAAAAGACACAAGTCTTTTGAACGAGATAATGGTAATGAAATTACTACTATTAGAATTTTTTGGGGGGGATGTTCCTGACAGGAAGTCCCGGACTGGGCCAGAGGAAGGGTAAAGGTGGGAAGGCTGGATGTGCCTCGTCATCATTTGCTCCCTGCAACGCCCGTTATAGCAACGGTGTCACAGTAGCCAATGGGGGACTGACGCTCTGCGACCCTGTCACGGGGACCCAGTATGTCCAGATCCAGCTCCTGCAGGTAAATAGTTTGCTCGCTTTAAACAGTATTTCAACTGACTGACTACATAAGAAAAGGTAACTAGTAAATAAGAGTGTTTCTTATATACTAGTATTATAATTAAACCGATACGCTGTTCTTATTGGTCCAGAGACATTCTCAAAAGTTAACAAATCCGTTTGTATATCTCCTGAAAGTTTGCAGAGGTAAACAAACGTTCGACAGACACGATTCGCCGTGTTTGATTTGGGATCTTCCCGCGTATTGTTGTAGTATATAAGAAACCAAATGTTTACTCTTCAACAGGTCAGTAAACGCTTTGTCGCCTCGATTTGTTAAAACGATTTGTTTGCTAACCAATCTCTGCCTAAAGAGGCATTTGCAGACCTGTCGAAGAGTAAACATTTGCAGTTTATCGACCCATTATCGGCCATTTAAACTCTCCAACATTCAGGACCGCATTCTCGGCCAAGACCGTTTCTTCTGTTCATATGTTAAAGGAGATTTGCTGCAGTAACAAAAGAAGGTAACTCACCAATATATAGGAACCTTATCTGCATATAATTACAGCCTCTTTCTTTGATATTATAATATAGAAACACACACTCAAACCATATGTGTAGTATGTCTTCAGGGTTTTTCCCCGCTCAAATTGAGGCGGATGTGGTAACATCCTGATCATATGCACACGTGCTCAAGCTAACACTTTTTACAAGTAGTAATTATTAAGCTAATATATTATGTTTAAATAAAATGGCAATTATCACATTGAAGCATATTTTACGCCTCTTAATTCTCTGCAGGAAGAGAATTAAACGGCCGATAATGGGTCCCCCATAGCTAACTGTCAAAATACAATCTTCCGCCAAATTACAATTTAGATTTTTAAGCCATGTTTTGATATAGGTGTGTATCCATACTGAAGTGCAATGCTATGACCTAACGCTTTTTATTTGTAGTATATCAACATTTACGTAAAATTCCTGATCCTCTTTCGGTCCTGTTATATGTTAGTACTTTTCAAACAACCAACCACCTCTTAAAATGGAGCAACAGAAAAGGGGCTTTTTGTGATTTGCACATTATTATTATAGGTAGTTTTCACTTTGAACTTGATCTAATTTGATCATGTTTCTCATTGGGGGCCACCATTTGTGTTTCTACATTTTCTTCTTCTTATTAGGTGAGTCTTTTGCGTCTTTGGCAAGGCACAACCTATATTCTCTCTCATATATATTATTTATTTATTACTACTTTCTCACCGTTACACATGAATTGTTGCACTACATAGACAATGTTGTGTGGGAGGTACTGTATTTATAACAATCACTACTAGAGTTCTCAGCTGCCATGGCTCCGTGTTTTTTTATGTCCCAGTCAATAGCATGTTGTCTGTCTACGGCAAGCAAGAAAATAATACAATGGCAGAAGGCAAAGCGAACCCAGAGCGCTTTGTGTTCTCAATAATAAGGTTAAGTATTACACAATGTGGACTTTAAGCGAACTGTACTCGGACTGAGTTCGTTTGGAGTGTTCACATACAGTGGTGTGAAAAGTTTTTGCCCCCTTCCAGATTTCTTATTTTTTTGTATGTTTGCTGAGCAAAAACAACATTAAGGCTTGTCTCATTTTTGCTGGAAAACATCTTGATTATCCCCAAGAATTTGGGGAGAATACTCTATGGAGTGATGAGTCAAAAGTTTAACTTTTTGGAAGGTGTGTGTGTCCCAATACATCTGGCACAAGAGAAACACTGCATTTCAGTAAAAGAACACCATACCAACTGTAAAATATGGTGGTGGTAGTGTGATGGTCTAGGGCTGTTGTGCTGCTTCAGGACCTGGGGCCTGTTCTCCTTACGTCGCTAACTCAGTTAGCTGGATTTGATTGTTGACGATTTGTCATTATCTTTGATTGTTCGGTTCTTCGAAGCTCATCCTGGACTTGCTGTCATAGCAACAGGTCCGTAAGCTTTAACCTGCTCGGGAATCAAGTCATCTTGGATGTGTCATTTGATCTTGGATGTAATAAGCGACGTACGGAGAACGGGCCCCAGGAAGACTTGCTGTGATAAATCGAACCATGAATTCTGCTGTCTACCAAAAAGTCCTGAAGGAGAATGTCCGGCCATCTGTTTGTGACCTCAAGCTGAAGCAAACTTGGGTTCTGCAGCAGGACAATGATCCAAAACACACCAGCAAGTCCACCTCTGAATGGCTGAAGAAAAACAAAATAAAGACTTTAGAGTGGCCTTTTCCAATGTGTCCGACTTACAAAATTCTGCAAAAATGAGTGGGCCAAAATTCCTCCACAGTGCTGTAAAAGAATCATTGCAAGTTATCGCAAACGTTTGATTGCGGTTGTTGCTGCTAAGAGTGGCCCAACCAGTTATTAGGTTGTAGGGGGCAATCACTGGAGTTGATGCGTCCTGTGAACTGGAAGGCGTGAGATATGTTGTCGTCCTCGGTCATGGCCTGACCGGAGCATACAGATACCCAAAGTAGATTTGGGATATTACTGGATATGTCAACCAGGGATTCACACCTATATCAAAAAGTTTAAAAGTAGTAGGTCTTAGTTGCAAGTTGGTAATTTTGATCGGTTGATGTTTGCAGCAGAATAAATCTAAATTAATTGATTGAGCATTTTGAGCAAAGACGTACAGCATCATGGAAGGGCACTGCATTTATTAACTTGTTCTAATCTGTGTTGTGTGTGCTTGTGACACAGGATGACCCTGCCAGTGATGGGGACCTGCCCTTCCAGTTGAGCTCTCAAGCCTCCAGCTCCCATTCCCAGCTCACTGTCGACCTGCCCGTCAACATCCTCCAGGTGAAACTGTCTTCCTAGTTCTCGCTGACTCTCATTTTAATGTTTAGGTTTCCTCTTACAAAGGCAGTCAGTCTGCAGTAATGACAGCTGTTTGATACCCAAATGTTGTTTGGGAAGTCAGGAAAAAACGATACCAAAAGACTTTTGACAAAAGCACTTTATATCCATTCTTCAGTTCATCCAGTCTTAAATATTGAGTCTAGAGTAGAGTACTTCCCTGTATTACAGTCGCAATTCAAAATTGACAGTCAGATAGATCAGTCTTGCAGGGTAGTAGGGCCATTTTACCTGAGACGTCCAACAAACAACATCTGATTATGAAATTATGGGCACCCCTGAATATTAAGTAAATAATTCAGAATACCAATTTTCTATAAACAGAATTTTTTAATGAAATATCCAAGTTACTGAACACAAACAAAAGGAAATGCTTGCATAATAGTGAAATTCTAAATGCAAACATAAAATGTACCCTGGACACAATTATTGGCACCCTTTTAATTAAATCAAATTAGTTCCTCAAACAAAATAAAAACAAGACTCACCCCTGCTTAATTGTTAGTGTTCACGTGACCTCAGTTACCCAATAAATTATGGTTTTACTGCATAAAAAAGGGGCTGTTTATTTCCAGTTGCTTATTCATAATGGTGAAGACAATAGAGCTGTATTATCCAAAAGCTTAAGAATTCCAAAGGCTACAAGTAGGCATGGGTTCCAGATTTTGACGGTAGGATAACCTTGAGAAAAAATACCACTGTTTCATGGCATGACGGTATTGCATTTACAGCTCTACAATATTTTTGTAGAACGCTATATTTTATTTTTCAGCAACCTATAACATTTTTGAACAGCTGTTAACATGTCAAGTTAAATAGTTCAAATCTTAGTTTATTTTTATTTTTTTACTAAAAAGAACAATACATAAATATAGCTGCAAGCAGCAATTAAGGGGCCAAGCAGAACAAAAGAGGGAAATTAAGTAGCTAAAGAAGCAAAGCAAAACTAATTAATTTATTAATTTCGTTTTTGGCCACACTTTGGTACTACCCAGAAACTTTTTGATTACCTTCATGGCATTGTGCAAAAGACATATACCGAGTTTTGTAATGATAAGCCAATGCGTTCAGTAAATATATCATTTTAGGACAAAATTCAAAATGGCTGACGTGGGAAAGTGTGGTATGCCACAAAGAATCGAGTTAAATCTTGTGATTTTTGGTCAAACTGTTCAGAAGTTATGATGCAAGAAATCCGATGTGCTGGCTAGATGTAGCAGCATTATATCTACAAAGCACCATGTTTCTTATTGTCTGTTTATTAACTCTGTAGCTATAACTCAGGACAACTATCAACTCTGCAGAAATCTGCTTCTCAGCGTGAGAAATGGTTGAAATGTGTGAGTCTCGCAGTGCTAAACTTAACTTGTTGCAAATGTTCATTTCAATACACCATTATCTTTAATTTTGCGAATAGTGACGGGTGGTGCTCCCGTAGATGGGATATCATATGCATTGCCTCCTCTTGCAACCACTCTTAAACACGTCTTACAAGTTGTATTTCCTTCATCCGTGGCCATTTTGGAGGGAATGGAGGGGCCATACTGCAGGGAAAGGTTCCAGGGGTGCACCTCCTACTCCTATTGTATACACTTGGTGGTGGTGACTGACTGCTTGCTCGCTCGCACCAACAGGAGGGTTACTTTCTCCGCTGTGTAAAACCTGAGGGATTCCTGCACTTTCGTCTTTGACAAGACATAAAAGTATACCTTGAAACCTAGCTGCAAGGCAATCACCAAAGATCTAGAAATCCCAGTTTCAACAGTTTGGAACGTTATCAAGAAGTTTCAATCATAAAACTGTTAAGACACTTCCAGGATGTGGCGCAAAGAAGAATAACTCAATGAGAGAAGTCTGCGAAGGTTGGTGCGGATTGTGGAAAAGACACCATGCAATCTACACAGAGCTTCAGGCTGACCTGGAGCAATCTGGAGTGGTGGTTTCAGCTCGTACCATATGCCGCACACACAAACTAAGTAGGGCTCCATGGGCGAAGACTAAGGAGGAAAACACTATTGAAAGAAAGGCACAAAAAGGCAATACTAATGTTTGCAAAAACGTTAAGAAATAAATCGAGGTGGGCATAGATTTTTTTTTAAATCTAGATTAATCTCACTGTAATCTTGGAATTAATCTAGATTAACACCGTTAACGCTGATCAGTGGTTCCCAAACTGGGGTGCGCGAGAGAATGTTTGTAATGGCGAGGGAAAAAAACATATATTTTTTACATATTTAACTGAGGTAAACTTCTCCGACGGCGTTTTAGGGCCGTTTTGTTGTTTGTTTGTTGTCCTCTGATTGTTTAAACATATTTAAATCTGTAGGCTATAGTTTATAAATAGTCTCGGTAAATCGGATCATTGTATGTGGAATGTTAAGTTTAGTTTTCAACAGCGATCGGTATTCATTGATATAATGTCAATAGACTATAATATTTGTTTAATAAAAATAGGTAACGTACTAGACTTTATATTCTGTTATGTGCTGTGATGTGGAGCATGATGCTAATTGTTTACGTTTTGTGTTGTTTCAGCACCACTCTCATTTCACTGTCATGTAAACTCCGCTAGCAATAAATCAGCAAAAAGAAAGCCGTTTGAAGAGTTGTGTTCTGACAGACACACCGGTAGCGAACACAACGCACAAACCAGCTGCACATACACATCTTAGTTCCTCACCTACACTTGTATTGAAAAGTATAATTTGATCAGGCATCCATTACTGCAGGCTTGGTAAGTGGTGTCGTGCAATTCGGTTAGGTATACATCCACGCTAAAATATCAAGGTGAAAGTCATCATAGCTTGCGTAGTATAGACCCAGCTCCCAACCCAACTTTGAAAATAGATTAACGGCAATGTTTTTTTTATCGCCCGATAAGGGTCTCACGTTAACGTCGATAACGTTCCACCACTAATTATTTCACAATTTTGAAAGTATTTCGTAATTTTTGCTTTTGTTCATTAACCTTGGGACATCATATTAAAATATTCTGATTACACAAAATTGGTTAATTTGCATTTATTACTTATGATATTCTGAATTCTGTACTTAAAATTCAGGGGCGCCAATAATTTTGACCAGGAGTGTAGTAAACTTAGAAAGTGCTACACAATTCTAGTGCAATGGGTCATGGGTTTTCATAAATTGTCAGTTTTACGATCATGTTTAATCTGGTCGTGTCCATCAAAAATCCATCCTTTGTCTTCACACAGGAGCCCCCGGCCATGACCGAGGATGACAACGGCTCAGATAACTCCCAGTTTACAGGAAGTACCATTAACCTGCAGGACTTGGAGTGACCAACTGCATGCCCAACACTAAAGGGTCAGAAGTCACTAAACAGGAAGGAGGAAGCATGACAGGACCTGAACCTGAGACATTCCCTCTGCTCAACCCACACAGGATAGAGCTCCTGTGTTGGGATGTTGGATCATCTCTAACCACAAGGTTTCTTAAGCCTTGCTGCATCTTTAATGCTTCAGAATACTATTTCCTTTTAAAATCTGGGGTTGAGATGACCTTGAAGCCCAGAGCCAATTGCACCTTGGGATGAACTGAGAGAAACATTCCACGTTTAAGTTTTTTGTGAAATATGTAAAGCAATCATGACTGAAAAGCACTCTCCCTTTTTATTAAGAGGGACAAAAACTTTGCATTGCAAAAACCCAGACATCTTCAGATTTATTTTCAACTGGTGCCACAAAGTCACTGTGCTTGGCACCCTGTCGGAGCATCTACAATGCCTTATGGACACGCTATGCCGTACCCCTTGCCACAACTGTTGACAAACTGCTTGGTGTCGACTAGGAATTTTGTTTAACTTTTTTTGTGTCCAAAGTATTTTGTCTTACGATGAGCTAGACAGTAGCGTTTTATGTTGATAACATGCATCGCTATCTTGTTTAGATTTGTAGTAGTTACATGTGTCAGGACTGTATTACCTGAGACATTCCCTATTCCCTATTTATTCGCTTTGTTTACAAAATAGCAGTGACATAAAAGTTAAAAATAAAGGATTGAAATAAATATTTGTCCACACCTTTTTAATGATCTAAAAAGTTTTTTTTTCATTCATAGACAGATGGATAAATGTTTACTTCATTGATTAAAAACACATAAGTTGACGTTTTTTGTTTGCATTGTTTAAAATATAGACTATTAACCAAATACAAAAACCGTGTTTAAAAATGTTAAGATGGAGAAAGTCATGTGGCTTTAGGTACAAAGGTTTTGGTCAATCATAGTTTTTTCCAATAGTATTGGTAAAAAACTATTTTTTTAACTCTTTATGATCATTCTATTGGGGTGATTTAGATAAAGACGTTTTATCAGCCTAAAGATTTGAAATCACAAACTACCATATAATGAAAACATATGTAGGTTTGTATCTTATAATTTATCATTGTATAATTTATGAAATGTATTATTTATTTAAGCGTTTTTTTTTACCAACGTACATTTTCTGACTAATAGTTGTTAATAAAATTAAATATGGCATCATACCAGAAAGTCCTTGGTAAGTTATTGTTTTCTCTTGAGGTTCCAGGAATGTCTGGTTAAGCAAATGTATGACAAGCGCATGGGCTATGAAGGTCCAGTAATAATAAAACTGCCAAGTGATACATGAAGTACAACTTCAAAACATTTCCCGAACATCATACAATGTCACCGTGGCCAGGGATGTCCGTTTATTTTATCCTTATAACCCAAATACATCAGAAACAAATAATGGGTTAAATAAGTCTGGTCAGTATCAGCAAAGGGTTATGTTTTGATAGGGTATGGGCCCTTAAGTGAAGAAGTATAGGTGCTCCTCCATCTCCTTGTCAGTCAACGGGTTCTCTTGTCTTTTTTTTTGCTTGTGGACAGGGGGCTTCGATCTAGTCATCAGTTTCTTTCCGGTCTTAAAGAAAACAACATTGTTTTCACAAAATCAATTGACGATTCTAAAATTCAGGCTGCTTAATCTATTTCATACAATACATTAATTGTTTTACTTAAATATATATAATTATAAGTAGGCTAGTTTGTAACAGTAAACGGCCTGATGGAAGATGTATTATCTCACCGCCTTTTTTATGTCGGCCTGGGCTCTCTCCAGAGCCCTCTTCAACCTCTCCTCCTGGTGTTGCTTCTGCTCACGAATCTTCTCATCACGCAACCTGGAGAGCCAGAGGAAAGGAAAGATGGATCCATTTAGTTAACAATTCCAAACTGGAACAATAACCTCACCCATCATTTACTGTACTACACAGTCTATCCATCTAACTGCACTCACTCTATCAACCACAAGAAATACACTCAAGTTCCAGATTAGGGCTGAACGATTAATTGCATTTGAGACTTATATTGCGATTTTACTTTGGTCACGTGACACGCGAGAGTAATACAGTTTGCAGACGAAGGGTCAACTTTGCACGCTACACTTTACCTTGACCTGTACATGGCCTCAGGCTCGACAGAACCTGACACACTTTGCCAATTTTTCCTTTAAAAAAGATGCTGCGCAGTGTCAATAATTGTGCAAAACATGCCCGGCTAATGTTGCCACCTCACGGGGCAATATCACCAACCTAATTCGGCCCTAAAAAACACTACAAAGCCATGTATGATGCATATTACAAATGCTGAACACCAGACAGTGCGTTTACATGATGGTATTAATTCGAATCTAGCTTAATTCGGATAATGCAATTTTTGGGGGCAACTGGATTATCCGAATATACATGGCAGTGAATAAATCGAATTATTGGCCGAAAGCATGTCATATCCCAGTCCGATACGTGGCGCTGTTTTCATTACAACTAGTGGTGATACAGCAATTTCCGCTTGACCTCTTCACCACTACCAACAACAACAACCATAGATATATATATAAAGGCCTTTACATATATTTATGACAACAACATCAACATTTCGAGAAAGATGTCAAGGTGACGCTAAGTCCCTCTACATTTCGTGCATGATGACAATAGGAGTAGCCTACTGCGAATGCAAACGGCGCTATTGGCTAGATTGATAAAGGAGAGAAGTCGCCGCCGAAGGAACATGGATACTTTAATTCAAACCACCAATATGTGGTTGCACTTTGCCACAGTACCGCAAAGGTCTCGACGAACAGTCTTGATGAAGAGCAGACAGTCTTCTGGGTTGTCCATCGCGTTGTTTGTTTGTTTCTACTGGGCCAGCTCCTGGCAGCATAGAGTTAATATTACTAGAGAGAGACAAAATTGTCTTCCAAGATGGCGTCCCCATTCATTTCTATGAAAAGTAATCAGTGGCGCAGTGAGGCAAGCGAGAGCGCGAAACTGGACAGCGCCATCTTTCCACTTCCGCCTCCTCCGGTTTAGCTTTAAACAGGGGCTCACTTTTTCCCCAGCTCCGAGCTGGCTCCGAGACTCGTGCACAATTGCAACTAGCTGTATACGTCATACTTTGCGACAACTAGTCGCAAGCTTGTGAGCTGGAGCTAAGGCATTGCAGAAAACTGTCAGAATGTGGTACAAGTCCGATCAAACAACCATAACAATATTGTGGTTATCAGACATGATTTATTCATCTTCGTCTTTGCTCCAGAATAACATGTTATCTACAATGACGCCGTAACATGCCACGATATTATAACTAATTATATTAGGCTATAATTAGCTTACTTTGTCATGCAATGAGAATAATCGCGTTCATTAGCCTACAAAATGGTGAAATATGCTTTAAAATAACGGAAATAAACTCTACAAACAACCGTCATGTATATGTGCAAGCATTTGTAAAACGTGCTACAATTAAGGCAGGCAATTTTAGATTACCAAGTCCTTTCTCCTTGTTCTCATTCAGCTCAGGTAAATCAGCGACTTGCTGATGTTCCCTTTTGTGCTCGTCCCCTGTTAGTATCCGCGAACACGTTTCGAGGCAACTTTTCTTGATGTAAGCAAATAAATCGGGTGCTAGTTTACCCATTTCGGATTGGTTTCAAACATAGCAAAAATCAGGAAAAATTAGTCTATGAAAAAGCTAGTAGTGTGAGCCAGGTTCGAGAATCGAACAAAAATGTATGGGGAGATACTTTAGTAAATGTTGACTGGAGTTAATAGAATAAAAACGACCGGAAGAGGCGGAAGCCAGATCGAAAATGCAATACCACCTACATCCACCGGGGCTTTTGCCTCAAGCCAAGGGGCGAGGGGTGCGGGCTTGCCTGGCAGCGACAACCTTTTTCGACTTCCGTGTCACGACCTGTGAGGGTGGGCGGCGGGATCTCAAGCATGCGCAAAGACGTTGAGTCCAGTGAGTCCATAGTCTGATTCACCGTTTACAAGCATGCGATATTCGAATTATCAATCGACACGGACCTTGGGGTGTCGATCGGATCTTAGTCGGACCGCAATTATTCGAATTAAGGTGTTTACAAGAAAGGGACCATTCTATTTCAGTCCGAATAAGCCAGTAATTCGAATCCATGTAACCGCAGTGCGTGTGTCAAATTTGACACAGATCTGTCAAATTTGACACAAATTTGACAGGATCACTGATCGAAATGTTTCAAAGCTCGTATTCATGTAGAAAATTACTCAAGCAGTAACAGCGTTCATCACGAAAGATATGATGCCCTCGATGATACACATACAGCAGGATCACTATGGCTGTTCATGCCATACTGTTTCTGTTAGGCTACTAGTAGTCAGCTCAGGTGACTGGATTAGAAAAGTGTTTCTTTTTCTTTTAAGGATTTAACCTTTAGATGCGTGAGTTCTAAATATTTCTGACAGTCCCCAGACTCCCCACAGCGCAAGTTATTTTTCAGAAACGGTAGCTAGCTAGCTTTAGTTAAGAAAGTGCAACGCACTTATTAGCCTACGTTTAGCTTTGATTTACCAAAATATTTTTGAAGAGGTACAGGCGGTATGTTCTCCTTAATTTTTCTGAACTTTGTGTGTTATGTTGCTGACTGGAGATCAGTAGTATATATCTATATTTATTTATAATAAATCATATAATAATCGCATATAAAATCGCAATTGCAATATTAGTCAAATTAATCGGGAATACAATGGTACATAGGAAAGATTTGCTGGACATGATGTTAGTTTCCTTCCTTCCTTTTAGATAAAAGCCTCTGCTAAATGTATACATGTAAATGTAATCTCCATTATCTTTTTTCTCAAAATCGTTCAGCCCTATTCCAGATAGTAATAGGGCTTGAGTCCTTTGACTACCTGCTATGGAAATAAACAGGTCCCATTCGGATCTGTCTCTCTACTACCCCAAAATGAACTAGGCCTAAACCCTTAAATAGCTAAATGTAACGGGGCTCGAGTCCTTCAACCGGCTACTACGAACAAATAAGCAGGAAGGGCTCCAGTACCTGAGCCTCCTCTCCTTATCCTTGGCCCGCTCGGCCAGCAGCAGCCGGTCTCTGGGGATCATCTCAGCATTCTCCAGCAGTTCGCCCAGGCGGCCCTCAATGGCTGTCAGCATCTGCGGCGTGCTCAGGTTGCCCTCGCTGTCGCCCACGCAGCTTCGGTACACCTCTTCCACCTTTCTGCCCAGGGTGTCCAACAATCCCTCCTGCAGAGTAAAGAGATGGGGCATGAGAGAAACATAAATAAATGATTCAATCATTTCAAAGTTTCCTTAAAAAAAAATCTCAATGTGGGCCTGAATATAGAGCAACATAAAACAAATAGAAGAAAATAAACAATATAGGCCTACATAAAAGCATCAACAATGGTACATTATGGATCAGCTACAACATTGCCACTGAAAGGTGAAGTGAATAACGCTTATTATCTTGTTATCATGGCACATGTCAGTTTGTGGGATATATTAGGCATAAAAGTGAAAATGTTATCCTCAAAGTTGCTGTGTTAGAAGCAGGAAAAATGGGCAAGCGGAAGGATTTGAGCGACTTTGACAAGTGCCAAATTGTGATGCTAGACGACTGCGTCATCTCCAAAACTGCAGCTCTTGTGGAGTGTTACCGGTCTGCAGTGGTCAGTCCCAAAAGTAGTCCAAGGAAGGAAAAGCGGTGAACCGGCGACAGGGTCATGGCTAGACTAAATGATAGACATGGCTAGACACGTGGGGAAGGGAAGGCTGGCCGGGGTGGTCTAATCCAACAGATGAGCTACTAAAGCTCAAACTGCTGAAAAGGTTAACGTTGTTCTGATTGAAAGGTGCACACAGTGCATCGTAGTCTGTTGCGTATGGTGCTGCGTAGCCGCAGAGCAGTCAGGGTGCCCATGCTGACTCCTGTCCATTGCCGAAAGCACCTACAATGGGCACGTGAGCATCAGAACTGGAACACGGAGCAATGAAAGAAGGTGGCTTGGTCTGATAAATCACATTTCTTTTACATCACATGGATGGCCAGGTGCGTGTGCGTCATCGCACCAGGATGCACTATGGGAAGGAGGCAAGCTGGAGGAGGCAGTATGATGCCTTGGGCAATGTTCTGCTGGGAAACCCTGGGTCCTGCCATTTATGTGGATGTTATATTTGACACGTACCACCTACCTAAGCATTAGTTCAGGAATTAAATTATCTATAATTATAGATAATTTAGTACTTACTCCTTACTCTCAAAGAGAATGAATTCATATTCTCATTTCTTTCCACACAATTATGATAAAGCAAAAACTGTCTGTAGAATGTTTTTAAAATGATATTATTATAAAAACAGAAATACTACATTTTATGTGAATTCTTCATGTGTTGTTACAGTAAGAGTTAACAGGATTGAAACAATTTATAATTGCACTGTGTACACAACAGATATGGCTAATTAGAAATGGAATGGTTTGAAGCTGGCAGTGTAGATTCCTCCAAGAATCCTTTGGATCTTACCTGGTCGTCAGACTTGTAGTTGCCATAGTTGAAAAGACGGGACCTCAACTCCAACTCGGTGGCCCTTTCTCTCTCCCTCTGGATGGTGTGGTTCATGATATCTATCTGCTGAGTCAGCTGCTCTGTCTCATGCAGCCTGAGGAAGAGAGAAATCAAGTTGTAAAAGTTAGGGGAGAAGAAGAGAATGTGGGTTGAGGGAAATGGAAATGGATTGGGTGGAGGTGTGGGAGGAACTTGGACACATTTGTAAGAGAAAGGGAGAAAAGAACAAAAGAAGGATAAAAGGACTTTGGGATGTTTAAGATTGTGTTCACACTTGTCAAGTTTGGTATAATTAAAATTCTGGTGCGATTGCTTAGTGCGGTTCATGTGAACAAGTGTGAACGTTGTCATCTGAACCCTGGTGCGCACCAAACAAGCTTGGCTTTGATATGTGAACGCAACACAGACCGAAGACGTCTAAACGGACCAATAGTAGGATGTCACGTCACAAGATGCAACCCATTAAAGCTTTAACAAAAAGAGGAGGGCTCATGTAGAGCAACAAGGAGGTAAGTCATTCAACAACCATATTTCAAGTATAATCGAAAGTCTTCAAAATGTTCAGTGATAGGTTTCAAAAGCAGTCCAATCAGGTTGCAACCTTATCCTTATGCCTTTTGTTTAGGTTGAAACAAAACCTGAAATGTTGTGTAAAGACAACACATTACGACAGAAATTGACATCTAAACACATCCTTTTTGAATGTCTTTGTGGAGTTTGTGACCTGTTTCGTGTTGTTTTGTGTTTTTTGCCTTTATACTTGCCAATTAACAGAAGCGATGAGGGGAAACTACTTAAGACTGCAAGGAGGAGAGGTTAATCAACAACGTGGACTTCAGACAGCAACCCACCCCACATTGTGTTTGCAGGGGCTGTGTGTTCCAGTCTCCAATGTGATGTGTGGTGTTGGCCTAACTCTACAAGTCTGTTGTGTCCGAAAGATTGGGTTTTGAACTAGCCATCGTTGTGTAGAGCCGACCTGGGAGACATGTCTGCCGTGATCGACTTCAGGTTGTAATTCAGGCAACAGAAGACTGGTTATTGGATTGTTAAAAAAACAAACACTGGTTGGGTTAATTCTATTCTTAATTCCCCTTTTCTTTTCTTAGTTTTTCCTTAATGGGACAGCCTCATTGGGTGTGCACGACTTCGTCGGCACATCCTTTGTAATCTCACATATATATTTATTATTATTATTATTATTTTTGCCCCCCTACTCCTCGGTCAATATTTGGACTACATAGAAAACGTCGACGTCCAAAGTTTCGTCTTGGTCCCGATTGAGTTGCTATTACTTTTATGTACGTTCCGTTGCACAGTTTAGGACCATACAACGTTTTTGTGGCATAAAGTTGATTTTGTCGGCAAAGGGTAGACTACTCAGTTATAATAGCCTACGTCACAGCGTCGGCACATGTTAGCAACGACGCATTAGATACGACGTGCATAGAAGACTGTTGCACAGCAGCAAGGATCGTATCGTGCCCCCCCCTAGCATCCGTCAATATTTTGATTACTTAGAAAACGTCATGTCAAAAGTTGGTAGCCATTGAGTTGCTTGTCTTTTTATTTACCTGGCTAACTTGCTAGCCACAGTCACTGACGCTACTAACGTCACGAAACACGCGTGACTACCTCTAGCCTAACATTAGTTTAGCAGCTTGTTAACTTCTGGGAGATAGCTATAGGCTAACTATAGCTTTAACGATACTGCAAGGCAGCTGCAGAAACGCCACAAGCAAAGAGTTTCTGATATGAAACACAATTGTTAAGTGTAATGTACAATATAAGCTAATATTATTGAGGAACTACATCGACTTTCGGAAACGGTAGTCTACTATTTCACTGAAGCATTAGCATCATGACATTAGCCTATGTTGCCCGGGCAACACATACTACAGCGGTCTAGGCTGCATCTGTTTTCAATCGTTAAAATAAACATTACTCACAAATACATTTTCGTTGTAGACCTACGATTTATTATGACATTAGATTACAAGTAAACGATTTGTTGGTGAAATAATCATTACCTGTGATTTCAAACCAGTACTGCAACGCTGTAGCCTACGCGAGACACTGTGTAGCTAACAAAAACATCCACAGCTGTTTACAGTAGGAAGTCAAACGGCGACAGAACATGTTCGGCACTCCCTTAAATTAAAAGTATTTCAATAGGTGAAACTGTCTGACTACTAACCCGAACTTCATTGACACAGCCTAAACTTGTCAATCTGTTCATGAAAGCAATCTTTAATTTCAGCCTAAACCGTACAACGGAAAGTTCAACCAACGATCGCCACCAAGACGAACACTGTAGTATACAATTTACCGGGGCAGCTTCTCCACAAAGGGCTATATCGCATTTTGCGTTGTTACTGACAATGATCGCTATTGAGCTTTTTATGCATGAGCGATTTTCCACTAAATAAATGTCAAGCGTATTTACGTTTTTGCGGGCATGTCATAAGTTAGCAGACATAGAGCTACTGTTTGAATCGCGATTCCATCAGAAATATTTCCAGTGATAACGTTGTTACAGTAGCTTCTTTCCAAGGGTGTTCTTAATGAATTATTATGCAATAGACTATGAGTAGGCTAAATGCTTGAAAATATGCAGGCACACCCTCACAATTTCCCCAGAAATTGTATGCTCTCTAGTTTTGTTTGGTTTTGGTTCTTTGCATAGGGGGCAAGGGGATAGTAGGTAGGCTGCCCATGGGCATGCACCCCATCACGTAGCATGCCTTTTGTTAAGGTTATAAATGGGTGCCACCCCATGCACTTAAATTATATAGATTTGGTTAGGCAGTTTAGTTTCTTTGGCACATAATTCCCTTGTTCCCCAGTGGTGCTATTGTTGACACAATTGCCACATTGTTTCACTCGTTGTGTCGCAGTGCACCCCTTTCCCACCACCAAACACGGTATACATCGTTCAGGCTTTTCTCTCCCTCCCTAACAGTAGCCGTGTTCGGCATCAGCTGCGGCATAAAACGACCGGCGAGAGTTGCCCCTTGCAGTCGGGGAGGAGTTTAAAACATCTCTGTAAAGTCCTGCTTCTCGTGGTTTGCTGCGTTGATGTCAGTCAAGGCCGATCAAGCGCTGTTCGCTTACTTTATCGCTGACGAACTGCAATATAATTGTTTTCGCATTAGAACTTGCATGAAAATTCCAGTGCACTGAAATCTCTCATTTCATGTAGTGGGCTGTTAAACTGCAGATTGATAATACAACCAGAACTCAACTAAACTTTCCGTTAATGAAGAGGCTAAAACACTTTTTTCAACAATAGTATGCTATTGCAGTCTGTCAATAAGGGCAAATATTTAATTCAATTGTACTGTTTGGTCCAGATTTAAGCATTGGCAAACTGAAAGTGTCAGAATACATACAGAAAACACACGTCAAAGTTGTCGTGTGTGAGTCTGGCCAATCATGAAATAGCTGTGTCGTCATTAGAACCCGTGCAGTTGCTCTTGAAAAAATACGCTGGCAGTTCTCGAAGCATTCACTGCTTCAAGTCATCCAGCTGCTGTCGGCGCTACATGAAGTCGAACAAACCTGGAGACACGCCAACGTAATGTTCACAACAAAAGGTACGGGGCTTAAAAGCTAAATGGGGGTGAGCAAATGTAAAAAGAGCCCCCTGGACTAATTCCTACCAGGACATGTATAATTCCACCTCCAAACCCAGCCCCTTGACCCCCTTACATCTTTTTCTGGGTCAAGTCCATGGTGTAGTGAATATCCTCCAGGGCCTCCTCGGTCTCGCGGGAATTCTGGATCAGAGACAGGTTCTGCTCCTCCAGCTCAGTCAGCAGGTCCAGGAGTTGCTGGGGGTCTGTGTAGTAAAGCTCAGGCTGCGCCTGTAGGGAGTGACAAAACACAGTGTGGAAAACCAATGTTATATACAGTGAGTAAGAGAGCATGGCTGTTATCAAATAAATTTCTGAATACAGTATCCTATTTTTTTGGTGGGTTGGTTTTCTGATTATTAGTCTTTAATTAAATGTCCTGTTTACTTAGGGATTTGATATTAGCCAAACAAAACCATGCCTACCAATTTCTCAAGTCATTGTTGCTACTAAACAATATTTTCATTGAGACTGAATTTCAATTTCACAATATATTTTCTTTCAAATTTGTACTTTCCGTTTGTGGTTTAACTCGTCAGACAGTGAGTCAGTAAAAATTCACATCACCAATTAATAAAATCTGACTCCATGGAATCTTACTAACCCTGACCCTCATGCAGAGAAATGTAAACTTTGAAAATGTTGTGTAAAACTGACCTCGTACGCAGAGCCTTCTGAGTCTTGTTCTGACACAGTGCTGCTGAAATGGACACAACAAGTAAAGAACTTAAACCAAAATTCTATAGATATTGTAACCAGGGCCACCGGGAAGGGTGTGGCCTATGAAGACCCACCAAAAATATGACATTTCATAAGCTTAACCGTACAGAACATTTGCATCAGAATAATTATTATAGTCTGATTGGCTAAGCGACAAACCATATTCCTTGAGAGTGGTGGCTTTACTTGTCTATCATACGCAGCGTGCATGGTTTTGTTGCCTATAGAATCTCTGCCCTGAGATCCCGTGGAGAACAAACAAAGTGGCTGTGTTGCTTATGTTTACACTATATGGGGTGCCTGCAGCCCTGGAGCAGCGACAGTTATACAGCCCTGACAGTGTTACAGCCTTGCCCTGACAGTGTTACAGCCTTGCCCTGACAGTGTTACAGCCTTGCCCTGACAGTGTTACAGCCTTGCCCTGACAGTGTTTCAGCCTTTCCTTGACAGTGTTACAGCCTTGCCCTGACAGTGTTACAGCCTTGCCCTGACAGTGTTACAGCCTTGCCCTGACAGTGTTACAGCCTTGCCCTGACCGTGTTACAGCCTTGCCCTGACAGTTTTATGCCCCTGCTGTTCCTATAGGGGAGGAGTATATACGGTGAAATAATATTAACTACTTACTAACCGAGAGTGAGGTCATGCCGGGAAATATCAAACTGAGACTTGAACGTATTGACCGAGCGATAGCGAGGTTGATACGGCAAAGGCGAGGTTTGATATTTCCCGGCATGACCGAACGGTCGAGGTTAGTAAGTTGTTTATTATATGGCATTTTTAGCTCTTTTCATTTTGTAAATTGTAGGCTAATTGTAGCTAGCTAGGCTAGCTCTCAAGTCTTCTCACGGTGTGTTTCAGGTGTTGTCTAGCAACCAATTACTTTTGATAGAAAGCGGACAGTACGGTTCTGCTCAAATGGCTTTAATTCCAACACAAATAACGATTCTTTTAGAAAGTTAACAATGTCTTCGTCGCTGTTGATGTCTTCAGTATCGTCTGGATAGTAAAACTCAGTTGACTTCGATATCGCTAATTTTGAAGATGACGTCAGAGGAGGGCAATAACAATACTTATTGGACCGCTGGTCAATACGGGTTTGGCATGACTACCCATTAGCCAATCAGAAGGCTCGTACTGTCGTTGCCATATAATAATAAGGCTTAATATTTTTTTTACCTTTATAACATACACATTATTACCAATAACGTCAATAGTTCATTTTATAGGCTACAACCTTCGCCAAGTAGCTTAAACAAAGCCTAAAAATAGGCTTCTGTTTGCATCTTTCATTGCAGTTTCTTGTATACTAGTATTATAATTGGACAAATACGCTGTTCTTATTGGTCCAGAGACATTCTCAAAAGTTAACAAATCTGTTTGTATACCTCCTGAAAGTTTGCAGAGGTAAACAAACTATTTTCGCAGTGGTGGTAAATCACAACTTAAAACATGTTTTCATGAAAATATTAAGATTGATACATGGAAATTAAAAAAAGATATCTGCTATTGAAATCAGTGTGGACAGATGCACTCAGTCTCTATCACAACTCAAGTGGTCATATCACAGCTATGATGATAATAAACATAGGCCAACCAAGTTTGACAGTGAGACCACAAAAAAAGGCTTAACATCAGTGGACCAGAAGTAGTAGTGTGCAGTATTGAAGCATGTCAAGCCTACTTCCTTTTATAAGTGTACTTCTTATTACGTGGGGGGTATCTGTAGCTACCTCCGACATTCAAATCGACTCTCCGCCAAGACACCCACCCTTCTCTGATTGGCCGTGAACCTAAAAAAACAAACGATCAAACCAACAATGGCAACGAGTATTACCCAATCAGGGGCAGAATGGGACGAGTCTTCTCAGAATTCGGGTGGGATGATTTGCATGAAAATGCAACTCAGAAAATATGGGACAAACCCTGTCCCGTATTGGTTCCAAACGGGACGCGCTATTGCGCCTGCTAGATAACCATCTTTTGACAAGTTAAAAGGAATTGACATCGACCCGTAGCTAACTGCTTCTCCGAATAACACAACAGAGAACAATAACTTTTGCAGATTATTTAACATACTCGTGTCCCTCCTAATCTCTGGTCGGTCTGCTATGCTGGCTCACACCTACGTACGCCCATACGTAACTGTACAGCCTCCGCCTATAGGACGCATCAGGAACAGCAGTATCTTAAAACTGTCAGGGCAGGGCCGTAAAACTTTCAGTGCTCCAGGGCTGCAGGCTCCCCCTTCTCCTCTGGTCGGCAACACAGCGGCTCGAACCAACTGTACAACAGTAGATTTACGAATATTATGTTTGTTTTTTACAACACCTTGCCTTATTATGTTTTAACTGACCTTTTGTTGCAGCTGACAGTAATATATTATGTTCAGGCATAGAGGAGACTAGTTAACTAGCCAGCAAACCTTTTTGGCTCACTTACAATTTTCTCCCCACCAGTTTCAGACCCATGGTGCCAACTCTGATTGTAACTCAAACATATGTTCCCTTCATAAAAGTACAGAAGTTCTCACACTTTGTCACTGGGACTTGTAGACTTCCTGTTCTGTCTGGAGAAAGCCTTAGGGTCTTTCAGCTGGGAAAGGTCTCTGCTGGTGAACGACCCCTTGCTCACAATGTCTGGAAGTGTGAGACAGATTCAATTTAAGAGAGAGGGAAATGGATAGGGAGAGAGGGCTTGATTATTATGGAATACACAACATGCAGACAAAACTGGAGACAGTGAAACATACCCATCCCAACTCAAAACTAAATAATTGAAGACAGAGCTAAATTACATACTACGGCCAGTCTTCTTTTCTTTCTCCTTTTCGCTTGCTTTCTCCTTGTCCTTGCTCTTGGTGGTGGACTGGATCTTGGTAGACTTGGCCTTGGTCCTCTGGGTCTCTTGCCATTCTGGAGGTGAGAGCTTAAAGAGGAAGTCCTTATAAAGAGTGTACTCCTTCAGAATGTCTTCAAATTTGGAAATGTCACTGCAAGATCATCATACACAGAGACATATTTATTTGGACACATCCTCATCCATTTACGAAACTAGATAACTACATAGACATTGAGGAAAATACTAAAAATGTTCAGTATTTTGAGGCCATGGATGTTATGCATGGAGTCATCATGGCTACTCATGTTACTTACCTCTTAATGGCCACCATTTTAGTAGTGATTCTCTTGATTTCAGCAATCCTTTCCAGTTTGGCCTTAGTCTCTTGCTCAGCTCTATTAGAATGCCGAAATTCATTGATAAAGTTAATCATCAATTGATAGAGGGTATTTAAAATTTCTGTTGATTACTTTGTCATGGAATAATTTTCAGGTTGTTTCTGTATCTATGGAAATTGTTGTAATTGATGTAATTAAGTGTTCTGGAAATATCTACAGTCGACATTCTGCCATATGCGTTTACATTTTGATGGCTTCCACAGAGTTCTTGTCATTCTCTTTAAGGAACTCATCAAACATGACAGCGTCGTTCCCAAGGAGCGTCTCAGCTTGCATCAGCTTCCTCTCCTCCTCAGCCGCCACCCTCTCCAGCTGTGCAATCTCCCCGTATTTCACTGCCAGAGAGTACTGAGAGGCAGTGAGGATGTGGAAAGTAGAAGTGAGGAGATGAGAGTTAAATAATAAAAATATTGAGTTAGGGAGACAAAAGGAATGGATACGGAGAACGTTAAAAAAGACAAAGAGACAGGAAAGAAGAGGCAAGAGTCAAGGCCAGCAACAAGTAACCTGACTTGCCAGATGGTTTGTTACAAATATCTGTCACAGAGTGGGATGGGTGCAGGGGAACACTGCTGAAAAAGGAGAGTAAGAAGGAGGGAGAGAGGTTTGAGGAGTTGACACATGGCATTTCGGTCTACCTTTTCCTTTTGCGTTTTTTCCCCCTTTGTAAGTCATCCAATAGACAGGAGCAACGAAACTATCAACAAGACTACCAAAGAGGGCTCAACAATAAGCCAATGGTAGACTGGAGCAATACGTTTCTTACTGAAAGGGAGACATCCTCTGCCAGTGGGGCTGCAGATTGCACACATTTTATGTTGTGCAATCTGTGCTGTACTACACTACACAACCCTAAAATACCTTTGTTGTGCCCTTTTTTTTTAAACTTGAGAGCTTGGCAAGAGGAATTCTCGAGTGTAAGAGAGAGAGCAAATCCAGCTTTCCAGCAAGTTTAAGCAACAGGTGTAAAAACAACAGCCAAAATGGCTAGTGGTTGGTGTACTGTGGGGCTAAATTATAGTCAAGCATGTATATCTCTTGTAGCGTCCCCAGAGAGAATAAGCTTATCCAGTTCCCCCAGGACCAGTAACAGAGGTCCAAGCCTCCTCATGGCCGGGTTGTGGATGACCACTTTAAACTGTCTCCCTCTTATGGGGGGTGATCAGTGCCTCAGCGGGGACGAAAAGCACACTATGTAAGATATGTTTGCATACCAAGTCCATCTTCGCCGCATTAGTTCCCAATGGAGGAAACAGCTGCGAGGTAGTGACGCTGCCCGAGTGGAAACTTTGATGACAGTGATGTAGAGACGTCATCATGTGACTAAACATCAAAGCAGTGAAATGTATGTGTGACTGTCTGCAAAGCTGACAATCTCTCCTGCCGCAACCATGCTATGTTCGCAAGCTTGCTATGTTGCGACGATGTTCTCTGCTGCTACGTCGCCGCCATCCATTCTCTGGCTATTTAGCTATCTATCTAGGTCCACCACAGGGTGGCTACTGGTACTAGCTGGTTAGCTAACAATAGGAAACTAATGAAAGGATGCCATCATATAGTGTGGCTATTTTAGCTAGCTACCACGCCTATGGTGTAGCTAGCTAAGATAACCTCACTATTGTGGTGTCCCTTCATTATTTAGTTTCCCATTGTTAATTCAGAAATTACTATAGTGATTGCTTTAGGGTCAGTATGGCAAGAGAAAAACGATCAGTCAAGTAGTCTACTTTGATGAAGTCTACTACTACTACTATGTTTGTTACTGATGTATTCAAGATTACTATAAAAGCTGATTACTGTGATTGTCTTGATGAATCAGAGACTCAGAGACAGAGACAATAGGAACTTGGAAAATGCTGAGGGAAGCAAACACAATAAAGACACACAGCAAGCAGCAGCAATACAAATTCTAACTGGTCAGTGTTGTGATGTGAAGAAGCTATAGGTGTGGGAGAATTTAAGGATCTCCTTATGTATTTATAATCAGTAGATCAACTATTGCCTTATTATTTGTTCATGTATCCTATCTTAAAACACATTCATATGTTCTTCTACATAGGCTATGTAGGAAATAAATGTGGCATGGTGCTATGCTTGTAACATTTTGTTATGTACAGTTACATGTGTTAAGGATGTCATTACCCTGGTGGATTTAATCTCTAACAGTGTGATTTTTCAGGCACACCATTACCATTATATTCATACATTTTTCACAAACTGATAATAATGTTACGTTTAATGATAAATATAGCTGCAAGCAACAATAAGGTGGCCAAGCACTCAAATGACCCAGACAACATTTTAGACATCCTCAGAACAGGGTTCCGAGTGCATGCAGCAAGTTTGGTGGGAATCCATCAAAGATTTGCTGAGATACGACCCAACTTCCTGTTTGCTGCCTTAACTGCACATTTTGATTGTCTGTACCAGAGCATGTTTAAGGAGAGCCTGGCCACTCCCTATTAAGCCCCATTGTACCGAAGTTTGTTGCAGTTCCACCAGAGTTCCACTTGGAGTGATCGCGGTCGAGTGCAAAATGAATGGGAGTCTATGGAGCTTAACGGCTAAATTAGTCTCTTTCAGCTGATTGTCGTTAAGAAATCTCAGATTTCATTGTAGTTTTTGCATGTTCAACATCGATTTTAGGTCAAAAGTTGAATGAACCATGTCCTTGTCCTTTCGATTTCTTACAGGGTGAGTGGTTGTTGCCCATAACACGCTAGCATTCTGCTACTGAATGCTGATTGGTTAGTGAAGGACTGACTACGACCAGAGATCCCGCTTGTTGGCATCCGAAGTGGAATCATAATGTCAGAGCATTAGCAACATTAGGACCAACATTAGCAAGCCAAAACTCTTTCTAGCATGTGTATTGACAGGGAGAGCCTAACTTGTCAGCTGTGTTTTCCATGCCTCGAGAGAAACAAGGAAGTGACCAGAGCTTGCCGTAATGCGGTATCTCTGGCCTTACAATGGGTATGACGTAATTGATATTATAAAAGGCTCTGTAGAACAAAGGAAGACTTCTAAAAATCTAAAACCCAGCAGTGTGTATTTTTTTTGCATCTCCTCTCAAATTCAACATTCAAATTACTAGACAAAGAATTGTATCCTCCATAGACCATTCTGCAGTCAACCGTTAGCGCCCTCATATGGAACTAGAGTGGAACTGCAACCAGTTCAGAACCCGGAAGTTTCCAGAGAGTGGCAGTTCTCCCCATATTAGACATTCTCTGGCTGTACCGATCAGCTTCGCAGCTTCGCTGCTTGGCCACCAAATATATGTATATATGCACACAGTTCTGGATTTTAGCACTGCAAAATGATGAGTTCCGGTTCTCCGGTTTTACTATTGCTGTTTAATTTGGGTAAAATGAATTTGTTTTATTATTTACTATAACTACTGACAACAGTTCTCCCAAATTAATTTTTTTATTGACATTTAGAGCATTTGAAAATGCAGAAAAGGACAACCGGTCAAAGTTACATGATTCTGTGTTGTCAGACCTCAAATAATGCAAATAAGTTAATATTCTTAAATCTGAGGTGATCTGGAGCCCATATTGTTGTTTCCTGCTTCCCAATGAAGAAACACAGTAAGTAAATAAGTAAGTACATTTAATTTATAAAGCACACTCTAACACAGCAAGGCTGACAGAGGTGCCGCTCACAGCAAGGCTCATTGGCTAATTGTTGTGCAATCAGCAATAAAAGCTGCGCTGAACAGGAAATTAGAGAGCAGAACCCGGGAGTGAGAGCCAGATGCTGGCCACCCAATTGTATATTTTTTTGTGGTAACACATGTTCTACTGTGTTTACAGTGACCACGGAACCCCAGCCTGATGAGACGGAGATCAATCAATTTGCTTTTGTCCACGGTCCTCAGTAGAGAAAGGTTCCCTGGAATATTTGGTTTTGTTTGTTAATGATTTATTTAATTAAATGCACTTTGGTGCTGTTTGTATGCGTCACCCCTGTGGCTGCTACACTCTTCTTTTTTTACCATATTGAGGTGAAGCAAATACAGGAAATACTTTCAGTCCCTAAAAGGATTTGTATTTTTTCTCTACATCATTTGTTTGTGTACTCTTAAGAAATCCTACACAGCCTGTCCATACATATTGTCTTGTTTTGCTTTCTTACCTCTAGAAGAAACATCTCTCGCTTCTTGATAATGAACTCGCTGATGCTCTCTTTGTCGATATTACGGTCTAGGAGGGAAATAGCACAGATTGTTACTGAATAACATATTTTGACATTCTAAGAAATGTTAAAACCAGTTAAATCTTGCAGTATGGCACACACACATGCTTGCAGGAAACAGCTGACAACACACACGCATGCAAAGGACCCCCAAGGAAGTTGTCCTCTCCCCACCCCATGTAAGTTATTTTTCCAAGGCAGCCAGGAGCAGTGGGCAGCTATATCAGCGATGTCAGGCGTTATTCCTAAGCATTATTCCAAACAACCAAAATTATTTGGACTATTATTTGTCCCTCCAGAGTCTGTGCATGCATCATAAGAAACATCTCCACCTTTAATCATGGCCATCCTCACGGCTGGGAGGATCTGGAGATGTGCTCTGCTCTCTTTTCCCTGAAGCTCAGCTCTAGTCTTCTCCTCCACTTCCTCCTGGCCATCCCACAGGATCCTCCTCAGGTTTGCCTGCTTGACCTTCACCCGACCAGCATAAGTCACCTTCTCATGAACTTTCAGGCCCAGCTGCCTCTGCAGCTCCTTAAAAAAAAATCATAGACTCGCCTTTAACCATCCCCAAATCCAGTGACCTAGAAAAGTGAACTATAACGTTGGCAAATGCAAAGTCAAATCGAATTTGTGATTTGTAAATCAAACATAAGCACCATTTTTCTACACTCTTTCTCCCTGCTCCGGAGCTCAAATATATCATTGTCTTTTGGTGGCTTGAATGGGTTCTCCCTTGGCTTTTTGGCATCCCTGGCTGTAGACAACAAGCAAACAAAAGTTATTATGGTTATTTTGTATATCTCAAATCTATCAGATCACCCCAGAACCTGACAAAATAACTAGTATCCTTGTGGAGCAGAACATATACAACTCGAACTAAATGTAGAAATTATAGTAGGCCCTGTAGCCCACTATGACAACGCCAACTGCTTGATTGCAAGTACATGATGCTGAACACATTTTACTTACATGGAGCTGAAAATGCTGGTGATAACATCTTTAGAGACAGAAGATTACAGGTTAGGATTGATTGTATGGCAAAGTTATTGATGTCGCTGTTTAACTGGTAAACGGTATATTAACCGTTTAATTGGTACAGAAAGGTAGTCCACACCACATGCCAGGGACTACTTTGATAGGCTATATGCATCATGCTAGTCTTGCGAACAAGAAAAAAGTAAGCCTGCGTAGTTCATTTAAATGTTAGACCAATGTAAAATGGAGGTGTAATAAAAATGGCATAGTATCTCTCCATACCTTCAATATGATTTGTCCCTGGCAGTGTCTTCTGCTGAAACACCAATAAAAGACTAAAATACCATTTGGAGAAGCTTTGGAACGCGATAGTACTGTGTTGCGGAGTTTGAACTGTTGCTATAGTAACTTCATTGTTAAGACTGCTCTTTATTTTTTCCAATAGATGGCGCTAAAGTCCACACTATATATTTTAAAAAGTAAAACAACTGAAAGAGGGCTCATCAATGAGGGCGCTCATTGAGAGCCCCAAGTTTCAACTATCGGGTAAAGGAATCCCCTAATGTAGGCAACGTAACAGATCTTCATCCACTTCCATGGGCTAAATAGTATGGGGTTCCATTTGTGCCAAAAATGTTGATGCTTTTGTAGGCTACAATGGATCTTGGCGATTGCTTTGCTCTCAGTCGTTTACTTCGCAGCAGTTCTTGTGATTTGCAGCGCACCATTCGTGCCAAAAATAAGTCAATGCCTTTGTACAATAGGCCTACGTCTGGTTATTTTGTCTATTGCTTTGCTCTCAGTCGTTTACTTTTCTGCGTTGCGTTTAAAATGTGCCACTTCACCAGTCGTTTGCTGTGGTCGTTGCTTTTGTCTTTGCATCTTGACGATCACGTGGATCCTGGAGCAGTTACAGTGCGTTCACATTGCAGCGTTTTTTAACGCTCCTCACCGCTTGCCTTCCCACTGTAGGCTACACCACGCTCGGGGGCGTGTCGGAGATTAATGCAGAGCTGTAGTTCTTAAATCACTGTTATGTAGTTCGTATAATGTCATGGCAAAGTGTGCAGACAAAATACAACTTTTACACACATTAAGCAAAAATCCGATACACTTTCTAGATCTGACATGATCTTATTTACTGCACACAATAGGTGATCTTTTTCCACACTTTTTTTAGGCCGAGTGAAAGATTAAATGCCACCCGCACTCTAATTTAGAGTCTAACGGTCTTGTGCCGGCTGGAATACAGAGTTGTCTATGGTCCATGTTGTATTTGTATTTATAGTGTTTACGCTCATTTATATTATTAACGTAGGCTATTGTAGCCTAATAGTTACAATTTCTGCAAACTAGCTAGACTAGGACTTTAGCAATTTGCGTACATCGACTAGCCTACTTAGAAAGAAAGTATCAGACAAATGTTGACGTGTACTAAGCTTTTATTATATTACTCAAAATCTCAGCAAATCGCTGGATTATGACTAGCCACTACACATTTACTGTATCGTGTATGGCTAGCGAGTGGCTGCCAGCCAGCATTTCAACGTTGGATGTCAATCGTGTGCCGGGTGAGCTAGAGCTAGCTAGACTATCAGCACAGAAGAAAATGTGACGAAACTGAATTACAAAAGTACAAAATACACACCGGGACGCCGACAACCTCGGCAACCCTGCGCCAGGCATAATGTTTTTGTTAACGTCTCTGTAATCGAACAGAGACATATCATACAGTAGGCCTACTGGGTGAGCGGACACACAGATGATGAGTTGCTCCTCCATCTTGAAATTGTAAAACCTAGAAAAGTTTACCATGAGCAACAGTTGCTACATTACAGGAAACAAGAAACCAATCCGATTGGCCAATGCTAGCGTTTTCACGCTCCTCATTTACATAAAGTTGAGAAAATCCAACTTTCGACGCTCCGCTCCGCTCACCTTCCCACAATGCCCTACGCGAGCGTCAACGCCTGGTTTCATTGAAAATGAACTGGAAGCCGACGCCCCGCGCCGCCAGGTACGGTGCAGTGTGAACGCACCGTAACACTTACCAAACCACACACCTAGAGGAATATTTGTCATGAAACAGCAAATTATTTTCTTTTGGGTTACTGACAGGTATTAATTCAGAAGATGTTTTTCATTTCAATCAAAATTGATTTATAGTACAGTAAGTGCATCTCATACAGTAGCAGTTAAATAAATAAATAATGGTTTCATTGAAAATGAATTGGAAGCCGCCGCCCCGCGCCGCCCGCTACGCTGCAGTGTGAACGCACTGTACGTATGGAGGACTAAAAGTGCCACAATGAATTCAATAAATACATTAAATAATTACTTAAATGTGTCATTAATTTATTCAAATAAGGATTAAATACATACATGTGTTATTAAATGTGTCATTAATTAATTTCAATTTCAATTCATTTTATGAAAAATACATATTTAATTATTTCACTATTTAATTAAGTATTTCATGGTCCTGTTTGGACAATATTGAAATGCAATACATTTACATTTACAAAACGCTAAACAGCGCCTACCAGTGCATACCAGAGAATGTATGAATGTATAATCAAGGAGAACTCAAGCCCCCACCCCTCGCCCCTTGGCTTGAGGCAACGGCCCCGGTGGATGTAGGTGGTATTGCATTTTCGATTTGGCTTCCGGGTCCGGAAGGTCGTTTTTAATCTATCTATCTCCAGTCAACATTTACAAAACTATCTCCCCCCCAAAAAATTGTTAGATTCTCGAACCTGGCTCATACTACTAGCGTTTTCATAGAATCATTTTTCCAGATTTTTGCTACGTTTGAAACCAATCCGAAATGGGTAAACTAGCACCCCATTTATTTGCTTACGTCAAGAAAAGTTGCCTCGAAACGTGTTCGCGGATACTAACAGGGGACGAGCACAAAAGGGAACATCAGCAAGTCGCTGATTTACCTGAGCTGAATGAGAACAAGGAGAAAGGACTTGGTAATCTAAAATTGCCTGCCTTAATTGTAGCACGTTTTACAAATGCTTGCACATATAGGCCTACATGACGGTTATTTGTAGAGTTTATTTCCGTTATTTTAAAGCATTTTAAACCATTTTGTAGGCTAATGAACGCGATTATTCTCATTGCATGACAAAGTAGGCTAATTATAGCCTAATATAACGCTAGTTATAATATCGTAACATGCTATTGTGGAGCAAAGACGAAGATGAATAAATAATGTCTGATTAACACAATATTGTTATGGTCGTTATATTGTCAGTTAACACCACAACGATGGCATGGCATTAACAATAAGCTAGTAATAGTAAGCAACACTCATCATCATTATAATAGTAACATTGGTATAGCCTATAGGCTTAATTTAGCTTGCTTTGCCGAGCTAGAACAACGATGGAGCCAGATAGGATATTCAAGCTTGCAGTTTCTTTAAATTCAACACAATAGGCCTATTTAGCAGTCAAACTAAAAACACGGAGCAAAAAGAAAAACGTATAGGCATTGCACGTACAATATTACAGTATTGATTTTCGTAAGTTCACATATATCTGCTTCTTGATCGGGCTATCACATTCTGACAGTTTTCTGCAATGCCTTAGCTCCAGCTCACAATCTCGCGACTTGTGAATGCTATCCTTTCCCGGTTTTCTGAAACCTAGCTGCGCGCGCATCCTGAATGTTTACAAACATGAAATTGGTCTATATACATTTACATTTCACAACGTGTTGCAGGTTGCAGTGCTTCATGAATTCTGATATAATGTGATAAATGTCTCTCACCAACTCCCTAGAAAGTTCATGAAGATCCTCTATCGTGTCTCTATCTACTTCAGACCAACGCAATGGATCAGACTAGATTCGCGCTAGCCCCACCCACTGACTTTGATGGGCGAGTTTGACAGATATCACAATTCATGAAGCACTGCAACCTGCAACACGTTGTTTTGAAATGTAAATGTATTATGCAATCGAATTGTTGTAAAATGTAAATGTTTTATGCAATCGACTGGGGGCGCTGTTTAGCGTTTTGTAAATGTATTGCATTTGAATATTGTCCAAACTGGACCATGAAATACTTAAATAGTGAAATAATTAAATATGTATTTTACATCAAATGAATTGGTAGTTGAATTAATTAATGACACATTTAATAACACATTTATGTATTTAATCCTTATTTAAATTAATTAATGACACATTTAAGTAATTATTTAATGGTGCATTTATTTTTTTAATGGTGTATTTATTTAATTCATTGTGGCACTTTTAGTCCTCCATAGGTCTGTGAACCAAAAACGTTTTTAGACGTTAACTTAAAAGCAACATGGGGCGAGCCAAATAGTCGGCTTTGTGGAGTTATTTCATGCTTGCCACGCCAACTAGTTCGTCGGCTGTTTGCAATGTCTGCAAAGTAAATGTTTTGAGTGGTGGTGGTCATACTGCAAAGTACAATACTACCAATTTAATCAAGGACATCCAAAAGTACGATGCTAGGAGCACGCAGAATTCCTATGCAGCTCAACAACTGTACTATACTGTGGAATCTATAGTGTAGATTAACCCGTAGTGTCGTGTAGCCGATGTGTATCGGTGAAACTCACTCCTCAGGTATGTAATGAGCCACCCGCGTCACTGAGTAGCTAGCTTTTCTTTGGCGTAGTTGGTAGTGATGGCGCTTGGGAAGCCAGAGGTGGCGAGTTTGACTCCCGGTGGGAGCGCTCCCGATGGAGCGATCTCCTAGTTGGTGGGAGTGAACAGTGCCAGATACCTCTGACGGAACTTGTAAGATCACGTTCGTTACATACCCGTTACATTGGTGCCGTGACCCGGATCTCACGAGGTTAGCGCCTGCTAACCGCCGGAGTGAGTTTGAGGGGTCAATGTAGCCGATGTGTATCGGTGAAACTCACTCCTCAGGTATGTAATGAGCCACCCGCGTCACTGAGTAGCTAGCTTTTCTTTGGCGTAGTTGGTAGTGATGGCGCTTGGGAAGCCAGAGGTGGCGAGTTTGACTCCCGGTGGGAGCGCTCCCGATGGAGCGATCTCCTAGTTGGTGGGAGTGAACAGTGCCAGATACCTCTGACGGAACTTGCAAGATCACGTTCGTTACATACCCGTTACATTGGTGCCGTGACCCGGATCTCACGAGGTTAGCGCCTGCTAACCGCCGGAGTGAGTTTGAGGGGTGAATGTAGCCGATGTGTATCGGTGAAACTCACTCCTCAGGTATGTAATGAGCCACCCGCGTCACTGAGTAGCTAGCTTTTCTTTGGCGTAGTTGGTAGTGATGGCGCTTGGGAAGCCAGAGGTGGCGAGTTTGACTCCCGGTGGGAGCGCTCCCGATGGAGCGATCTCCTAGTTGGTGGGAGTGAACAGTGCCAGATACCTCTGATGGAACTTGCAAGATCACGTTCGTTACATACCTGTTACAGTCGCACGTATGTGATCGTTTGAACGTGGGTCTCACAGCATAGCGTTGCATATATGCAATTTCGAAAAATTCCAACTGAATATTTTCCGATAGACAAAAACTATGCGACAAACGCTGTATGGCTTCAATATGTAGAAGGATAACAGGTAACACTAGCATGCTAGTAGCATTGCTACGAGTATTATGCTTGCTGTGGGGACAGTTGGAAATATTTAGAACTCACACGTCTAAAGGTTCGGTTAACTCATACTGCTGACAAATGACATAGGATGTGCTGCAGATTTTTTTTTATGGATCGGCAGTGGATCTGTATATTTTTCCGATCCCTGATCCAGCTATTTTGTCAATATCGGGGCCGATATCTAATCTTAATATCGGATCGGTGCACCCCTACCCCCAACATCTTACTCTGGTTAAACTTCAAATGTTTTATTGCTAAAGATGCCGATGGCTCACTCTTACTGTCCCTTGGTTTCTTTAAAATGACAGTTTTTAACCAGGTGTCCATTTTGATGGTACTAAGCGAAAAAATGAATGAATGAATGATCACTTAGCGCCTAATATGAACAGGGCGGGGCTATTGTGACACAGACGTGCTTGTAAAATTTGTAATTTAGGCCTACAACTTGTAATGTGAAATTGTATTTCTCAACTAGAGAGCATACAATTTCTGTGGAAATTGTGAGGGTGTGCCTGCATATTTTCAAGCATTTAGCCTACTCATAGTCTATTGCATAATAATTCATTAAGAACACCCTTGGAAAGAAGCTACTGTAACAACGTTATCACTGAAATATTTCTGATGGAATCGCGATTCAAACAGTAGCTCTATGTCTGCTAACTTATGACATGCCCGCAAAAACGTAAATACGCTTGACATTTA